>JAOXYA010000016.1:34606259-34625422 GCA_028565675.1 Sorex palustris | reverse complement strand
TGTTTGATCATTGTATGACCGAGACTTAAACCTGAAAGCTTGGTAACTTTTCCCACAGTGATTCAATAAATAAATATGAGAAGAAAAGTAAATAAATAAATAAAATTATGAAAAAAAAGTAAGGTGGAGTTCATGCCCAATTCAATCGACTAATCAGTGGCTGAATAAATAGCAGTACTCCTACATAAAAAAAAAAAGAAATAGTGCTCAATTTGGTCATGACTAAACAGAATTATCAGAAAGAAAAAAGGTTCTTCCTGTACCTCACAACCCAACCTTGCCGCAAATAAAATGGTAGATTTCAAAATAAATAAATAAATAAATAAATAAATAATAAAACACCTGAAAAGGACAACCTGTCAGTAAAGAGCAAAGTAATACTGAGAATAACAATAAAGATGTGGTTTTACACAATTAAAGAAACTGCCATTAAGCATATGATAACAGCACCAAGGGGGCTAGGGATCATTGCCTAGTGTTCACAATGCTGTTTCCTCTCCAGTTTGTCTTGGGGGATATGTGGCCCCCAAGCGCTGCTGGGTGTTGTCCTCATGACCTCCCAAATTCTTTGGGGCCAAGCAGTTCAGGGAATAGCCCCTATTCTAAAAATAAATAGTTTATTTTCATTAAACTTTGAGGTTTTTTAATTTTATTTTTACAAAGTTGTTCACAGTATTTGATTACCTTTAATATTCAAACACCAATCTCTCCCTCATTACATCTTTCCTCAACCATATTTCCATTCCAAACCCCAAACCCTGCCCCCAAAGCAAAACCAAAATATTCGTTTTGTATTCTTTACTATGAATAATCCACTAAAAATGAGACAAAAAAGCTTTCTTAGAGAAAAGAGTGTGAAGATTGTTGAATTTTACCCACGAGTCATTAAGCCCTTCTATAAGAGATTAGTGACATGTTGTTAAAAGTTAAGCCATGTGTGATTATATCTAAATCTGTATAAATATATTTCCCCTTAATATTGGTTGCCTCCCACTTTAAACTCAGCAAATGTTGTGCAATACTCTTTATATATATGGCGGTATAAAGTATGAGATGTTCAGGAATAGATTCACTCATGGCTGAGGTCCGAGCATGTGAAGAGCAGCCATGAGCCTGGTGGTAGTTGAGTTCTGGAGGTTTTCAGCTGACAGGGCTGGCTCCTTGGGACAGGGAAGTGCCTCACCAGCCCCCCTCCAGGTTTCCCTAAATGAAACAGCCTGGCACAGGGTCTGGCAGCATGGCTATAGCATCATCATTAAAACTTTAAAGGGCCGAAGAGATGGCTCAACAGGCTGAACAGATGCTTTGCATGCAGGAAGCTCAGGTTCAATCCCCAGCACCACATGATACCTCAAGCATACTAGGAGCAACTCCTGGGCACAAGTCTGGGAGTAAATCTAAAGAAAGTCAAGTGTAGCACAATTTCCCCACCACCTCCACCACCACACACACACACAATCATAAATGAAAATAACGGGTTAAAAAGAAAACAAAACTAAGGACCGGGAAGATAACTCAAAACCATGGAGTCAATGCTTTCTAAGGCCCTGAGTATAATCTTCAGCACTACCTGACCACCTATCACTGCTGAATTTATTCCTAGTGGTACCCAGCATTGCCAGAAGCAACCAGGACCACACTGCTGGTCCTGAGGTCTAAACTAGCAGGTCCACACCACTAGGCCAAGTGTCACAGAGAGTGGTCCCTAGTTCCCCAGAACACTACTGGGAAATCCCCCTACCCTATAAGGGAGAAAAGAAATTAAATTATTTTTTGAATATTAAATTAGAAACAATGATATAGTTCAGCAATAGAGCATGAGTGAGCCCTTGATTTAATTCCCAGCACCACATACACACATGCACACACACAGACACATACATACACATTTATGTCAAATTAACAAGTATGCACATTAAATGTTTAAAAATAGTGAATGACTATTGTACTATTCTAAAGATAATATACACATCAAAAAGAAAATGACTCCCAGAGAGATAATACAGCAGGTAAGGTACTTGCCTTGCATGTGGCTGACCCAGGTTTGATCCCTAGCATTCTATAGAGTTCCCTGAGCACTTCCAGGAGTGCCTTCTGAGTGCAGAGCCAGAAATGAGCTTTTTTTTCCTTTTTTATAATTTTATTTATTGAATCACCATGAGATTAGTTACAAGGCTTTTGGGTTTAAGTCTCGATCATACAATTAAACACCTGTCCTTCACCAGTGCCCATTTTCTATCACCAAAAACTCCAGTATACCCCCCATCCCAAACCCTCCCCTTACCTGTGGGGCAGATAATTTTTACATTACTTTCTCTACTTTGATTACATTCAATATTTAGACACCAGACCCACCATTATTATTTGGGATTTTACCCCAACACTCAGATCTGCTGGAAAGACAATTTGTTTTCTATTGCTGGTTATGAATAACATATGATGTTGCATGGCCGCCATAGTGGCCGCACAATTTTGGAATTTTGAAATTTTAACAATTAAATCTAGAGAGATTTATGCCAAAACCTCCTGGGTTCTGAGATTTTTTCTTGAGTCTCTTGAATCTTTGCCATTATGCAGGTTGATCAGGAGCCAGAGAGGCCGTCCGTGGACAGTGACCCGGGATCTCATTGGGGTGGGGAGGAAAGGGTCGGCTCCACCCACATGCCATGAGGCCCTGTGAGTCTTGTCACTGCGGGCTTAAACCTGACTGTCCAGTGGCCTCTGGAGGATGGCAGCCACTGAATCGCTTAGGAGGAGCTGGCGGAAGGACAGCACCCTTTTCCCCCTGGGGTGGCCCAACAACAGTAACCTACGGCGGGGTCCAGACCCATTTCTGCCAAAAGCCATTGGGTTTCAAAAATTGTGAGTCTCTGGGATCGTGGCCATTAAGCAGCTTGATCAGGAGCCAGAGAGGCCATTTGTAGGCAGAGACTTGGGGTCTTGTTGAGACGGGGAGGAAAGGGCCAGCTCCACCCCTATCCCATGAGGCTCCACGTGTCTCGTCACTGTGGGCCCAAATCTGACTGTCCAGTGGCCTCTGGTGAATGGTGGCCACCGAGCTGCCAAAGGGGAGCAGGTGAAGGGACAACACCCTTTTCCCCCTGGGGTGGTTCGGCACTAGTAACCCATTGCGGGGTCTAGATGCATCTCTGCCAAAAGCCGTTGGGTTTCTAGATTTGTTTCTGAGTCTCTGGGATCATGGTCGTTAAGCAGTTCGATCATGAACCAGAGAGGCATTACCTCCAATTATATAGCTGAGCCGGAGGTGGTTTGTGGGTGTGTCTCCCACGTACCTGACTTTTGGCCATTTATTTTCTTGCTCAACTTTGTTGCAAGTGTTTGGGGCCTGGCCAAAGGCACAGTAGCAGTTTTGAGGTATCTGGAAGTCCGAAGGCACCATCAGGCTGCTGATGCACTCGCCGCACAGGTAAAGATTGAACTGCTGGCAGCACCATACCCCCAGATTTTCCACTTTTGACACCAATACATTTCTAGACACCGATACTAATTAGCTTAAGTAAAAATAAAATTTATTATGAGAATTGCATGTTTTACATATAACCAAATAGAAGGATGTAGCTAAATTTGTAGGGAAAAATACTTAAATTTGAGATGTGAACAGTGAGGGCTCTTTTATATGTACTTGTGTCTCTGTGTTCATTCTGCTTTTCTGATCGTGGGTTTCATTTTTCTGTTTCACTAGACAACAGACATTTTTCCTTTATAATGAAAAATATGGCCACCTACAGTTTTATATCTTTGAATATTGCAACTCAACCACCAGAGGCAGACTGGCTTAACTTTATATCTGGTATGAAGTTGCAATATTCCAAGTAATCAAAACACTGGTTCAGTTAAAGTCCAGCCTTGAACAATCAAGTGCAGTCAGGGAGATAGGTCATGCAAGAGCCTGAGAGAGACTTTGACAACCCTATGACACTCAGGAAGTACAGTTTCAAGTAGAAGTAAAAGGAGATGTTTTTCAGGATAAATGAGAAAATTTCTAGAAAAAAAATAACTAATATGTCACTGAAATATGTTTATTTGGTCAAATCTGTTTTCTTTTGCAACGAAAATTGCTATATAGAGATCTATCATATGTGGCTAATAAAGGTAGCTTTCTAGATTGGACCTTCAAGAAATAAATAATTAAAAGCAGTTTATATCCAATTAAGATGTGTGGACTTATTTCAATTCTGAGTGAAATTCACTCTAGTTATTTTTGTTTATTCGTTTGTATTTTATTTGGCCTGAATTTCCAAATTTATATTATTTATAAATTTCTATTAATTTTACATAATTCACTAGCAAAATATTCTCATAACTTAACAGGGCTCATTGCTTTCTTCTTCAGTACAATAACAGTAACTGGGTCCTTGGAGAAGCTATCAATTCCCGTACTAGTTTTCAAAATAGCAGAACCATTGATTGTCAGCTGCCTTCAGACGTTCAGCTTTCTGGAACTCTGGACATCAGGGGGGAGAAACCAATTGGAAAGTGGCAATTAAAGGTAAAAATAAAAATATCTTCATATTTATAGATATATACATGATAATTTTGTGATAAATTTGAAGCTAAATTTGTGCAAGTGATCTTATTACAGGTATCCAATGATGGCTATAAATTTAGTAATCCCAAAACAATGATTGTATATGATGGTGCTTGTCAAATTTGTGGACTCTATGAAAATGACTCTTGTATTATAAAGGTATGTATTTTTTCACTTATTTTTACATTTGTCTCATGTGTATTACATTCCCATGGTGGCACATTAAGGTAGATTTTTTTGTTTTGTTTTTTGGGTTACACCTGGCGATGTTCAGGGGTTACTCCTGGCTTTGTGCTCAGAAATTACTCCTGGCGGTGCTTGGGGGACCATATGGGATGCTGGGAATTGAACCCGGGTCAGCTGCGTGCAAGGCAAACGCCCTACCCGCTGTACCCGCTGTGCTATCGCTTCAGCCCCTGAAGAACTTTTTGTTTTAGACTTTTGAGTTTGGGGGTCACACCTAGTAGTGCTCTGGGCTTTCTCAACCCTGTGCTCAGGAATTTCTCCTGGCCGGCTCCTACAGGGTGCTGGGCATCAAACCTGAGTTGGCCGTGCCAGGCAAACTCACCACCCACTGCGCTATCTCTCTAGCCCCAAGATCTTACTATTTTATGGAAGCCAGAAATGATTGTGAAATCAGCAACAGTGACAATAATAACCCTACAGGGTGGGGAGTCACGGGGGGGGGGGACCTGATGGGGAAAGACCCTGAATGCAGCCACCTCTCTGTCCCCAGATGTGGACAACTGACTGAAAATCACACTCACACTTTTTCTGTGTTGTGGCGGCCACATCCGGCGGTGCTCAGGGCTGACTTCTGACTCTGAGCTCAGGGCTCACTCCCAGGAGAACTCTGAGAACCCTATGGGGTGCTGGGGATCGAACCGGGGTCGGCTGTGCACATAGCAAGCGCCCCTCCACCCTGCCCTATCTGCTGTGTTCTTTCCCACCAGGAAAAATCTTTTTTTTCTTCTTCTTCTTTTTGGGTCACACCTGGCGATGCACAGTAACTCCTGGCTCTGCTCTCAGGAATTACCCCTGGCAGTCCTCAGGAGACCATATGGGATGCTGGGAATCGAACCCGGGTCGGTCACATGCAAGGCAAATGCCCTACTCGTTGTGCTATCTCTCCAGCCCCAAAAGTGAGCCTTTATTCTCCAAAGTGGGGCCTGGTATCTTCTATGCAGTACATGGAAGGCAGAAGGTGCATCTCCCTCACTCAGCCTCCGGCCTAGGTGGATTAAGGAGTCGAAGAGATGATTCTAGGTTTTGTGTTTTTTTTTTTCGGTGGGGAGAGGCTGTTGGGGTCTATACCTGTCAGTGCTCAGGGCTGGCGTCCAGCCCTGCACTCCAGAATCACTTCTGGTGGTGCTCAAGGGACTATATGGGATGTCGGGGATCGAGCCTGGGTTGACCGCGTGCAAGGCCAGAGCTTTCCCCACTGTCCTGTTGCTCTGGGCTGAGAAGGTTCTGGAAATGCACAGTGCGTCTTCATGACCCGGTGCCATGTGTTGGGCTAACCGCGTGGCACCTGCTTCCTGGAATCTTCTCTTTTCAGTTTTTGGGCCACACCCGGCGATGCTCAGGGTTTACTCCTGAGCTATGCAACACTCCTGGTGGAGCTTAGGGGATCATATGGGGATTGAACCTGGTTGACCGCATGCAAGGCCAGCGCCCACTCCACTGTAGCCATCGAAAATTTCTTAATCTACCGAGAAGGTAGAATTACAACCTCTGGCTTTCATTGGGTAAATTGGGTAAACCGAGGCACGGGGTGGTGATGAAAAGTGCCTGGCGCTCAGGAATCACTCCTGATGGTGCTCAGGGCACCTTATGGGGTGCTGGGGATCGAACCTGGGTCAGTCACCTGCAAGGCCAGCGCCCTCCCAGCTGTGCTGTGGCTCTGGCCCCCCTACCCAGAGACTCTTGTGTCCCTCTACTGAGGCCCCCTCTTGCAGGGGGCAACCTGGTCCCTCTCTCTGCAGGAACCCCCCAGCCCACACCCCGTCCCTGGGGTTCCCCTTCTCCCGGACCCAGCAGGAGTACCCTCTTTCTCACCTTGAGCCCCCCAGGTTGGGGTCTTCCCCACCCTCTCCCTTCTGTCTTATTTTATTTTATCCATTTATTTATTTTTGCTTTTTTGGAGTCACACCCGGCGATGCACAGGAGTTACTCCTGGCTCTGCACTCAGGAACTACTCCTGGCACTGCTTGGGGGGACCATATGGGATGCTGGGAATCTGGGAATCGAACCCAGGTTGGCCGGGTGCAAGGCAAACGCCCTACCCGCTGTGCTATCGCTCCAACCTCCCTTCTGTCTTCTTTCCTCATTTAGGGGTTCCTCTCGGCCTCTCTTTCCTGGGCAGCCCCTCCCCCCCCACTTGTCCTGACCCCCATGCCAGCCAGGTCCTGCTTCTCTCTGGGCCCCCAAGGGACTTCCCCTCCTTCTCCCCAACCCTCCCCCACGGACCTCCCCAGAGCCTGCCCTGGATTCCTGGGGGTGCCTACCGGGGTTTTCCTAGGGCGCCCACGTGAGGCTCTGTGGAAAGGTCACAGAAAGAGCCGGGGTTCCCCCCCGCAGTTCCCAGGCAGGAGTGGGGGGGGGAGGGTAAGGTCAGCCTGCAAGGGCACCCACACATTCAGGGGCTGCAGCCCAGTAGCTGGCCCGGGATCCCGACCCGCTTGGGCAGGGGCGCCCGGCCTGCCTGCAACTTGGGGTGAAGGAGGAGGCAGCTGTCCAGACACCCAGTTTCGGTTTAGAGAAAAAAAAAAAAGGCACGCAGAGGTGTTGCCAAGCCCAGCTCAGCCCGGGGCTGACTTCCGGGGCGGAGGTGGTGTGTGTGTGTGGGGGGGGGGCGCATTTTCTCCTCCTTGCTTTAGTTTGGGGAAGAAAACAAAAACAAGAAAAGTTTGGTCTTGAGCTCCCGGAAGAGGCTGCTCTCCAGGATGAGGGGGAGAAAGGGGGTTCCCTCCCCTCGGGGGCTTCGGGTTCCTGCAGGACCCGGGGGCTCCCAGCGGCTGAGGCTCCCTCACCCGATCTCACCCGATGCTCCCCATTCTCCTTGGTTACTCTGGACCTGGGTGTAGGGTGTGAGGGGAGGGGGGGTCTGCAGCCAGCCCCCAGCCCCCGCCCCCCATGTCCAGAGGCGCCCTGCAGCCCAGAGCTGGCTCCAGTTAAGCCAGTAACAGCAGTGGCTTGGCAGCCAGGTTTCGTAATAAACCGGTCTTTTAATTGCTAAGGGCAGGAGGGAGAAGTTAAAAAAAAAAAAAAGGCAAAGATTTGTTGGACTAGGGTGGCGTCTGCTGAGGGAACAGAGAAGAGGCACTGTTTTTGCAAAGGAGCCCAGAGCTGCTAGCCGAGGCTTAAGTAACACTTCCTGCAAAAGGGGGCAGGGGAGGGGAGGGGGGGAGACGCGCTGAGGGGTTTGGGTCCTCCTGGAAGGAGGGAGGGAGGGAGGGAGGGACGGAGTGCCGACGGGCAGATACACCAGGACCCAGAAGCTTTAGACATTTATTACAAGGCCATCCTAAGTAGCAGTAAAAATATAGGTACTTGTCATTTTATCTCGTGTCAGTGGCTCAAGTTAAGAGTGCAAGTAACAAAAAAAAAAAAGTTTGTGCATTTCTGCCTGCAAACGGTTCTCCAAGTCCAAGTCCACGGAGAGAGGGTGCTCTGCTCCAGCCCCAGCCCAGGGGAGTTCCAGAGATAGTCCCGGGGGGAGGGCTCCGTGGGCGCCACCCCCTTCCATCAGCAAGTCCGTGTTGCAGGTCAGCTCCAGCCCCCAGGTGGGGGGTGGGGGTGGGGTGCGTCGTCATCCCATCCCCAGTATGAATCCAGGCCCTCCGTGTCCAGCTTGTCCAGCTTCTGCTCGTCACCAGGCCTGAGCTCTGGGGGGGCCCCTTTTCCTGCCGGGGACCCCCCTCTTTCCTCCGCTAGTTCTCGTGCTGGCCTCTTGATGGCGCTGTTCCCGCCTGCCCCCTGTTCTCCTTCCTCTTCCTCCTCCTCCTCCTCCTCTTCTTGTTCCAATGACCTGTCCCCCCTCACCTCAGAGGTTGGGTTCTTATTTTTTGGGGGGGGGTGGTCTTGGCTCTGGCGGGAGGCGGGGGGAGGCGAAGGCGGTCAGTTATTTAGGTCGCTTTTTTTTTCTTTTTATGCCAGCCATTCCACAGGTTCTCACACTGGGCCGCTGGGGGGTCGGGGGTCCTCAGCGTTCCTGGAGAGGGATGTACGGGACCCACTGGTTGTTGCCCCGACTTTCTTCACAGTAACTGGCCACCTCCACGAGGCCACTGCTCTTCCAGGCTTCTGTGTGCGGGTTCTGCAGGGGGGACACGCAAAGAGGAGGAGAGTCAGTTTTTTTTGGTTTTGGAAACCACACCCGGCGATGCTCAGGGGTACGGGTACGTCACTCCCGGCTGTGAGCTACGGGATCATGCTTGAAGGGACCCTAACAGGATGGCCAGGGATGAACAACCCCCCAACCCCCCACCCATCTGCCACATGCAAAGCAAATGCCCTCCGACCCTCTCTGGCCCCGGACTACGTCCCCAGTCTAGAAGGGAAATGTTGGGGTTCACGGCTTTGCATGCAGGAAACCCCAGGTTCTCCTACTGCAAACATAAGAGATTCCCCATACCCCCCCACCCCTGTCCTGGAGCATTTCCCTGGGGTACGCCCCCCCTCAAAAAAAAAAGGAGGGTTCTATGGGAGTGGACGATGGGGAACCTCCAGCTCCCGAGGGCCCCGAGTCCAGCTGACCGGGCTCCAAATGACTGGGAGGCTGACGAAGTTCCCCGGGACATGCCAAGCGTGGCTGGGTGCTGAGTTGATGGCAGGCTTAGCCAGGGCTACTTTGTTGACAAACAGGGGTGCAGGTGGCAGGGCAGGGTGTGGCAGCGGCAGTGGCTCACCGTGACCAGGAGGCAGTGCAGGTCCCGGTCCTCGGTTGCGTCGGGGCCGCCCTGGGTCTCGGGGGGCTCGCCCAGCAGCTGCTCCAAGCGCCGCATGCCCGACACCCGCACGATGTTAATGTCATTGTCGCAGCAGAAGGACTGGATGAGGGTGAAGTGGATTTGCAGCGCGATGTCGTCTTCCTCCTCCTCATCGATGGCCAGGAGGCACAGGACCACGCTGTCGGGGTCCCTGGAAGAGGGGGGGAAGACAGAGAGGGGCGGGGACCGGTCAGCTGGGAAGCCCAGGGGAAGAAGGGAGGAGCCTTTGCAGGGAAAAAGAAACC
Source organism: Sorex palustris (assembly GCA_028565675.1). Taxonomy (NCBI): domain Eukaryota; kingdom Metazoa; phylum Chordata; class Mammalia; order Eulipotyphla; family Soricidae; genus Sorex; species Sorex palustris. The sequence goes on along the minus strand of JAOXYA010000016.1, from coordinate 34,615,637 downwards.
GCCAGTGACCGAGCTCACTTGCAGGTGTCAGAGCGGTGAGGGGGGGAGGGAAGGACATTGAGCTCAAAGGGGGGGGTTCAGGTGTGGGGGGATGGATCCCGCAAATGATGCAGACCCCCATGCCATTCCCCTCCCAAGAAAATTCTAAATAAGATTAAGCAGCAGTAGAAACGGTCAAGTCCGCAGCTGGGGGGGCCACCGGCTTTGAGGAAAGCGCCAGCCCCGTGCAAGAAAAAGGGGGCACACATCGTGCAGCGTGCAGAGCGGCGGGGAGGGGGGGTCCCCAGCCCACCCACGCCCGCCCCAGCAGCAAGGGGTCTGACTCACACATTCATCAGCTTGGCCGACTCGTACACCCCCACCGTGAGGCGGTCCTGGCGCTGGGCAGCCACCAGCAGCTCCTCCACCGCGGCGCTCACCGTCTGCATCCTGGGGTGGGCAGGAAGGTGGAGGAGGAGGCGGTCAGCACCGCCAGGTCTGCGTGTCCCCGCACCCCGCGCCCGGCCCTTTCCCAGCTCCCACCACCCCCTCACCCCCGCCGACCTCAGGCGCCGGGAGCCAGCCCCGGAGACTTACTTCTGCGCCGCGTTGTCGCACGCCACGAGCTCTTCCAGCGTCATGTTGCAGTTATAATCCACAGTGGAAAACAAGATCCGGCCCCCACGACAGGTCCACGGGAGAAGGTGATCAAATTTGCAAAAGCGCCCGGCGATGTCCACAAAAGCGTTTTTTTTTTTTTTTTGCACGGCTCTGTCCAAGACCTTCCAAAGGCAGTGAAATCGTCCTCCAGGAAAAAGACAGGAGGGGAGAAAAAAAAGAAATTTCGAAACAAAAAAAAAAAATTGCTAAGTCTGGCTCGGCGTCAGCGAGTAATCCAGGGAGCTGATACGGACAAGGAGAAGTTTCGGGGCTTCAGCAATCTGAGCGCGCGGCTGGCGGCGGCCCCTTTATATAGACTCGGCGAAGGGGCGGGCCGCCGTGGGCCCGTCCGCTCTTCCTATTGGTTGTTCAGAAAGGCCAGAAAGGGACGGCGCCGCGATTGGCTGGGGGCGGGGAGGGGGCGGAGCGTCTCGCGGGGCGCCCACGTGGGCGCGGGAGGTGGGAGAACGCCAGAAAAAAAAAAAAAAAAAAAAGCAGAAGTTTCTCTCCTGATTTCCCGGCAGCTGCAGCCGCGTTTCGGGGCGCGCGCGGGATTTCCAGCGCGCGAGGCGGCTTGGACTTTCGGGGGCTGGAGGAGGAGGAGGAGAAGAAGGAGGAGGAGGTGGGGGCGACCCAGAATCCCCTCCCAGTCCCCCGGAGAGTCCCCCGGCCCGTGACCTTCTGGGTTCTGCACCCGGGGAGCTGGGGGGCCGGGTTTGCAGCCTGATTCCTTCCTGGTTGTTAGGGGGCGCTCCTGGCTGTAGGGACCCCAGACCCTGGATCGCTCCTCCTGGCTTCATGCATGTCGAATAGCAATGTAAGGGGAGAGGGGTTGTCACTTAATTGGATGGAGGGTAAAGCAAATGAGGGGCGCGCAGGGAGGGCCCCTGTAAACGGTGGTGGTCGCGGCTCTGCTGCGAAGGTCCCAGAGCCAACGGGCCTTGCCTGGGTTTGCAGGAAGCATTCGATGAAATTAGGGGCACACAGGGAGACACAAATACGTCACCTGGGGGTCTTGGTGGGCGACCTCGAGGTCCCCCCGAATGGGGGATTAAAGCCCGGGGCACCTTAGGGGCGCCCCCTCCCCACTCCCTGCGAGTTTCAGGGCTGGCCGTGCGTGGGAGGCGGATGGGCTCCCCCTGCAGCGCGCCCCCTGCCGGCCACTCGCATACCTGCGCACCTGCCGCGGTGGAGGGGAGGTGGAAGGGGGGGACCGAGGTCTGGAGTTGGTGCTGACTGGCCCTGCACGCTAGTTTCGGGTCCGCGTGCACCCAGGAGAGTGACCACGGGGCGCCTTCCTTTTCGGGGTGCGAACTGTGACCTCCTTGTATCAGCCGTGGGTCCCGGGAAGCAGGGGACGTTGTGCAAAAAAAAAAGGGGGGATACTGAGGCTTGGCGAGGCCACCGCTCCCGCGAGCCACCCGCTGGGGACGTCACTGTGTGCCCGTGCAGAGACGTGGCCTCAGGCTCACCATCGCTCCGGTGAGGCAGTTCACGAATCAGGCGGGCAGGCCCGCGTGGGACTCTCCTACAGTCGATCGGGGGCTCCCGGGTGACTCACAGTTGTGTCCCCCTCCCCCGCCAACCTGGGGTCTGGCCTCCGCCCAGGCCGCCCGGCTCCTCCACCCCGCGCCCCCCCAGCTAGCAGTGCCCGCTGACTCACGGCACCGCCTCCGCGCCGCCCACCGTGCGTGCGTGAGCTCGCTCCCCGGGCGCAGGGAGGCTTGGCGGCGCCACCTGGTGGACACTTGGCGTATCAGCGGCCGCAGCCGTGGAAGGTGAGATGAGGCCCACAGGGCAGAGGGATAGGACAAAAGTTGTACTATTTTACTAGAAAAACAACAAAAATTAGAAACTGGGGCTGGAGCAATAGCACAGCGGGTAGGGTGTTTGCCTTGCACACGGCCAATCCAGGTTCGATTCCCAGCATCCCATACGGTCCCCTGAGCACTGCCAGGAGTAATTCCTGAGTGCATGAGCCAGGAGTAATCCCTGTGCATTGCTAGGTGTGACCCAAAAAGAAAAAATAAAGTAAAAGAAAAAAATAAGAAACTGTATAGGACTATATTCTGAGGGCTGGAGTGATAGCACAGCGGGTAGGGAGTTTGCCTTGCATGCGGCCGATATGGCCAACCCAGGTTCGATTCCCAGGAACCCATAGGGTCCCCCGAGCACTGCCAGGAGTAATTCCTGAGTGCATGAGCCAGGAGTAACCCATGAGCATTGCCGGGTGTGACTCAAAAAGCAAAAAAAAAAAAAAAAAGTACACGGCCTGTTAAAGGGCATGAGAATAGCCCTGAGGGCCACTATCTCCTCTCAGGGGGCCCCTCAAATTTACAAATGAGATAAATCCACAAACTTCTGCCTGGAGGTGTTTGCTTTTTATTATCCTAAGATCAGCACCACATGTGTGTGTGTGTGTATGTGTGCATGTGTGTGTAATTCTGTTGTTTTGGAGTCTCACCCAGTGATGCTCAGGACTGACTTTTGCCTCTGGACTCAGGGGTCCCTGCTGATGGCTCAGGAGGTCTTATGGGTTCCCCAAGATGGAACTTCGGTGGATCATGTGCAAGACAAACACTTCACCCTCTGTGCATGTAATTTTGTCTCTGGTCCTGTGTATGTGGTTTTGAGTGTGGATAAGTGTTCAAATCAGTGGCATTTAATACACTCACAATTGGGCCGGAGTGATATAGTTCAATGATAGTCCAGTGGGGAGGGGGTTTGCCTCGCACAAGGCTAACCCAGGTTCCAGTCCTCACATCCTATATAGGGTTCCTTGAGTTCCCTGGAGTGATCCCTGAGCACCACAGGGTGTGGCCCAATACCAAACAAACACAAAAAGTAAGTAAATAAACACATAATGTTGGGGAACCATCATCGTTCTCTAAACCCAAAGAATTTTGTCATTCCTGACAGATATTCTGCTCCAGCAGTAAATGTGAACTCTCTCCACAACTCCTCTCTCTCTCTCTCCTCTCTCTCTCTCTCTCTGGTTGGGTGGAGCAGGCAGAGATGGTCAGAGAAATAGTAGAGAAATTTACTATCTCTTTACTATCTCTCTGACCCTATTAATACACATTTGGTAAACACTGAATTTTTTCTACCCTCTGACTTTTGTAGATACCAGTTTGGCCAATAAAGTTTTAATGAAACCAGGGCCACAGATGAGGCCACGCACTCTTACTCAGGGACTATTCCCTCTCTAGGCTCAGGAGTGACCCGAGGTGGTGCTCAGAGGACTATATGGAGTGCCAGGATTGAACCCAGGTTGGCCGCACACAAGGCAAATGCCCTACCTGCTGTAATGTTATTCCAGCCCTTGGCCAATAAAGTTTTATTAAAACCTGGGCCACAGATTTAGGATGAGGCCACTGAGACATTTGCCTCTGGCACAGCTCTCAGGGGAATACTGCAAAACTCAAGTCACCAGGGCTGTCTCGGGGAGCGTGTTTTACTTGCACATGGCCAACCCGGGTTCGATCCCTAGCATCCCATATGATTCCCTGAGCACTGCGAGGAGTAATTCCTGAGTGCAGAGCCAGGAGTAACACCTGAGCACTGCCGGGTGTGATTCAAAAAGCCAAAGCTAAAAACAAACAAACAAACAAAAAACAACCCTCAAGATAAACAGTAGTCACATGCAATTTTTTTTTCTTTTTTGTGTCACACCCGGCAATGCACAGGGGTTACTCCTAGTTCATGCACTCAGGAATTACTCCTGGTGGTGCTTGGAGGACCATATGAGATGCTGGGGATCGGACCCGGGTCGGCTGCATGCAAGGCAAACACCCTACCCGCTGTGCTATTGCTCAAGCCCCTCACGTGCAATGTTTTATAAAAATTAAAATTTAGAACCAGAGAAATGGTAGAGCAGACAGGGCTCTTGGCTTTTATGCATGCAACCCAGGTTCGGTTCCTTCCTGGCACTCCATAGGGTCCCCCAAGTGCCACCAGGAATGATTCCTGAGTGCAGAGCCAGGTGTGGCCCCCAAACCAAAAACAAACAAACAAACAAACAAACAAAAACCCCAACCAGGGGCCAGAGCGATAGCACAGCGGGTAGGGTATTTCCCTTGCATGCGGCCAACCTGGGTTCGATCCCCAGCATCCCATATGGTCCCCTGAGCACTGCCAGGAGTAATTTCTGAGTGCAAAGCCAGGAGGAACCCCTGAGCACTGCTGGGTGTGACCCAAAAAGGAAAAAAAAAAACCCAACCAACCCAAATAACATTTACTTTATTTATTTTTTTGCTTTTTGGGTCACACCCGGCGATGCACAGGGGTTAACTCCTGGCTCCGCGCTCAGGAATTACCTCTGGCGGTGCTCAGGGGACCATATGGGATGCTGGGAATTGAACCCCGGGTCGGCTGCGTGCAAGGCAAAGACCCTACCCGCTGTGCTATTGCTCCAGCCCTAATAACATTTACATTAGAACTGGACAGGTGGGACTAGAGTGATGGTACAGCAGGTATTGCGTTTGCCTTGCATGCGGCCAACCCGGGTTCGATTCCCAGCATCCCACTGGGTCCCCTGAGCACAGCCAGGAGGAATTCCTGAGTGCAGAGCCAGGACTAACCCCTGTAAATAGCCGGGTGTGACCCAAAAAAAGAAAAAAAAAGAATGGGACGGGGCTGAAGAGAGATAACAAACCAGTTAAGACACAGAGCTTGCTTGTGGCTGACCCCAGTTTGATCCGCAGAACCACATGGTCTCCATGTAGGTCCAAGTGCCGCTCTGGAGGGCCCCTATGCCACGCAGGTGGCAATACGAGGCCTGAGCTGGGTTCCATCCTCAGACTCTGCCACTGACATGCCAGCCTGGTGGCTGAGTATTGCCAGGCGACGCCCCGGGGACCCAGGCATGAGAGCGCGCATGCGCACTCAACGACTTCGAATTTATCTTCAAGTCTTCTTTGCTTCAGTCTGCACCCCGACTTTCCCTGTCCTCGCCAGGCTAGGGAGCCCCCCTGACAGAGGGTGCCTTCCATACCACTACCTTCCCCATACCAGATGTGTGGGTGCGGGGGGGAGCCCCCAAGCAGGAAAAGGGCTAATCCACTCTTAGTTAGCAAGAAAGAGCTTTTGTCTGTTTTTTTTTTTTTTTTGGCTTTTTTGGATCACATCCGGGCATTGCACAGGGGTTACTCCTGGCTCTGCACTCAGGAATCACTCCTGGCGCTGCTCAGGGTCCATACGGAATGCTGGGAATCGAACCTCAGGGTCCATACGGGATGTTGGGAATCGAACCTGGGTTGGCCGCGTGCAAGGCAAACGCCCTCACCGATGTGCTACCGCTCCAGCCCCCCAAAGAGCTTTTGTCTTTGGAAGACCATCAAGTTCTGGAAATTGACATGAAATTAACCTAAAATGACCCAACAGCTGCTCCATCAGGGAGTATTTGGTACTGAGTATTTGGTTTGGGGGCTATTACCCTGAGTATTTGCTCTGGGGTTATTTCTGGCTCTGTGCTCAGGAATTACTCCTAACAGCGCTCGGGGGACCCTATGGGGTGCCGGGATCGAACCTCTGATTAGCCACATGCAAGGCAAGCGCCCTCCCGACTGTCCATCTCTCAGTGCTACTTGGAAACTGCGGCAGGAAGGTTCTCTGAGGAAGGAAGAGAGACAGGAAGGCAGAATTATGGGTTCAGGGCCGGGTTCAGGGCCACGCACTTCCCAGATGATATTGCAAGATAGCCTCAGGGTGCAAGTCTGGGGCGGATGTTTGACCTCTAGACAGCTAGAGGGGGTGGGAGAATGATGCGTGGGGAAGGGGAATCAGTCTGGACTGTAGTCCGGAGTAATTCCTGAGTGCAGAGGGGGGAGAGAGAGAGAAAGAGAGAGAGAGGAAGAGAGAGAGACAGACAGAGACAGAGACACAGACAGAGACAGAGAGACAGAGACAGAGACAGAGACAGAGAGAGAGCTCATGCATATTTGTGTGAACCCAGGTCAGTTGTGTGCAAGACACAAGAAGCGCATTAAGGGGGGCTGGAGCATTAGCACAGCGGGTAGGGCGTTTGCCTTGCACGTGGCCGACCCGGATTTGATTCCCAGCACCCCATATGGCCCCCTGAGCACTCCCAGGAGTAATTCTTGAGTGCAAAGCCAGGAGTAACCCCTGTGCATCATCAAGTGTAACCCGAAAAACAAAACAAAACAAAAAGCGCCTTTAGGGGGACAGAGTGATACAGTACAAGTGGGTTGGGCATTTACCTTGCACACGGCCGACCTGGGTTCGATCCACAGCATCCCACATTCCATAGGGTCCCCCAAGCACCGCCAGGAGTAATTCCTGAATGCCTGAATGCAGAGCCAGGAATAATCCCTGAGCACTGCCAGGTGTGACCCTTGCCCCCCCCCCAAAAAAAAGAACTGCAGTGCTTTAGGACTGGGCTGAAGAGATCATATACAGTAGGTGACCCGAGTTCTGTTACCAGCATCCTATAGGGTCCCCCAAGGTGATCTGTGGGAGCAGAGCCAGGTATAGCCCCTGAGCATTGCTGGGCAATGCCTCTCTCACTCTCCCCAACTCCAAGAAGCTGGGTTTTCTTTTCTTTTCTTTTTTTTTTTGCCTTTTGGGTCACACCCGGCAATGCACAGGGGTTACCCCTGGCTCTGCACTCAGAAATCACTCCTGGCGGTGCTCGGGGGACCCTATGGGATGCTGGGAATCGAACCTGGGTCAGCCACGTGCAAGGCAAACGCCCTACCCGCTGTGCTATCGCTCCAGCCCCAGCTCCGAAGCTGGGCTTTCCAGGCATAGATGGGATGTGGCATCTTTGTGGGGACCACGGCGTAGGCAAGGGAAGGTGCGGATATGACTCCTTGCCCCCCACAGCGACGACCTGCTGGAGGTGAGGGTGAGGTAACCATGGAAACCTTGGGTGCAAAGTGCAAGGCTGGGTCACCGATCATGAAGATAGATCATCTCGGAGCTGGAGAAATAGCACAGTTGGGGAGGCACTAGCCTTGCATGCAGCCCACCCGAGTTCGATCCCCACCACCTTGCAAGGGGACCCCGAGCACACCCAGGGTGAGCCCTGAGCACAGCTGGGTGTGGCCCAAAACCTAAAAGAGAAAAAAAGGCAAGATAAGTCCTCTTTGTTGTCTCTTGTTTTTGTTGTTGTTCCGATAGTGGCGGTGGCATGCGGGATCCTGGTGGCGGCCTGGCTTCTGCCTCCTGGCGGGGCTCTGGGGCCCCAGGTGGTGCTGAAACAAAACCCGGGGCCTCGTGGACAAGGCATGTGCTCTAACCTGTGAGCTACCTCTCCCATTCTCTCTCCTTTCCTTGGTGCCTTGATTTGTTTGTTTGTTTGTTTGTTTGGGGGCCACACCCGGCATGCTCAGGGATGAGTCCTGGCTCTGCAGCACTCAGGAATCACCTTTTTTTTTGGGGGGGGGTCACACCGGGCTTTGCACAGGGCTTACTCCTGGCTCCGCACTCAGGACTTACTCCTGGCGGTGCTCAGGGGACCATATGGGATGCTGGGAATCGAACCCGCGTCGGCCGAGTGCAAGGCAAACGCCCTACCCACTGTGCTATCTCTCCAGCCCCAGGAATCACTCTTGATGATGCTCAAGGAACCCTTTGGGATGCTGGGGATTGAACCCAGCTCTGCTGTGTGCAAGGCAAACATCTTCCCTGCTCTCCTATCATACCTGCCCGCTGCCCGTGTGTGTGTGTGTGTGTGTGTGTGTGTGTGTGTGTGTGTGTGTGTGTTTGTGTGTGTGGTTTTAGGGCCACACCTGGCAGTGTTCAGAGCTGACTCCTGGTTCTTTTTTTTTTTTCCTTTTTCTTTTTTGGTTCACACTCAGCGATGCTCAGGGGTTACTCCTGGCTCTGCACTCAGGAATTACTCCTGACAGTGTTCGGGGGACCCTGTGGGATGCTGGGAATCGAACCTGGGTGACCGCATGCAAGGCAAATGCCCTCCCTGCTGTACTATCGCTCTGGCCCCCTGACTCCTGGTTCTGAGTTTCCGGGTCACTTCTGGTGGTGGTTGGAGGACCCTATGGTGTACCTGGGATTGAACCTGGGCCGGCCGCATGGAAGGCAAGCATCCTATCTGCTATACCATCTTGCTTTACCAGTTGTACTATTGCTCTGACCTCATGTTGCATTTTTTTTGGGGGGGGGGCACACCCAGTTGGTGCTCAGGGGTTACTCCTGACTCTGCAGTCAGGAATCATTGCTAATGCTCAAGGGACTCTAAGGGATGCTGGGGATGGAACTTTTGGGGGGGCAGAGTTGGTGAATCCAGGAAACCATGAGGTGCCAGGTTATATCAAACTCTGGCCTTCTGCTTGCAAGGTCTGAGCTCTAGTCCATAGAAATATCTATTCTACCCAGGATCCTGATTTTATTTTTTAAATTTTATTTATTTATTTTTTGTTTTTTTTTTTTGGGTCACACCCGGCATTGCACAGGAGTTACACCTGGTTCATGCACTCAGGAATTACTCTTGGCGATGCTCAAGGGACCATATGGGATGCTAGGAATCGAACCCGGGTCTGCCACGTGCAAAGCAAACATCCTACCCGCTGTGCTATTACTCCAGCCCCCTTGCTTTTACTTGTTTAATTATGTATTTTGAGGATCTTGCCCTTCTTTAGCTGCTGGACACTCCCAAGCATACCTGGGTGGTGGGGGTGGAGGATAAAGGTAAAAGGTAAAGGCCCTCCCGTTGATCATCGATTTTCTCGAGCGGGCCCAGTAACGTCTCCATTGGAGACT
>JAOXYA010000016.1:34594647-34606159 GCA_028565675.1 Sorex palustris | reverse complement strand
CCCGCGCCGCGCGCGCCCGCGGGCGAGGCGGCGGGGGCCTCTGGCGGGCACGGACGGGGGTGCCGCTCCCATCGGGGCCTCTCGGGTGGGGGGGAGGAGCTCGCGTGCCTTTCTCAGGCTCGCTCTGCCCACCTTGGGGACCCCAGGGGACGTCCGGCAGGGGCCCCGGGGGGCGTCCCAGAGCGGAGGACGGGTGCGCGTCGGGGGCGTGGTCTGCACGTCAAGGAATCCCCAGTGCGGGGCTGGGGTGGGTGGGGGGTCCCCGGAGGAGGAGCGGGGAGCCGCATCCGGGGTGTCTGGGCTCGGGCTTGGAGGGATCTGGGGGTCCTGCGGGTTCCCGGGGGCCCCCCGGGCCGCGGGGTGCGCGCGCTGCTGCGGGCTCCTGGGGGCACGTGGGCGTTCCGGGGAGAAGGGGGGTTCCCCAGGGTCTTCCCGGCTGTTCTGGGCCCCCAGCGGGGCTGCCGGGAGGACTCGGGGCTCCCCTCCCGGACGCTCGGAGGTGTCAGGAGCACCCCCCACTGCGACGGGGCCCCAGGGAGGGGCGTAGACCGGGCGCGGACTCCGCGTTTTGGAGCGCCCTGGGGTGAAGGGAGGGCCCTGGAGGGAGGGAGCGTGTGGGGGTCCCCGAGACTCCCTCCCCTTGAGCTCGGGTCTGTGGGTTTGGGGGTTCCTCTGGTCGCTGAGGGGACCGAGGCCCCGGGGAGGGTGGAGGGTGGGGTGGCTCCTGGGCGGAGTCACGTGGCTGCGTCTGTCACTTTGGAGTCTTTAGGTGAGTCCTGTGAGTTTGGGGGCGGGGCCGGGGCTGGGGTCCCCAGGTGCGGGGGAATGGGGAGACCTTTCGGAGCCCCAGGATGGCTTTGCTGAGGGGAGGGGGGGTTCTACCCCTGCCCAGGATCGGAGAGAGGTCTAGGGGACCCAGGGGGAATTGGGAGTTGGAATCCAGGAGGGGCTTGGGGACTCCCGGGAGGGGAGGGGGGGTGCAGACCAGCACCAGGTGGGGTGGGGTCATGACCTCAGGCTAAACCCTGCTGCCTTGAGGGGGCCCTGCCCCTGAGTTTGTCCTGTGTTTGCAGCTGGGATACCCTTTGAGTTGGGGGGGGCAGATGCCCGTGAGGGCCCCCAGGTTGGATGTGGGTGTTGCCTTGGAGACTTCAGTTCCAGGCCTTGTGGGCAGCCTTTGGGCTGCAGCCCCCCTGCCCAGGCCCCACTCCATTGGGGTCCTCCCTCCTCCCTGCCCACAGCTGGACTGTGTTGGTCAGCTGGCCGGGGTTTGGTGTGTGTGTGGGGTGTTGATTCCTCTGTGTGTGTGTGTGTGTGTGTGTGTGTGACTATGTGCATGCGTGTGTGTAAGTGTGTGGTGTGTGATTGAGTGCATATGTGTGAGTATGAATGTGTGACTGTGAATGACTGACTGTGAATGTGTGTGCGTGTGTCCCCTCCCCGTGTGCTGTGTCTGTGTGTGTGCATGTGAATGTGTGTGTAAGTGTGTGACTGTTTGAGTGTGAGACAGCAAGTGAGTCAGTGTGTGACCGTGCGCGTGTGAGCGTACATATGAACGTATTCGTGTGAGTGAATGCAGGCGTGTAAGTGTGTGTGCATAGTGGACTGTGAGTGTGTGTGTAAGTGTGTGCATGTGATGGGTTGTGTATGTGTGTATGTGAATGGGAGCGTGTGGGTGAATGAGTAAGTGTGCACATAAGTGATGGGCTGTGAATGTGGGTGCGAGTGTGTAAATGTGTGTGTGAATGAGCGTGAATGCGCGTGTAAATGGCCGTGTCCTGCCCCGGGGACCTCAACACTTGCCACCCTGGGGGTGCTCCTGGCCAGGGTGGGGGCCCGGATGGCAGCTGTGCTGCTGGAGTGACCCCAGTGGGTACCCCAAATCCGCTGGCCAAGGTTGAGTCACCAGGGACCCTTTGAGGGGGTCCCAGAGAGTGACCTGTCCCTTGTCACGGACGGACAGCGAACCCCAGGGGACGCATGCCTGTGTGGTCCTTCCCTGCCCTTGCGCCCCCCTTCCCGCCCAGGTGACCCTGTTTCCTGCCCTCACTGCTGCCTTGCCACGGGGCTTCGGGAGGCGTCAGGACGCTGGGAGTGCTTGCAGGTCGGGGTGGGGGGGCTTTCCCCACCCACAGGTCTCAGTGCTGCTGGCACTGGGGGGCTCCTGGCAGGCTGCTGCAGTGTCGGGGTTCCCCGGCTTGGGTCTGCTACCCGCTGAGTGGGACCGGAAGGGGCTCAGAGCCTGCTGGGTGTTGGCCTGTCCCCAGTGCTGCCCTGCATGGCCGGCCGGGCGGCCGAGCGCAGGTCCAGCCCTGGGTGCCAAGCACCGTCTCGTTTTCTCTCTCTCGGCTTTGCCAAAGATGGAAGGGCCGAGTGGGTTGTCCCGGGGCTGAGACACCCGGGTCCGGATTACAGTTTTGGCTTTTGGGCACACCCGGTGCTGCTCAGGGCTGACTCCTGATTCTGTGCTCCGGGCATCCTGTGAGGTGTCAGGAAATGAGCCCAGGTGCACCGAGTACAACACTGGCCCCTCTCCAGACAGGCCGGCCTGGGCTCTGTCCTAGCAAGGCAAACGGCCTCCCCGCTGTCTCTCCCCACTGTGCTATTGCTCCGGCCCCAACAGGCCTCAGTTTAATCCTCGGCACCATGAATGGTCCTTGAGGCCCACCTGGAGTGCTCCCTGAGCACTGCGCCTGGAGTAGCAGCCCTAGGGCCCTCCCGGGTGAGATCCACACCAGCAGTCCCCGCAAAAAAAAAAAAAACAGCCCACCCACGGAGATGGTGCCTGTTTGTGAGGGCAGGGCGGGCCCGTCTGTTGGAAGTGCTTCATTCCGGAAAGGCGGTGGGAATGGGGGCTGGCGCTGGGGGCATCTGAATGATCCAGGAGGTTCCACAGCGAGCAAGCTCAGAGGGCCTTTTTTTTTTTTTTTTTGTTATTGGTGGGGGGCCACTCCTGGTGGTGCTCAGGGGACCGTACGGGATGTCAGGGATCGAACTCGAGCCGGCCTCGTGCAGGGCCAGCGCCCTCCCCGCTGTCTGTCTGGCTCGGGGACCTGATTTTGAGGGGGTGGCTGGCGCCCTCAGTGGCCTCAAAGACTTGCTCCTCCAGGGAAGGGAAGAATGGCTCTGCTGCTCCCTCCGGGCCTGGCCGGGCCTGCAGGTTTCTTGTGGTTCCTGTCCTGGCATGCCCAGGACCGGGGTGGGGCAGCACCCTGGGTGGTGGGTGGGACCCAGGGCATGTGCTCTCGGGCCCTTTCCCTGACCCTGATTTTTTTTTTGGGGGGGGGTTCACACTGGCGATGCTCAGGGGTTCCTCCTGGCTCATGCACTCAGAAATTACTCCTGGCAGTGCTCGGGGGACCATATGGGATGCTGGGGATCGAACCTGGGTCGGCCGCATGCAAGGCAAACTCCCTACCCGCTGTGCTATCGCTCAGTCCCCCCTGATTTGTTCTGTTGTGTTGTGGGATCACCCTGCAGTGCTCAGGGCTGACTCGTGGCTCTGTGCTCCGGGATCACTCCTGGGGGAGCTCAGGGGACCCCGGGTGGTCCTGAGGGTCGAACGCAGGTCAGCTGCCTGCAGGACAAGTACCTGATCCCTGTACTATTTCTCCAGCCTCTTCTTTGCTTTTATTTTCAGTTGTGTCTTTTGGGGTGGGGTGGGGTGGGACGGCTACATCTGGCAATGCCAGGAGGGGCTCTAAACAGGTGACGCCTGGTCTGTCATACGCAAGATGAGCTCCTTCCTGGCTGTCTCTGAGGACCTGCTTTTTATCGGGGATGTGGAGGAAGCAACCTCAGTCTTCATGAAGAAATCTGAAAACGTCGTCTCATGAACCCAAAGGACAGGGCTGGGAGGGTAGTCCTGGGGCCAGGGGCGGGGGGTCCTGCTTGAGACCCAGCTGGGGGTTTTGTCCTTGCCTCGTAAGGTTCCCCAGAGCCCCTCCAGGAGTCACCCCTGAGCACAGGGCCAGGAGTCAGCCTGAGCACTGCTGGTTGTGACCCAAACGTCTAAGATCCCTAGCCGTAAGAGAAAATAAACCAGAAGTAAAGAAATAATCTCTGACCCCCCTCCCCCCATTTTAAATATCACCTGTGTGCTGAGGGTTCACTTCAGACCTAACAGGCTGCGTCACCCAGAGACACTGAGGCTGGGAGGTTCACCCCAAGCCCCCACAGACTGAGGGAGGGGTGGGCACAAGGCATGGCAATTGGGGTGCTGGATTGGGGGGCTACACTCTCCGCCTTGGTGTCTTGTGGGGGCAGGCGGGCAGCACAAGGTGGGCTGGGAATTGTAGGGCTGATGTTGGTTTGGGGTGAGCGCCTTGCATTCGGGTGATGATGGAGTGGGTGCACTGCATCTGGTTGCTGATGGGGCGGGAGCACTGCATCTCTGAAGGAAGCACCCTGGGGAGGGCCAGAACCAGGGTCTGTCTGGCTTGCCCGTGGCCGTGATCCCTCCTCTGCCCTCCCAGGCTTTGTTTTTTTGGTGTCACCACACCTGGTGGTGCTCAGGGCAGACTCCTGGCTCAGTGCTCGAGCATCACTCCTGGCGGGGCTTCGGGGACCATATAGATTGAATCGGGTTGGCTTCCCCTCCACCCCCACCTCACCTTTTTTTCTTCCTTTAGATTCCCCTTCCCAGAGGCACTTTGGTTTTTGCTTTTGTATTGCAAAAGCAAGATGGCCAGGGGAGATACTTCCAGTGACCTCAGGGCACTTGCTTTGGGGCAGGCAGCTGGACCCTGGACTGTCCTTCCCTGGACCTCTGGAGAAACAAAACACATTTTTGTCATTTTGTTTTGCGGCCACACCCTGCAGCACAGGTGCCCAGGGCGGAGAGTGCTGGGAACTGAAGCGGGTCAGCTGCCTGCCAGGGATGGTGCAGTGCCTTAAGGGCTGTGCTCCCCCCCCCCACGTGGATGCCAAGAGCTAGCTAGGATCACCCTCGCCAGAGGGGGAGGGGCGCGCGGTATTCTGCACCTTCCTTCCGGGAAGCTTTTTCCCTCCTGGTACAGGAAGTTGCTGTCATGTGAAGGCACGCAGGGGGAGGGGGAGGGCGCAGACTTGGCCTGTGGGCACCCCAGCTTTGATGCCCTGACTGACATGGTCCCCCGGAGTACCACCTGGTACGGTCCAGACCCCAGCTCCTTCCTCCCCCAGCACCCCATAGGGTCCCCCAGCACAGCCAGGAGTGAGCCATGAGCACTGCTGGTGGTGACCCTCAGAACACACACACACACACACACACACACACACACACACAGAGGCCAGAGAGATAGTATAGCCTTGCACACAACCCACTGGGAGTCAGTCTTGAGCACTGCTGGTTGTGACTCCTAAAACACGCACACGCACATGCACATGCACGCACACACACACACACACACAGGCCAGAGAGATATTTATAGCCTTGCACATAGCCCACCCGGGTTCAGTGCCCGGCTTCCTCTAGGGTCCCCTGAGCACCTCCAGGGGCGATTCCAGAGTGCAGAACACTGCTGGGTGTGGCCCCAAGACAAGCGAACAGAATCCCCCTCCCCACATACGTATACACATGAGAGCCCTAAAAGTCAGACGCTGCAGGTCACAACAGGCTTGGGGTTTTTCCGGAAGGAAATATGGAAGTCCTTAAGTGACGTCTCCCAGGGACCCAGTGTCTCCAGGGGTACAAAGCACGGTTGTTGGCCCAGGTTCAGTCCTCGGGCCCCCCGGCCCTGTCATGCCGAGCGCTGCGGGGGGTGGGTGGTCCCAAAACAGTGGAAGCAGTTGGCTGGGTCGGGAGAGGGTTGGGACAGCGACGCCCAAGATACTCCTGGTCATGGTACCGCCAGCCACGGTGCTCCCTCCAGAGGGGAGATGGCGCGGTGGTTAGGGCACACGCCGCGTGTGCAGCCTGGGTCTCTGTCCCTGGCACCGCGGGGCCCCACCACAGCCCCGTCTCCTTGGGGCCCGGTGGGCTGAGAACCATCTGCAGAGGCCCTGGGCGTCCGGAACATCACTTGGGGGACCTCTGGCCTTGTGCATGGCTGACCCCAGTTTGAATCCTGGGCACCACCAGGAGTGACCCCTGAGACCCACTGGGTCTGCCCCCAAAGCCAAGAAAAACATTCGGTGGAAGGATTTTCTTTTCTTTTTCTTTTGGGGCCACCCCCAGCCATGCGCAGGGCTGACTCCTGGCTCTGTGCTCAGGGATCATGCCTGGTGGGGCTCCAGGGACCCCGGGGTTGCTGGGGATCGAACTTGGGGCTCCTGCATGCAGGGCCAGCACCTTCCCCGCTGTCCTATCTCGCCAGCCCCTACAGACCCAGACTTGAGGGGCTGCTTGTCCTGCTGGGCCCGGGGGTCCCCAGGACACCCAGTGTGGGGGCTCTGCTCACCTTCTGGGTGTCCGGCGGCCACTCTGCCCCCCACAGAGGCAGCCCTGTTGCCGCTGCTTTGGTTTGCTTGGCGGGGAGCAGGGGTTGGGGCGGGGGGCGTTGGGCAGCCCTCCATGCCAGCGGGTCGGTACATGAGCCGAGGCGCGGGGGTGCTGGGGATCCTGGTGTCGGGGGTGTGCAGGGCTGAACCCCTGCCTCGCTGTGGGACCTCCTTTGCTTCCTCCCTTCACGTCCCTTCTGGTGCAGGGTAGGGGTGAAACGGGTCCCGCGTCCCTGCTCTGGAGACGCAGATGAGCATCCCCGTAGTGTGGGGGTCCTGGGCTTGCGGCATCTGTCTCAGGAGCATTTTTCTTTTCTGGGGGGGGGCTTTTTGGGTCACACCCAGCAGTGCTTGGGGCTGACTCCGGGCTCTGTGCTCAGGAATCACTCCTGGTGGTATTCGGGTGACCCTCTGGGGGGCTGGGGATCGAACCCGGGTTGGCCGTGTGCAAGGCAAACGTCCTCCCCGCTGTGCTATCGCTTCGGGCCCCGGGAACGTTTTTTCTTCTTCCCAAGTCTTCGGCTCCTTACTGCCCATGGGGTTTCCGTGCCCCCCCCCGCCCCCGTCTTCCGGGGTTCTGGGTATCTGGAGGTGGGGGGTGCCCTGAGAGTGGTGTCCTCATCACACTGTCCCCTGTCTCCAGGTGAGTGGCATTAAGAGCCTGTACGAGTCGGAGCTGGCGGACGCCCGCCGGGTGCTGGACGAGACGGCCCGGGAGCGTGCCCGGCTGCAGATTGACGTGGGCAAACTGAGTGCCGAGTTGGAGGAGATCAGCAAGAGGTGGGCACCGGGACCCTGGCGTGGCCCCCTCTTATTCTCCATCACCCCTGCCTCCCCTGCCCCTGGAAGTCGACATCTCGCCCTCCCTGGCCACCCTGGGCCCTTGCTGGAATGTTTCATAGCTGAAGTCCTCTCGCGGCGGCCGCTGCCCCCTGCAGACCCGTGGGGACAGCTGGACCCTCCCACCCCCAGCCTTGACAGAGCAGCAGAACTTGGGTTGGGGGGCAGGGAGGGGGCTTTTGGGGGCCTGTGCTCCGCTTCCCCAGGTAGAGGCTGAGTGTGTCTTAGCGGGTGACCCTGGGGTCACCAGGGGAGATCCTGGGGGCTGGGGGTGGGGGAGGCACACCCCGCACTGTGCCCAGGACACCCCCTCTCCCCACTTTATTTATTTTGCTTTGCTTTTTGGGTCACACCCGGCGATGCTCAGGGGTTCCTCCTGGCAGTGCCCGGGGGACCCTATGGGGTGCTGGGAATCGAACCCGGGTCGGCTGCTTGCAAGGCAAACGCCAGCCCCGCTGTGCTGGACGAGACAGCCAGTCCCCCCCCCCCACTTTAGATTCAGAGTGGGGGATCGCCGTCTCCTCCTTGCCTGGGCCGTGGGCACCCTTCGTCTGGAGGCAGGCAGGTTCCTTGGCGCGGGGGGTGGGGGTCTCTGCTCATCGCGCCCCGGCCCTTGCAGCTCCAAGAAGCGGGAGGGCGAGCTGACGGCGGCGCAGGCGCGCGCCAAGGACCTGGAGGCCCTGTTGCACCGCAGCGAGGCCGAGCTGGCGGCCGCCCTCGGCGACAAGCGCGCGCTGGAGAGCGACGTGGCCGAGCTGCGCGCTCAGCTGGCCAAGGTGGGGCGCGGGGCGCGGGCCGGGCACCCCTCCCCCCGGGGCCCCGCGCCCGCCTGACCCCTCGGCTTCCCCAGGCGGAGGACGGCCACGCCGTGGCCAAGCAGCAGCTGGAGAAGGAGACGCTGATGCGCGTCGACCTGGAGAACCGCTGCCAGAGCCTGCAGGAGGAGCTCGACTTCCGCCGCAGCGTCTTCGAGGAGGCCAGTGCGGGGGGCGGGGCGGGGGCCACTTCCGGTCCGCCCAGTGCAGGGGCGCAGGGGGTCTGCGTCTTGGAGGACGCCCTTGGTGCCGGGGTTTGCGGGGACCACTTCCGGCCTGCCCGGTGCTGGTGGCCCCGGTCTCCTGTCTGCCTCTGTCTGTTCTTGGGGCATCCCCCCCTCCCACACATACACACCTGCACCTGTGTTTGGGGCATCAGGACCGTCTTCGTCTTGGTCATTGTCGGGGCTCTTCTCTGTGGCTCTGAAGATGGAGCCTTTGACATCCAGGCCGCCCCAGGGGGCACCCAGGGCTGTGGGTGCCCGCCCCGTGTTCCAGCTAAGGCCCCGCCCGGGTTTCTGTCCATCTGTCCGTCCCTCCTTGTGTTTGTGGGTACGCAGACGACATACCTCTTTTGCAGTCTCTAGTTGGAGCTGGGTGGGGGTGGGGTGGGGGGTGGGGGCGGCTGGGGGCATTGTGCCCTCAGAGCTCGGAACAGAACCAGAACCTGAGCCGGACTGTCCAGCCCCCGCAGTGGGGGATCCATGCTGCTGAGGAGCCGCCCGCTGCAGCTGCCCCCGCTGGCCCCGGGTGCCAGGGCGGCCTGGGTGAAGGCCAGGAAGGACATGGGGGAGTCTCCCACGCCTGTGAGGGGCCCTAGAGCCTGGAAGAAGCCTCAACATGTGAGGGACCCCCAACCTGTGAGAGACCCCATGTTCCCTGGGGACCCCTGGTCTAAGAGGGATCCTGGACCTAGGAGGAACCCCAAACCCAGGAGCATTACCAAGAAACTCCAGATGTGTGAGGGAGCCACGTTTCTGAGGGGCCTCAGGCCTGGGAGGGGCCCCATGACCCTGAATCATCCTCACCTGCGAGGAGTCCTGAGTCCTTGATGAGACTCCATGAAGACATTTGAGGGGGACTCCCCAGCCTATCCCTGGAAGGAGCCTCTCACTCCTCAGGGGGTCCCGGTTTGGGCCAGGGAACTCTCAGCAGGATGCCAGGAAGAGCTTTGTGGGGACCCCCCCACCTGGCCATCCTGGGGGTCGGGCTCCCCAGTGTTTTGCTTGGGAATTTCAGGTCGCAGCCCAGGGTCTTTGGGCCGCTTCCGGATCTCTGCAGAGGATGGGGTTCACCCTGGCTCTGAGCTCTGGGGGGACCAAGCAGTGCTGGCGATGGTGCCCAGACCCTCCACGTGCAAAGCTGCCTTCAGCACGCCAAATCCCCCCACCCTGCTTAGCTGTTGCAGCAGCTTCTGGGGTTCCTCCCATCCCCTCAAACTCAGCCTCTTAGGGCGCTTTGCAGTTTATTCCTGCACCTCCAGTTCCAGAACATTCATCATAGAGGAGTGCTTACATCCCCAGCCTTCAATGCGGAGATGCGGGAGGGGGGCCAGCGGTAGTGGGGGCACGTTCTGTTCATCCAGTGAAGCTCATTTCCCAGGGAAGCTGAAAGGGTGGGTCAGGCCAGATGTGTTTGGGGGCCGCACCCTGCGCTCCTTGGGGTTCTGGCGTCCCGGGGGTGCGGGATGGGGAACATGTGGCCCGCCACGGTGACAGGGAATGAGCTTGAAGTGCCACACCAGCGGTCCAAACTTGGGCGCCCTCTCAGAGGTGGCGGCTGCAGGCCGAGAGGGCCCAGCTCCGGGCCCTGCGCCCACCTGCCCGTGGGGGCTCACGGTGGCCGGGCCGTGCCCTCACAGGAGGTGCGGGAAACGCGGCGGCGGCACGAGCGGCGCCTGGTGGAGGTGGACAGCAGCCGGCAGCAGGAGTACGACTTCAAGGTGGCGCAGGCCCTGGAGGAGCTGCGGGGCCAGCACGACGAGCAAGTGAGGCTGTACCGGCAGGAGCTGGAGCAGACGTACCAGACCAAGGTGTGCTGGGCCCCGCTCCTGGGCTGTCCTCTCTAGGCCCTGTCCGCGGACCGAGGTCCCGGGTCCTGGGCCGCCCCGGCCAGGCTCCACCCCTCCTGCTGCCTTCTCGAAGAGGCCCCGCCCCCGGGCTGCCCTTTCCAGGCCCCGCCCCCGGATAACCTGCTTCAGGCCCCGCCCCCGGAACACCCTCTCTAGGCCCCCCACACACACCTCTTTAGGCCTTGGGCTGCTGTCTCCAGACCCCGCCCTCTTCAAGCCTCGGAGACCCCGCCCTCTTCAAGCCACGTCTCTGGGCTGCAGCATCAGCGGTTCTGGGCCGCCCCTACCAGGCCCCGCCCCCGGGCTGCCTTCTATAGGAGGTCCCGCCTCTGGGCCGGCCTCTCCAGGCCCCGCCCCCAGATTACCCTCTCTAGGCCCCGCCTCCGGGCTGCCCTCTAGGCCATGGGCTGCAGCATCAGCGGTTTATGGGCCGCCCCTGCCAGGCTCCGCCCCTGGGTTGCCTTCTCTAGGAGGCTCCGCCCCCGGGCCCGCCTCTCTAGGATTCTACCCCGACCACCCCCTCCAGGCTCTGGCCCTGGGCCATTCCTCTCTAGGCCCCCCCCCCCACCGCTCTCTTTAGGCCTTGGGCCGGAGGCTCCAGGCCCCGCCCTCTCTAAGCCACGCCTCTTGGCCGCCCCTGCCAGGCCCCGCCCCCGGGCTGCCTTCTCTAGGCTCCACTCCGCTTCCAGCTGCCTGCCCCGGGCCCCAAGGCCCTGGACCGTCCTCCCCAGGCCTTGTCGCTGGGCAGCCTTCGGGCCCTGCCTGCCCTCTCCGCGGGTCCAGACCCCCGGCCGGCCCTCTTGCTGGAAGAACACGCCCCTTGGCCATCAACTGTCTGGCCCCGCCCCACCAACTCCCTGTCACAGGGTCCTTGACCATCGGGCGGCCCCCCGCCCCCTTGTGTCCCCCCAGCTGGAGCAGGCCAAGCTGAGCTCGGACCAGAACGACAAGGCGGCCAGCGCGGCGCGCGAGGAGCTGAAGGAGGCGCGCATGCGGCTCGAGTCGCTCAGCTACCAGCTCTCGGGCCTCCAGAAGCAGGTGCCGCCCGCGGGCCTCGGGGTGGGGTGGGGGGGTGCGGGCCCGCCGGGGGCCGCCCCCTGACCCTGCCGCCTGCCCCGCCAGGCCAGCGCCTCCGAGGACCGCATCCGTGAGCTGGAGGCGGCCATGGCCGGCGAGCGGGACAAGTTCCGCAAGATGCTGGACGCCAAGGAGCGGGAGATGACGGAGCTGCGGGACGTGATGCAGAAGCAGCTGGCCGAGTACCAGGAGCTGCTCGACGTGAAGCTGGCCCTGGACATGGAGATCAACGCCTACCGCAAGCTGCTGGAGGGCGAGGAGGAGAGGTGGGGGGCAACGGGGTGGGCGG
>JAOXYA010000016.1:34552855-34569505 GCA_028565675.1 Sorex palustris | reverse complement strand
CCCCTGAGCACTGCCAGGAGTGAGCTTGAGTGCAGAGCCAGGAGTAACGCCGGAGCATAGCTGGGTGGGAAGAAAGAAAAAGAAAGAAAGAAAGAAAGAAAGAAAGAAAGAAAGAAAGAAAGAAAGAAAGAAAAAGAAAGGCATTTCTTGGGCTGGAGCGATAGCACAGGGGGTAGGGCGTTTCCTTGTACACGGACAACCCGGGTTCGATTCTCAGCATCCCATATGGTCCCCCGAGCACCGCCAGGAGTAATTCCTGAGTGCAGAGTCAGCAGTCACCCCTGAGCATTGCCGGGTGTGACCCAAAAAGCAAAAAAAAAAAAGGCATTTCCATTTCCAATCATTAATCATTAGAATGGTTTTATTGGGGGGGGGGCGTGGGGAGCTGGGAGGGGACATTGCTGACAGTGCTCAGGGTGGATGATGTGGTGTCAGGGATTAAACCCGGGCCGTCACACATTGCAGTTACAAGCTCTGTGCTCTTAACCACCTCTCAGACTCTCGGAGGGATGAGATTTTTTGAGAGGGGAGGTTTTGGGTCTCACTCAGAGCTGCTCAGGGCTCTCCTCAGGGCTCAGGGGAACCCTATGGGGTGCGGGGGATTTAAAAACGGGTCAGTTGCATGCAAGGCAAATGCAGCTCTCCTGGATGCATTACTGCTCCAGCCCCCAGGACGTGATTTTTTTTTTTTGAGGCTGCTCATGGCTGACTCCTAACTCAGTGCCCAGGGATCAGACCTGGCAAACGCCCTCCCCACTGTGCTATCTCTGGCCCCATAGGGATCCTATGGGATGTTGGGGGTCAAACCCTGGTCAACTGCTTGCAAGGCAAGAGCCTTCCCTGCTGTACTATCACTCTGGTCCCAAGAACACGCGTTTGTCCACACTCACTCATGTCCACACACACACACACACACACACACACACGGCCATAGGCACACGCTCACACTTAACCAGTCATACCTCCACTACCCTCAGCCAGCGCACCCAAGAGCAGGCAGGTGGACCCTCCGCTGTGGGGGTGTGGCCTCACAGACCCCCGCTCATGAGACCCCATCACTGCACAAACATGAAGCCACGCAGGCGCCCAGATTCACGGTGGCGGACTTTACACACTGAGGAACGTGGGGGATGGAATTGGGGTGATTGCGGTCCCAATACTGGCCTGGACCCTGCCCAAGCTATGGGAGCAACCCCAATAGGGACCCCCATAGCCCCAACACTCCCACTTGTGCAGGGGGCCCCTGTGTTCAGTCATTGGCTCTAGAACCCCCCCCACCAGAGACCTGAGGGGTCTCCAACCAACTCTGGGGTGCAGCAGCTGCATTTTACCAAAGGACAGCAGACCCGCGTGGAATGGCTATGGGGTCCCCGTGCCACCGTGTGCCTGGTGGGGGGTGAAAATAGCACGACCCCCGTCTACACCGCGACGTATCCACACAAGCCAGACTCGGGGCGCACACACGGCTCCTTGACACCCAAACTGTTCGCTACGTCTAACGCACTGCACCGACACCACCCAACGCTGTCCACGCGGCGCGGCCCGCGCAGACCGAGGGTGGGAGAGAGGGGCTGCCCCGTTTCCGAGGAGACCCGCGCCCCCAGTCCCGACTCACCCTGCTGGAGGCTGCACCGCGGCGGCCCCGCCGGCCAGGACGCACCGGGACAGGTGGGAACTCGGAGGGGCGTGGCCTTCGTCGGGGCGTGGCCTGCTGGTCGGGGCGGGGCTGTAGGGGCGGAACTCTTGGGAGGCGGGGCCTGACGTGAGAAGACGGTCTGGATAGGCGAGGACAGGTAGAAGGGCGGGGCCTACACGAGTTTAGGGGCGTGGCCAGAAAGGGCCTGGGAACGGGCGGGGATGCCTCCAGGTGAGGGTAGGGGGAGCCTCTTCCTTTCTTTCCTTGCAAAAGGTCCCTGTAGTGAGGGGCAAGGGATGGGGTCGTCGGTGAGGTGGGTTCCTGCTCCCTCTCTCCCGGGGTCCCTAGGTGGGGGTGTTGCTTGGTCGGGAGCCGTCCACCACGAAGTCACGTGGCTTGTGGACGCGTCCCCTTCTCACCCCAGCAGTTGCCCTGGCTGGGGGGTCACCCTTCTCACAAACCAGGGGTCCCCTGACGGGGCGGGAGCGTGGGAGTGGGCTCTGTCCTCCTCTCTCCTCTACCTGGGCCACACCGAGGCTGGCAGTTCGCCTCCTCACTTCACCTGGGAACCCCGATTCCCTCACCCCGCTCCCTCAGGTGCCCAGGTGGACAATGGGGCTTCAGGACAGTCTCCCGTCTCCGCCGCCCCCAAAAAAGTGCCCAGGGGGAGGGGTACTCTGGCGCTGGGGCTGCTTTGGGAGTCAGGGAAAGGACAGGGCTGGCCAGGTGAGTCCAGGTGAGTCCAGGTGACCTGGACAGAGGCCCCAGAGGGCTGACCAGGACTTGCCAGAGGGGAGGAGTGAGAGCGGTCGGGGGGCGGGGATTGTTTATGAGAGTACTACATTTTGGGAAAGAAACGTTTGCTCTCCAGGTTACTTTTTGTTTGGTTGGGTTTGGTTTTCAGGTCATACCCAGCGGTTCTCAGGACTGACTCCTGGCTCTGTGCTCAGAGATCACTCCTCGTGGGGCTTTGGGGACCCTATGGGTTGCTGGGGATCAAATTCGGGTCAGCTGCGTCCAAGTCAAACGCCCTTCCTACTGTACCATCTCTCTTGGACCTCATGCAGTTTTGTGGTGGTGGCTGCTGCTTTTCAGGGCTTACTCCTGGCTCTACACTCAGGAACCGCTCCTGGTGGTGCTCAAGGGACCATATGGGATGTCGGGAAGAATCGAACCCGGGTCGACCACACACAAGGCCAACGCCCTCCCAACAGTTCTACCCGCTCTGACCCCAGGCTTGACATTTCAAAGCCACTAAAAAGAAATATACCAAGAGTATTTCATGACCAAACCTCCAGGACAGGTATTTGGGACCTGTTGTTCCAGGGACCAGTGTGGGCTGGGGTGCTTCTGGCCAGAAGCTTGTGGCAACAACCAGAGCCGAGCGTGTGAGGATGCAGAGCCGCTTCCCACTGTGGCCGTCGGGGAGGCCCCCACTGCGTGGAGCAGCCCGGCAGCCCAGGCACCTCCCTGCACAGTCCCGTGGAACATGCAGAGCCAAAGTCGTGACTATCAAAAGCCAAGTTTAATGACAAGATCAGCCCAGAGGCAGGAGAAACCGCCCAGCCGGGCACCCAGCATCTGCTTTGCGAGTGTCAGTCTCGTGTCCGGGCGACAGAGCAGGCCCCCTTCCACCCAAGTATAAAATGGCTTTGATTGAAGGTGCAGCAAGGGAGAGGAGTGCAGGGCCTGCTGCCCAGGGCGGGCTCCCCGCGCCCCCCCGCCCAGTCCTTGCGGCCAGACTAGTAGGTCCAGCGAGTGCCCTCCCAGGACCCACGGCTCCCTCAAGAACCGGGTGGGCGCAGGCAGGAAGGGGCTGCTGTTTGTGAAATAAAGCGTTCCCCGCACAAGCGCAGCTGAGCGACTGACGCGGGCATCTGTGCTGGTAGTTCTTGGGACTGGCCAGGGCGACCGGCGCCAACCACAGGGCAGCGGGGACGGGGACTTGGGTGGGCGGGCGGGCACCACTTCTTGGAGTGCGGGGAGCCAAGGAGCTGCCGCCCGGGGCCAGGACAGCCCAGCTGTCAGCGGCCTGGGGTTGGAGCCCCCAGGGGGACCGTGGGGGACACAGTGGGGCGGGACCTTGGCCAGTTCTACCATGGCACCTGTCTCGAGGTGCAACGTCCTGGCGGTGAGGTAGAAGACGACATGCCAGTTCCAGAATGTTCTTTCTCCCACGTGCGGGCTTCTCCTGGGGTCTCCCTAGAGGGTGCTCGTCTGCCTGGGTGGGGGGCCAGTGGTGCGTGCCCTGGGCAGGAGGGGCGTGCAGACCCGTCCTAGGGGCAGCTGAAGGGGCCCCCCAAGGGGGGTGGTGCAGACTCTCACCCTAAGAGGTGGCGCCACCTCTGCCGCTTCTGTCAACGTGCAGATGGAGTGCGGGGGCTGGGGTCCCGCAGGCCGGCTGGTGAAGGGGTGGGGGGTGGTGGGCTGCACTACTCGGGCCCCGCAGGCCCCGCCCAGCCAAGGCGTCCAGGGCCACAACCGCAGTCCTGGTGGTGGCGTCCCTGGAAAGCAACGCTCCGGCCGGTGGGGACAGGGTATTGCGGGGAGGGGCTCCCCTTCAAGGAAAGCGGCAGCCTTAAGCACCAATGTGGGCGTGCCTCCAGCTTCGTGCGCCCCTGTGAGGCCTGGGGGGGGGCGAGAATGTGGGATACTCCCCCACGGGGGGACCTGGGCAAAGAGGCTACTGCAGCCATGCAAGCAGGTGCGAGGCTGCGCGGGAGTGGGCGTGGCTAGGCCAGACTGAGTGGGAGTGGCTAGGCAGGGCTGGGCGTGGCTAGGCAGGCTTGGAGGCGGGGCCAAGCGGACGGGGCGGGGCTGGCCGGTGGGCGGCGTCAGGCAGGGCAGGGCTGGCCCGAGGAGTCCGGAGCAGGAGCCGACTGGCCAGCAGGTGAGGACGGGCCGAGCGTCCATCAGAGCGAGCACCAAGTTGCGGGGCCCAGGCAGCTCCAGCGTTGAGCCCCTCATCTCTCGGGGGTACTGCGGGCCCTGCAGTCCGGGCCGCCCCCTTCCTAAGCCGAGGTGCCGGGCTGGTCTGTGGGTGTGGGGGACTGATGGCCAGGGACACTGGCCACGGGCTGCTCAGGTTCCTGGGGCTGGCTTGGTTCCGAGGGTGGCCCAGTTGGCTCCTCTCCGGCAGGCTGCTGGGCCGCTGGCCCCTCTGAGTCTGTGGCTGGCTGGGAGCCCTCGGGGGGACCCGGCGCCCAGGTAGACTGAGGTAGGTCCTTCTGTGAGAGAAAGGTGAGAGTGGGAAGGTCCTGGGGTCCTGCTCCCCAAGGGCGAGGCTCCAGGCTCCCCCGAGCCCCCCTACCCCGATCACACAGGCACACGTGAGGGCAGCAGCTTGTTCGGGGAGTGGGCTGCTTGGGGGCTCAGGTCCCCCGGGGGACACAGCAGATGCCCAGCTCCCCACTCTCGGTCCCACCACGGGGGCCAATGCTGCTCCTGGGTTCCCCTTCTGGGCCCTGCGACTTCCCTTCAGTCCCATCCTTGCCTGCACGGCTCAGGGGACCTCATGCACCCGGACCCCCAGTCCCTGCCACATGGACGCCCTTAGCCAGGAGGTTGCAGGTGTCCTCCCCGTACCTGGCGGACTCTGCCCGACCCCCGCAGGGATCCCCAAGACTGGGGCTGTCTTCCCTGGGCAGGAAGCAGCCAGTCACCGCTGGCCCTCCAGTGGGGGTTCCGGGCCTCCCCCTGTCCAGAGAGGCACTCAATGAGCCTCTGCTGTCAGGCCCCAGGCTGGGCGGCCCCCTGGTGGGAACGATGCGCCGTGACTAGACCGGGTGCCCCGTTCCCCAGACACGCCCATCCCCCAGCACCGCTGGGGGAACCGTGACCAGGCCGCAGGGCGGCCAGCAATGCCACGAGAGCTTTACTCAACTTGAACTCTAGTAAGGGCCTGGGGGGGGTACTGTTGGCAGGCAGTCATAGCAAACCGGTATTCACCGCAAAGCCACCGCCCGTCCAGAACATCCGCAGCTCCCGGCGCCACAGCGCCAGGCCGCAGCTGGTGAGGAGCGTGCAAGGCACCAGGTAGAGGAGGGCGGGCTGGCCGCGCTGCATGAGGGCCAGAGCCATGAAGGTCACCAGGAGGCCGATGCCGTAGGCTGTGGGACAGACACCATGTCACCGGCTGTCCCCCACAGCACCCCCAGCGCTGGGGGCGCGGAGGCAGCTGAGGAAGAACTGGAAAGAGGAGGGGCAGGAAAGGGGAAGGTGCCAGTGGGGGGGCTCCCCAGGCTCCCCAGGGATGATGGACTCGAAACTCCGTACTGCAGGGGTCAGTGGCGCTTGGGGGGGAAGCCTGGCGGGCACCGGGGTCTGCCTGAAGTCGGCGCCCACAGACCGGAACAGGCTCTGCCCCCAGCATGCACAGAAACGTGTGTGTGTGTGTGTGCGTGCGTGCGTGCGTGCATATGTGTGTGAAGGGTTGCATGTGAAGCACCTACCGGATTCATCAGTGTGTAAATGTGTGTAGCCAGCAGAGGTTCAGGATGAGTATGTAAATGTCTGTGCATATCCGATGTGCGCAAAAAACATGCAAATGTATACGTCTACCCGGTGTGGGTGATTGTATGTGAACGCATGCATGTACCTGGCATGTATTCATGAACATGTGTATGTGTGCGTGCAGGAGTGGGGAAACACGAGTTCCCAGCGTGTGTGCGGATGCATGCCTGGGCGTGCGTGCACGGACCTGTACACACTGGCACGTGTGTCCGGCTGTGCGGGGTCTCAGTGGCTGTGCATGTGAGTGCACACTCACCCAACCTTTCACATGTCAGCCGCACCCATTCATTGTCCTACAGAATGAAAAGAGCAGTGGCCCTGTGCTGCATGCGGGAGGTGGGCGGCTGCAGGGGGGGGACCTAGGGCATGGCACACTGCCCAGAGTGATGACCCCACCCAGTTCTCCATGTTTCCTGCCTGCTGTCTGTGGGGCCCTGGCTGCCCAGACTGGGAGCTCCCCATACGTCCAGTATTTTTTAATGATTTTTTTTGGCTAATTTTTAGGCCACACCCAGCGGTGTTCAGGGCTGACTCCTGGCTCTGCACTCAGGGATCGATCACTCCTGGTGGGGTTTGGGGGACCCTATGTGGTGCTGGGGACAGAACCCAGGTTGGTCGTGATTAAGGACAGCACCCTCCCTATGCTCCAGCTCCAACGCACCTCACCCACTGTGCCCTGACCAGATTCTGGGGGGATAGGGGCAGCACAAGAGGTTTCCTCAAGAGCTAAGCGTGGGGTCATCACACAGCTTTGGTCTGGGGGGCACACCTGGCAGTGTTCAGGGTTTACTCAGTGATCAGTCCTAGCAGGTTCGGAGGACCCAATAGGATCCACGCGATCGAGCCCCAGCTCGGCTGTATGCAAAGCAGGCGCCCTTCATGCTGTATTATCTCTCCGGCCCCCAGATTGGATATTTTTAAGGAGAATCTGGGCCCAAATACAAAAGTGACTTCTGGTGAGGCGAGTTCATCAGCAGCCTCATGGCGTTTCAGGCTTCCAGATAACCCAAAATTGCTGCTGTGCCTTTGGCCAGGCCCCAAAAACTTGTGGCAAAGTTTATTAAGAAAATAAACAGCCAAAAGTTAGGTATGTGGAAGACACACCCACAAGCCACCTCCGGCTCTGCTGTATAATTGAAGGCATGGCCTCTCTGGTTCCTGATCGAACTGCTTAATGGCCATGATCCCAGAGAATTAGAAACAAATCTTGAAACCCAACGGCTTTTGGCAGAAATGCGTCCGGTCCCTGCAGTAGGTTACCGGTGCTGGGCCTATCCGGGTGGGAATAGGTTTCATGCCTTGGCCTGTTCCCCCTGGCGGTCTGGTGGCCGCCATCCTTCAGAGGCCACTGGACAGTCAGATTTGGATCCATGGTGACAATACACGTGGGGCTTCACGGGATGGGGGTGGAGCTGGGCCCTTTCCTCCCCATCCCAATGAGACCCTGCGTCGCCAGTCTTTCTGGCTTCTGATCAAGCTACTTAACAGCCATGATCCCAGAGACTCAGAAACAAATCTCGAAACCCAGCAGCTTTTGGCAGAAATGTGTCCGCCCGCTCAACCTAGGTGGGTCGGTGGCCACCATCTTCCAGAGGCCATTGGCCAGTCAGGTTTGGGCCCGCAGTGATGAGACACGTGGGGCCTCACAGGATGGGGGTGGAGCCGACCCTTTCCTTTTCATCCCAATGAAACCCCGAATTGCCGCCCACGAATGGCTCCTGATCAAGCTGCTTAACAGTCATGATCCCAAGAAACTCAGGAACAAATCTCGGAACCCAGCAGGTTTTGGCAAGAAATCCCTCCAGATTTAATTGTTAAAATCTCGGAATTTTTTGGCTAATTGCAGCCACGCAACATCATATGTTATTCATAACCAGCAACAGAAAACATATTGTCTACTGTTGCCTTTTCGGCAGATCTGAGTGTTGGGGTAAAATCCCAAATAACAATGGTGGGTCTGGTGTCAAAATACTGAGTGTAATCAAAGTAGAGAGAGTAATTTGGAAATCATCTGCCCCACAGGTAGGGGGAGGGATGGGATTATACTGGGGTTTCTGGTGGTGGAGAACGGGCACTGGTGAAGGTACGGGTGTTTCATCGTATGACCGAGACTTAAACCCGAAAGCTTTGTAACAGCTCTCATGGTGATTCAATAAATAAAATTATAAAAAATGGAAGAAGAAAAAAAGTAAGATGGAGTTCATGCACAATTCAATCAGCCTAATCAGTGGCTGAATAAATAGCAGTACTCCTACATAAATAAAAAAATAAGTGATCTCTGTGGAACTGGCTTTGGGTAGAGAGGGAGAGAGCGCACCCAGGTACCATGCAGCCCAACCAAGCTTGTGGAGGGCGGCCCCGGCTCACCTACAGTGCAGGCCACGAAGTAGAGCCGGGAGGACTGAACCTGGATATCAAACCTGTGGCAGTAGGCGACCAGCAGCCCTGCGAGGGAGGATGAGGCAGTCAGTGCAGCAGGGTCAGGATGGAAGACACGGACCCCAGTGCATGGAAGGGACCCCAAATCTGTGGGAAGGACCCTACTTCCACGGGGAGGCTCTCCCCAGGGCGCTGAGGGTGGCAAGCTTCCCGCCCCCCCCCCAGCTGCCCCCTGCAACTGAGCTCCCCAAGGATGACCATGGCCACCAACCAGCCCCCCTCCGCTCCGCCGCAGCCTGGTCCATACCTGGGACCAGGATGTCCCCGAAGCCCAAGAGGGAGAAGGGCCGGTCACAGAGTGCCAGGGGGGAGGTGTTGAGTCGGGGCACCTTCAGGACCATGGGGAGCTAGGGAGAGCGAGGCTGAGGCCAGGTCTGCAGGCCCTACGCATCTGGCCCATGCCCAGCCTATGCCAGAATGCCAGGGTCATCTGTTCAAGCCCCGCCCACCTGGCCGACCCTGGCTCATCTGAGCCCCGCCCCAACCCCGCCCACCTAGCCAAACCCTGCCCGTTCGTGAGCCCCGCCCCTAGCCAAACCCCGCCCACACCCCGCCCCTTCGCCCAAGCCCCGCCCCTCCACTCAACCCCACCTCACGCCTCACCTTCTCGTGCGTGGCGGAGTCCGCTGGCCCAGTGGCCACCTCCACCATGATGCTGTTCCCGCTCTAACCAACAGGGGGCAGAGGGTCGTGTCAGGGTGGGGGTGTGGGGCCGGGCTGAGGGCGGGGCGGGAAGGGCAGAGGGCGCCCACCTTGGTCAGGAAGGGCGTGATGAACACGAAGAAGACGTCGTAGAAGAACAGCACCAGCAGCAGCAGCGTGCAGGCCTGGGGGCAGCGGGAGGGCTCACTGCTGTGGCCGCTGGGGGCCCTGTGACCCCACCCCCAGGGCTCAGCCCCCCTGCCGGGACAAGCAGAGGCCCCAGCAAAGCCAGACCAAGGACTGTGGGCAAGCACGGAAGTTTCAGCCTTTCCCTGGTTGATTTGGATGGGGGGAGGGGGTGCCTGCTCTCCGCCCTCTGGGCAGCCTCCCCACCCACCTTATAGATTCTGCGGGGGGTCATCCCCTCCACCACGCCTCGACAACCTAGACGGGTGGGACCCCAGATCAGGGCGCCCCTGGGGCCGAGGGCCCCCTCACCTTGAATGTGGGGAGGCGGATGGTCTTCAGCATGTACAGGCAGAAGGTGATGCCCAGCGCATCCTGCAGGATCCAGGCCCACCTATGGGGGGTGGCATGGCAGACTGTGGGGTGCACTGGGGCCGGCAAGGGCGCCGACCTCCATGGCCAAGCACTCTCAGCCACCCTCCCCCACCCCACCTTTCATGGAAATGGAAGTCCCTGGGGAACCTAGGGGCCCCCATCCCCTGATGCAGGACATGTGCTGGGGTTACCCCCCAGTCTCTAGGGGGCAGAACCGGTGCCTCTGTGGGGTGCAGTTCTCCCCAGGGTCCACTTGGAACCACCCAGCAACACCTACGCTGACCATGCCAGGGGGGTGACAGACAGCGCTGACCCTGGGAACTTGGGGTTCCGGGCTGCCCAGTCCTAGTGGGTGCCAGGGGAAAGACAGGCCAGGGAGCAGCGGCTGCAGGAGGACCACCGGATGCCCAGACCGTCACCCGGCGTGCACCCGGTGCTCTCCTCACACCCCTGCGCCACTGTGGGCCGGGAGAAGCAGGTGGGCACGCAGCCGGTTCCGCTTTCAGCCGTCCAGCCAGTCTCTGGCGGGGACTTAGCCGTGAGAGTTCGCATTCGCTTTGTGTACAAAGGACTTCAAATATTTCCCTTATCCTTCTGCCAGGGAAATCTGTCGCTGGGCGCGCCACAGAGCCAAGAGCATTTAGCAGCCCGGGGGAGGTGCGGGCGCCCGAGAGCAGATGGAGAGTCACACCGGGGGTGTCGCGGGGACAGGTCCCACCTGCACCCTGGTGGGGGCGTGCAGGAGCTGCGTGGGCCCAGTGGGCAAGGCTGCGCTCTGCTGTCCCCTCCGGCCATCCCGAAGGACTTGGTGCCCCACCCCTCTCGGCTCTGGGTGTCCCCAACCAGCCCCAGCCGTCTTGGAGGCCTGGCATCCCTGAGAAGCAGATCACTATCACAGTTCCCCGGCTCCAGACAAGCGCAGTGGCCCGTGTGGCCGGGGCAGCGGGTGGGGTGGCCGGCGGCGGCAGCTGGCCTCCCCCGCGGCCGTCACTTCCAGGAGGCTGAAAGGAGGGTTTTCATGGGCCAGGCGTTGGGCCAGCTGCGGGGGCGCCCAGTGCCTCACGAGGTCAAGGCTGGCGAGGGGGCACGCGGGGACAGCGGGGCGGGCACTCACTGGTCCTCGTTCCGGAAGACAGCCCACAGCACACTCACGGCCACACAAAGCACGGCCAGCAGCAGCAGCCGCACCTGCGGGCGCTTATGGAAGTAGGGCAGCCCGTTGCTGGGGACCCTGGGGGAGGAGGGGGCTTAGCACCCAGTGGCGCCAGCAGGCACCCCCACCCACCGCCACACGGCCCTGGGACTGGGAGATGGGGAGGGGGGAGTACCGCCTCGCCCAGCCCCTTACCCCTGACTACACCCTGAAAAGCCTCCGCCCCCCAATCCAGGCTTTCTAAATAGCCACCTGGCCAGTGCCAGTCCCTCAAGAGCGGGACCTCCAGGCCTGGAGCACCAGCCCTCCCCCGTCCCAGGACCCCCCTGGGCCCACTCTCAAATAGGACGTAGGGAGACAGAGGGCCCCCAAGTCCACTCTGCCCCGGGTGCCTTGAGCCCAGCTGTCCCCGGGAGGGAAGGAGTCCTCCTGGGGAGTAGGGGCCCAAGGGCAGCCCCCCCACCCCCCCGACCCCTGGCGCTCACCGGCACTTGCAGAAGGGCAGCCGCTGGACAAGGGGCGCCAGGCAGCTGTAGAGACCAGTGGAGGAAGCCAGGCAGAAGGTGCCGATGATGACGTAGACTGTGGGGCAGAGAGTGAGTGGGACTCGGTTTCCCCAGGGCGGAGGGCAGAGTCAAGACTGTTTGCCCAGGGCTGGGGCTTGCTGGGGCGGGGGTGCGTGCCAAGTGCCCCAGGGGCGGGGCTTGTTTCTATGGGCGGGACCGGCCTCATAGGGGCGGAGCTTGTGGCATGGGTGGGGCCTGTGTCCTCAGGGCGGGGCTAGTTGGAAACGGGGCAGGGCTTATGGGGCGGGGCGGGGCGGGGCTGCACGCACCCAGTTGGTCGTAGAAGTAGTACAGCAGCACCAGCATGCCACAGCACATGACCACGAACACACAGATCATGACAGGCGTCACGTCCACCGTCTCGTCCTCCTGCTTCTCTGGCCCTTCATCCCGCTTGTGCTTCAAGTACCGCCTTTGGGGTTGGGGCAACAGGGCCAGGGGATGGGATGAGAGGCAGCACTGCAGGCCAAGGCGGTGCCCAGACACCGGTCACTGTGTCACCCGCCCACCCACTCGCTTGGGTGACTCACTTCCTCACGTCGCGGCTCCCTGCCCAGTAGCCACCAAGGGCTACAGTGCCCACGGCCATGACGAAGATGATGATCATGTTGTAGTCCAGCATGGGCTCACTGGGCGCATAGAGCGCCGCCCGCACCGCTGGCCCAAAGCTCTGCCGTGGGAAGGGTAGGATGGGGTGAAGGTCAGGCCTCCCAAGGCCCCTGGGGTACCAGGCCCAGGCTTCCCCTACTGCCCTAACCCCCAAGAACAGGGCACTGATGGGGCAGGCTAGCAGTGTGCAGGCTTGGAAGAGTGTACCCTACACCCAGTTCGCAGTGACCATGGGGACAGCCCTATAGGGAGGGAGGGCGGGAGCAAGCAGGGTTGGAGTGGGCACAGCAGTTCCCAGGGCTCCCCGGAATTGAGGGTGGACACGAGACTCTGCCCAGTCAGGCTGAGGAGCCTGCGCCTCCCATGCAGGCAGCTGGGTGCCCAGGGCTGGGCAAGGCCAGGTCCATTAGCCGATTCCATGGGGCTAATTCCAGGCCTTCCGGTCTGTTCCTGCCCACTTCCAGCTGCTGGGCGGGCCCCACCTTGAAAATGTCCAGTTTGTCCTTGTGGCTAAGCAGGGCCACTGGGATGCCAATCTCGTCGTATTGGGATTTGTTTCCTCCGGGCGGAACCTGTGCCGGGGCACAGAGATAAGACACCACCCGCAGGGAGTCGTGGGGGTGGGGGTGGCAGGGGGCCTCGGTGAGCCGCAGGGAGGGGAACCCCCTCATGAGGAGTGGGGTTAGGAGGCAGGCCTGCAGCTTGGCTCAGCCAGACTGTCACCGACCTGGAAGGTGAGGGCGCAAAGGGAACTTGATGCTACAGGGGTGCTGGGTCTCAGGCTGGCGTCCAGGCTCAGGCAATCCCAGGGCCCCGCCCTCCCAGGAGGGGCGTGTCCCGGATGGGGCGGTGCCATGTGGGGCGTGTCCCAGAAGGGCAGACCCCATTGGGCGTGTGCTGGAAGGGGCGGGACCGTATGGTGGGCGTGTCTCGGAAGGGGCGGACCCGAGGGCGGGGCATACCAGCGCCTCTTTGCTGACGATGAGCAGACCCCGCGCCCCGCTGCCCTGGGCCAGCCGCACTTTCTCGTAGAAGGTGCAGTTGCCGCGCGCCACCAGCGGGATCTGGTTGCTGAAGCCTTGTGAAGGGAGGTCAGCTGCAGAGCAGAGCAGGGAGGACGACCAGTCCTTGAGCGGCAGGAAAGACTGCGAGGGGGGCAGGCGGGTCACCAGCGTGCTGCCGGCCACACTGAGCCCACGGGTGAGGGGGCCGGGGGTGTCTCCAAGCCAGAGCCCACAGGCGTCCCGTCCCTGGATCCCCAGGGCTGAACGATGTGGAGCGCAGGGCCGGGCCCTCGCACGCGCGGACATCACGCGTTACTTTACCTGCACACACGCACGTGAGCACCCGCGTGTGTCACGCATGTTCCCCACGCAAACTCTGCGCATCCACACACCCGTGCATACTTGCAGTTCACTCGCTTGTGAGCCAGGCTCGCACGTGTGGGCACGCTCCCAGGACCACGGACAGGCCCCCCCCCCATAGGGGAACCCCAGGAGCGTCCAAAGAGTCAGGGGGCAGGCGCGGTGGGCACGGGGCTGCCCCTGGTCCTGGTCCCAAGCGCCGAGTCCGGGGCACTCCACCAGCCCCGCCCCCACCCCCTGTACTCACGGCTTTGGCTAGATCCAGGGGTAGGTGTGCCCACTGCGGGTTGTAGAGCACACAGTAGTCCTTGCCCTTGGGGCCGCCCTGCTCGGAGACCACGTGCACCATGCCGTACTCGGCCATCACCTGCCAGAGGAGGGGGACTCAGGGCCTGCGGGGCACAGACCTGAGGAAGGGGGGCCTCTGCGCACCCCACCCTCCCTGCCTGGGCTCAGGCGCACTCCTGGGGAGTCCGGGACATTAACTGTGGTGGGAACCTCAGGGCGACATGGGCAGCCTGGTCAGGGGCGTTCCTGACGCCCTGGAGGTTTACCCGGGGAAGGGGGGAGGTGTATAAAGCCCAGGTCACGTGACCAGTCCCTACAGGCCGCTGACCAGGGGGGCTCCACAGCCTCCCAGGGACAATAAAGTAGCCAGGTCAGAAGCTGGCTCTGTTGGGGGGGGGCAAGGGGCAGACCCTGCAACCCGAAGCCAGAGATGTTGGACCCGCAGGGTGGGATGCACCATATGGGATGCCCCGTAGGCGTCCACCCAGCTCTGCCTTCCAGCACCTCTGTCAATTTCTGGCTACACAGAAACAACAACATAGTCTGCTGGGCTGGGCGCTGAACCCAGCTGCAAACCAGAGGGGCAGGCGGGAACCCCAAACCTCCTGGGCCCCTGTGTGCCAGCTGCTTGACCAGGGGGAGCCCGCATCCCCCTGCAGTGAGGACCCTAGTGTAACCTGCTCTCCCCTGCCGGATCACCCCATCCGCCCTGGGGCTGTGTCCCCACCCCGCCCCCAGCCATACTCCAGCCCAGGCCCCTCAGAGCCCCTGAGAACCACCTCTGTCCCTAGGAGCTGTGCCCAGGGTCAAGCTTGCTGAGTGAAGGCGCTGCCTGGGCCACAGATGCGGGGGAGGGGGACACAGGACTGTGCACTGGGCACAGCATGGGGCTCCCAGACGCTGGTGGGAACAGGCAGGGCCACCCTCGCGTGCTGAGAATCTCACAGGACCAAAAGGGGCCAGGCTGGGAACAACAGCGGGCCCCCACCACTGAAACCCCCCCCCAGTACCCCAGAGTTGGACGGCCAACTCTGTGGCTGTGAGTGAGTGACTCTGTGGCTGTGAGTTAGGGGACACCCACCAGCCAGACTGCGTGGGTGTGGGGCGAGGCCATGCTTCCTTAGAAACAGGGTACGGGACACAGCACTAGTCAAAGGAGCTGGCAGGGGAAGCTATCTGAGGCCCATGGGGTCCTGGGGGCCTTCCCCTACTGCCTGTGCCCCAGCCCACCTGGGCCCCCTGACCCGAAGCAGGACCGGGAGCCCCCCACTTCCAGGCTCTGCTCCCACAGAGACCCATCAGCCTGGCCCTGAGCTGCCAGTGGGTGACCCCTGCTCAGAGACCTGAGGACACCCCCTCTCTTTTCAGGGAGTGTGTGTGTCCCCCATCCCCGTCCACCCCCCACTGCAGACGGCCACTGCCTGGCCCCGCAAATAAGTTTTCCCAGCCACTCAGGACCCCATCAAGCACCCGCAAGTCTGCAGGCTGGAGTGAGGCTCATGCAAAAAGCACGTGATTGGGAGGGGGAGAAGTCAGCTGACTGAAGGACCCGCACCCCAGGAATCCACACCTCCGGGCACAAGAGGAAGTCCGGGGTGCAGGGCGTGGGGAGCAGTGGACAGAAGGCAGGCGAGATAGCAGCAGGGAGCCGCCTTTGGGGGGGCCACTGGGGAAGGAGGATAGCGGAGAGGGGGCGGGGCCGGGGAAGGGCGTGGCAGTAAGTGCCACCACCTGGGACAGTTTTCACTTGTTTTGTTTCTCCGGGCCACACCTGGCAGGCGCTCAGCTCAGGGCTGACTCCGGGCTCTGCGCTCAGGGACCCATTCTGGCAGGGCTCAGGGGATCCTATGGGGTGCGGGGGATGGAGCCCCCTGTCTCGGGTGTCGCCCCAGACATGGGGCTGTTTGCTCTCTTCCGGGGCTGCAGAGGCTCCCCACGTCGAGAGGGCGCCCCCAAGTGGGGGAGTGGTCCAGCTGGCCCCTGTATCCCAACCAGGGAGGCCACCCGCACCCCATCTCCTGGGAACAGTCCGCAGGGGAGTCACTCGGTACAGGAGGAACTGCTACAGTGAGTGACAGTACCCCCAGGAGATCACCACCTCCCACAACTCCCACCAAAAAACAAGTACCCACCCACAAGCCCCTGCTAAGCCCTACAAGCACCCCTGTAGGCTGGTGCCACCACCTCTGAGAAGCCCTCCAGGGCTGCCCTGGTTGCTTCCGTGTTCCCGTGAACCTTCACTTCACCCATCGGACTTGACCCTTGTCCCAGGTGTCCAAAGTCCCTATGACCCAAGCTGTGGACAGGGGAGGTGGGGAGGCAGAGGATAGAGGATCTAATCTAGTGGGGGGAGGCTTCTCCCCCTACCCCCCAACCCGGCCCCCCAGGATGTATCTTCCACAGAACCAGAGCTGGGAAGAGGGGAGCTGGGGACACACACACACACACACACACACACACACACACACACACATCTGACCCACTTGGAAAGATACGGCTCCCGCTGTGATGACGTGAACAGACTTAGGACTTGGGGGGCGGGGAGTGAGGTGGGCAAAAAGCCCCCCCCACCCCCAGCAGCCAGCCCAGACCAGTTTAGCAGCCGCATTTGCCAGGCTGTTGGAGAAAAGGCGGGCGGTGGGGGTGGGGCTGCCCCGCTCTGCGCTTGGAGGGAGAACTTGGAAATGACAGCGATGACAGAGGCGCCCCGGGGGTCACACACACACACACACACACACACACACACACACACACACACACACACACACACGCCCCCCACCCCGTCCCCGCCACGTTATCCCTTCTCCAGGAGAAAGACAAACGCGGGAGTGGGGCGGGGGGGGGGGAGGGTCCCGGCGCCCAAGGTCACACTGCACAAGT
>JAOXYA010000016.1:34529897-34544124 GCA_028565675.1 Sorex palustris | reverse complement strand
CCCCCCATACCCCCCACCCCACCCTGCCACTGTGGCAGGGCATTTTCTTTTGTTTTCCCTCTCATCCTTTTGGCTGTTGTGGTCTGCAAAAGAGGAATTGAGGCTTCTAACACTATTCTTAAAGCAACCATATCTCCAACTTCATTCCTGCATTTTCTATGTCTAGGAACTTGAGGAGGTACATAGATAAAACAGGAAATATTGCAGTATTACTTAACTCTCACACTCTCCTATGGACTATCTGTCATACGAGTCGGTTGGATATTAACCTTTTCCCTTAGGCATCAGTGTGATTGTTACTTGAGTTATTTGACTCTTCCCCAAAATTAAATACTTTTTCAACTGAAAAAGAAAAAAAAACCTTTCCAAGGCAAAGGGCCGGTAGATGCCTCTTAGTGGAATTGTAGCAGTTTTAATAATGCACAGAATTAGGGCATTATTAGATTGAGACTCTGATTGCTCAAACTAATTATGAACGTGGAAATAACCATCTAAGTGCACAAATTCCAGAGTCTCTTTTAGAATACATCAGAGTATTTCCCATTCATTTATACCGAGATTAAGGACGGGACATAGAAAATAATTGTATCTGAAATCAGGAAAAGACACACGCACAGAAAACAATCATTTGTCATCTCATAATACCAACACAGCCATTGTTACCACCTAAAATGATTTCTTTACTAGGTGATAATGAGAAGGTTTTAATAATTTATCATAACATTATTGTGGGCATGTGGGGTGTGTCTGGGCTGTAACTGGCAGTGCTCAGGGTTTGCTCCCGGCTCTGTGCTCAGAGATCACTCCTGGCAGGCTCCGGGAACCATATGGGGTGTTGGGGATCGAACCTCGGTTGGCTGCATGCAAGACAAGGGCCCTAGCCTCGGTACTACCACTCAGGCGCTACTTTGTTTCTATCTGAAAGACATAAGGAGTCTAAAACTCTCTTCCACACCCCTAAGTCCAGACAGTGGAAGGGGAGACAAAGGAGGAGACATTAGAATAATAGCTCATGCACAGTTCAAATCCAATCTATAGGAAGGGGATCTTTTTGTGCCAAAAAATGATGGGAAGACAAAAACAAAAACAAAAACACACCAAAATACAATAACCCCCTAAAATTATCTATTAGAGACCACATTGCTATTTGTCTTAAAGGACGATTGAGTGTTTTTCAGGCTAAGAAAGACGAAAAGACATCCAAGGCAGAGGGAACAGAATATGCCAAGACGAGAGATGAGAAAGTACACGGTGGATGGTGTAGGGGTCAGGAGCATATGCTCCACTTTTTCTACAGACAGTGCTACAGTGGCTTCATGGGTCAGTGCTAAGGTCCAGCGATGTGGCACTGTCCTCCCGTTGTTCATCGATTTGCTTGAGCGGGCACCAGTAATGTCTCCACTGTAAGTCTTGTGTTACTGTTCTCGGCATATTGAATACGCCACGGTAGCTTGCCAGGCTCTGTCGTGCGGGTGGGATACTCTCAGTAGTTTGCCAGGCTCTCCGAGAGGGGTGGAAGAATCAAACCTGGGTCAGCTGCATGCAAGGCAAACGCCCTACGCACGTACGCTGTGCTACCTCCAGCCCAGAAATGTTATAAGAAGGAAAATTATGGATTCTTTAAGTGGATTACTAGCTGAGGAAAGGAGAAAGCAACACACCCTGGATGGAATCCCACCCTTGAGCTGATCTCCTAGTAATCTGGAGTGCTGAACCCTCCAGATTAGATTTTTGTCCTCGATAAGACTTTTGTCCTTGAGTTAATCTCCTTGAACTTCCCCTGAAGGAGTGGCTTTTCCTGTGTTTATTGTTATGATAATGTTCAACCACACCTATGTGTACCCCCACCCTTCAAGATTTCATTATAACTATTCTGTCAAGGGTAAGAGAGGGACTAGACTAGGACTATGACTAGGATTGATGAGGACTAGGAAGATAAGGACTTGAAGTCGAGGTCTTTGAGGTCTACTAGACTAGATGATGGAACTAGGATGACTGGGACTGGGACTACAACCAAAACTACGACTATGATTTGTGATGTAAGGGGAGAGGTTGGACTACTCTGGGGAGGAGAGAGAAATAAACTGACTATCAACCAGCCTGGGGCCCTGTTTCTTCGTTTCCTCAGTCCTTCATCTTCCTGTTGCCATGGGCCAGAGGAATGGTTCTCAGCCACCAAATGCTCAAGTTCTGTTGCCCCCCCCAACCCCCAAGCCTTCTTTTCAAATTCACAGATGGGAATGGGGTAAGATTAGACAATCTAGATCACTTAGCATTATTCCACAGGACAATGAAATTTTTTTTTTTTTGCTTTTTGGGTCACACCCGGCAATGGACAGGGGTCACTCCTGGCTCATGCACTCAGGAATTACTCCTGGCGGTGCTCAAGGGACCATATGGGATGCTGGGAATCGAACCCGGGTCAGCCACGTGCAAGGCAAACGCCCTACCCGCTGTGCTGTCGCTCCACCCCCAATAAATAAAAAATGTAAAAGAAAAAAATAAAGAAAACTAAGACAGGACCAGGAAGTGGCTCAAAGGACTGAGGGTTTGTGGGAGCCCTAGGTTGAATCCCCAGCACCATATGGTCCCCCACCACCACTGGAAAGGACCCCTAAACCCCTAAGCACCGCTGGGTGTGGCCCTGAAATCGATAAAGAAATAAATGAGGGGCCATAGCAAGAGTACAGTGAGGGGGGCAAGGGTCCTTGCTTGCATACGGCTGACTCAAGTTTGATCTTTTTTTTTTCATTTTTTGGGTCACATTCAGTGATGCACAGGGGTTACTCCTGGTTCATTACTCCTGACAGTGCCTGCGGGACCATATGGAATGCTGGGACTCAAACCCGGGTCAGAAGCATGCAAGGCAAATGCCCTCCCCACTGGGCTATTGCTCTGGTCCATAGGTTTGATCTTGACACCCCAAAGGGAACCCTGTACCTCCCAGAAGTGATGTCAGAGCACAGAGCCAGGAGTCAGCTCTGAGCACTGCCAAGTGTGCTCCCTCCAAAACAAAAAATGTGAAAGGAAAGCAGGAACCCCACTAGACATTTGTGCTAGTGCCCGCTGACGGAAGCCAGCAGAGCTGTGAGATTTCTCACAGCCACTTTGCTCCTCCTTCAGGAAGCCCTCCCTGATGCCTCCAAGCTCTGCTGGCCTGTGCTCCAGAGGTGGAGACAACAATGGTTGAGCCCAGTGTCTTGGATCCAAAGGAAAAAAGATTAGCTTTGGGTGGGGGTGGGGGGCTGGGTCCTGGGACCCCCTTTTCTGAGGCTTGCAGAAGACAGGAAGTAACATCCTTTGGGTCCCAAGGGCTTGGCTTGGTGCTGAGTGGGGGTGGAGGGTGCCCAGAAGCCATCGCGTGCGGCCCTCCTCCTGCTCTCGCTCTGGCCACCTGTCACTGTCCATCTGTCTATCCCGTCCCGGCCAGCCTCCCCCAACTCCAGCCAGTCCACGGGTCCTGCTCGGCGGCTTGGGGGTAAGTGGGACTGGGGGTGCCTGGTCGAGGTGGCAGCCCCTAGACTCCGGGGAGGTGTGTCTGAGGTTCCTGGGGGCCCCACCCTGACTCTTGGGGGTCCCTCCCCCTCCTTGAGACATCCACTCCCCTCCACTTGGCTTCAGCTGCAGGAAAGGTGGGGGTCACCTTTGCCCCCCAGGGTGGGGATCGCTCAGCCTAGAGGACAGGGTCTCCGGGGACCCCAAAATAAAACAGCCTCTGGTCAGCTGACAGATCATGGTGCTTTTGTGGTTTTGTCTTTCTTTTGGGGAGGAGGGCGGCACACCAGGCTGTGCTCAGGGCTGACTCCTGGCTCTGTGCTCAGGGAGCACTTGTGGAGGGACTCGGGGGACCCTATGGGATGTCGGGGATTGAACTCGGGTCAGCCGCATGCAGGGCAAATACCCTCCCTGCTGTCCTTCCTACTCCTCGGGCCCCAGAACCAGGTTTCACCCCAAACTCTGTCAGACTCTGGAAGCCAAAGCTCCTCCTCAGACTTGGTTTCCTAATTTGCCCGAGGGGAGAAGGTGTAAACTTGGGGTCCCCCCACCCTTAGGCGCCTGCCTTGCCAAGACCAGAGTGAGGCGGGTTCTGGCTTTGGGGTCCCCGAGCCAGATCTCAGGGGCAGGGGATTAGGTGGTCCAAGTTGTGGAAAGAAAGACAGAGAGACCCCAGTGGGGGGCAGAGATCTGGGGGTGCTTCTGGGCCGCAGACTGCTCTGTCCCGCTGGCCTGGGCAGCAGATAAAAATAGTCGCTGGCCTCAGCAGGCAGAGCAGATGGACACGGGGTCCAGCTGCGGCTGAGTCATGCCCTTGCCCCCTCTGGGCGAGGCAGCTTCCTGGATGCTGTGGGTGGGGCCGGCACAGCTGGCCTGTTGGGAGGGTCCCCT
Organism: Sorex palustris; assembly: GCA_028565675.1. Classification (NCBI taxonomy): domain Eukaryota; kingdom Metazoa; phylum Chordata; class Mammalia; order Eulipotyphla; family Soricidae; genus Sorex; species Sorex palustris. The sequence continues at coordinate 34,539,738 of JAOXYA010000016.1, read as the reverse complement.
GGCAGTCAGCGGGGTTTGGGGGGGCGGGTCTAAGGGCGGGCAGTGCCCTGCAGATATCAAACAGCCACCCAGGTCTCAGAAACCATATGTTCCCCCACGACACAATAAAAGGCCGAGAAGAGACGGTTCGATGGTACAGCACGGAGGAAGTTTGCCTGACACGTGGCTGAACCCGGGTTCCATCCCCAGTATAACCTGAGTATAACCAGGTGTGGCCCCCAAAGGCCTAATAACATAGATTGAGGTGGGGCTGGGGCAGAAGTTCACAGCTGAGTGTGGGTCTCGTTTGATTTCATTTGTAGGGATTGGTTTTGGCTTTGGGGTCACACCCAGCAATGTTAGGGGTTACTCCTGGCTCTCCTGGCTCTGCACTCGGGAATTATTCCTGGAGGTTCTCAGGGGGCCGGATGGAATACCAGGGATTGAAACAGAGTCGGCCGCATGCAAGGCAAATGCCCTCCCTGATGTATTATTGTTCCTTTAACTAATTAAAAAAAGTTTTGGTCTTTTGGGGTCACACCTGGTGATGCTCAGGAATTACTCCTGGCAGTGCTTGGGAGACCATATAGGATGCCGGGGATCGAACCTGGGTTGTCGTGTGCAAGGTAAATGCCCTCCCAGCTGTATTATCGCTCTGGCCCCATCCGACCCTTTTAATTTTTTGGTGAGGGGACACACTTGATTGTGCTCAGGGTTTAATCCTGGCTGCGTGCTCAGTGGGCACTCGTGACAGGGCTCAGGGGGACTGTATGAGGTGATAGGCCTGCAAGGCAAGTGCCCTTCCTGCTGTACTAGCTCTAGCCCTGAACTTGGGGCTGTGCATGTGGGGGACCCAGGCTCCATCCCAGTACCAGAGAGTTCCCCAAGCATCCCTGTAGCTCAAACACCAACAACCTCACAGTAGGTCATTCGCCTTGCAAGCGGCCAACCCGGGTTCGATTCCCAACATCCCATAGGATCCCACGAGCACCGCCAGGAGCAATTCCTGAGTGCAGAGCCAGGAGTAACTCCTGAGCATCTCTGGGTGTGACTCAAAATGGGTAAAAAAAAAAAAATCTCGAGGATCAGAACCATCGTACAGCGTGGAGGGCATCAGCCTTGCATGTGGCCGACCCAGTTCAATCTCTGGCACCTGGTAGGGTCCCCTGAGCCCCATCAAGAGTGAACCCTGAGCACAGAACCAGGAGTAGGCCCTGAGCACAGCTGGTGTGGCCCTAAAGCAAAACCAAACCAAAATAATAATGTCACCTGCCGGCCACTCCTCAGCCTCAGCCTGGAGTGTCTGCTGTCTCGGGGGGCGTCTCCATGACGGCCAGGGCCTTGGAGGAGGTGGACACAGGCCTGGGAAGCCTGCAAGCAGGTAAGGCCGTCCTGGTCTGGGGATCCCTGAGCAGACCAGCTGCAGGGGGACAGAGCTCGTGGTCCCCCCATCCCCTGGTGCATGCCAAACCAAATGGCATATTCCCGACGTGTGCTCCATGCACTCACTCTTGCTAACCTCTCTTATCTCTGAGCCCCCCTGGGGGCCCACAAAACACACATGTTGCTGGGGCCGGAGTGATAGTACAGTGGACAGGGCATGTGCCTGGCAGATGGTTGACCTGGGTTCAATTCCCGGCATCCCATAGGGTGCCCAAAGCACTGCTGGGAGTGATTGCTGAATGCAGAGTCAGGAATAACCCCTGAGTGTCCCCTCGGGGAGGCGGTGACATCTTCACTTGGCTGGGATTTAGGCCACGGTGCCTGAAGCCTGCTAGCTGGAGAATTGCAGTGGGTACTGCCTGGGGCCAGCACAGCTGTACAGAGGGTGGGATAGGCCTGGTGGGGGGGTGGAGGGTTCCCCATAATCATGGGCCTCTCTTTCACATTAGCAGTGGTATCCCGGAGGGCAGATGCCAGCAGCTGGCCCCTGGTGAGTCCCAGGGGCAATGGGTGGGGGGGAGGGCTAGAATTCCCATTTGGTCTCTGGGGTGGCTGGATAATGTTTCTTTTTTTTTTTTTCTTATTTTTTTCTTTTTGCTTTTTGGGTCACACCCAGAGATGCTTAGGGGTTACTCCTGGCTCCACACTCAGGAATTAACTCCTGGTGGCTCCTGGTGGTGCTGGGGGAGGGACCATATGGGATGCTGGGGATGGAACTCGGGTCGGCTTCCTACAAGGCAAACGCCCTCCTCCCCGCTGTGCTATGGCTCCAGTCCCATGCAGATGGCTTTTCTACATTGTTTTCTTTCTTTTTTTTTCTTTTTGGGTCGCATCCGGCGATGCACAGGGAGTACTCCTAGCTCATGCACTCAGAATTACTCCTGGCAGTGCGCGGGGGAACCTATGGGATGCTGGGAATCGAACCCGGGTCGGGCCGTGTGCAAGGCAAATGCCCTACCCGCTGTACTCCAGCCCTTCTACATTGTTTTCAAGCCATTCGGATATATTCCTAGGAGCAGTATTGCTGGGTCATATGGAAGCAAATTTTTTTTCTTTTGCTTTTTGGGTCACACCGGGCAATGCACAGGGGTTACTCCTGGCTCTGCGCTCAGGAATTACCCCTGGTGGTGCTCAGGGGACCATATGGGATGCTGGGAATCGAACCCGGGTTGGCCACATACAAGGCAAACGCCCTACCCACTGTGCTATTGCTCCAGTCCCCAGGAAGCAAATTTCTTGTTCTTTATTTTTTTGCTTTTTGGGTCACACCCAGCGATACATAGGTGCTACTCCTGGCTCATTCACTCAGGAATTACTCCTGCCAGTGCTCTGAAGACCCAATGGGATGATGGGAATCGAACCCCAGTCGGCCGTGTGCAAGGCAAACGCCGTACACTGCTGTGTTATCACTCCAGCCCCCTGGCCGAATATGTTTCTCATAGAGAGGTGGGCTTCCCTGGGTTGGGACCCCTCCTCAGAGCAAAGGGCTGGGGGTCCCCGTCTGGTTCTCAGGACTTGGCAGCTGAGGGCAGCCTCGCAGGAGGTGCGGATGTGGGGCCCAAGAAGACAGCGATGGAGCCTGATTCTCAAACGGACCCAGGCCTCGGGAAGAAGTTGAGAGAAGGTGCCAAAGGGCTTGGAGGGGAGGCAGGAGGGTGTCTGGGCTGACAGTTGGGGTGTGTGCGTGGCAAATGCGTCCTGGGTGGCCGCTTTGGTGCCTGGGGGGGTTGCCCTGGTGGCTGAGTGTCTTGTCTGCCACCTCCCCGGAACCGGAGTTGCCGCTAATTCATGCTAAGGTGCGACTAAGCTTCTGCTAATCGTCGTCGTCTCGAATATTCTCGGCATGCCGGGGAGGGCCGCCAAGCAGCTGCTGGCCCCAGCCAAGCGGCGTTGGGGCTGGCCCGAGGTCCTGGTGCCCAGCGCGGCCCTTGCTCTCCGCAGCGCCCCGGAGCCCCGCGCGCAGGAAGACGCAGCCCGCCCCACCCTCGCAGCCCCCGCCGCTGCCACCGCCGCCACCGCCGCCCCGGGAACAGCCGCTCTGGGGGTCTCTGTCGCTCAACAAGTGTTTGGTGGTCGCCTCGCTGGTGGCGCTCCTGGGCTCGGGGTTCCAGCTGTGCCGCGGTGAGCAGGGGCCTCACAGAGGCGGCCCCGCCTGGGCGGGCGTTGCCCTGCACCCCAACCTCTGTCTGTTGCGCCCTAAGCCTCCTCTCGCTCCAAGCGCGCTCCTCTGGGCCCCGCAGGATGCCGCGTGCACCCCCCCCCCCATTCCCTGATATTATCAGGCTGCAAAACCTACAGAAAAAAAAAATCCCTTTTGTGTAGCCTGAGAAATAGGCTGGCGGGTAAGGCGCTAGTTTTGCACACAGCGGACTAGGGTTCAATACCCAATTCCCATGCGGAGTGACCCGAGCGCACAGCCAGGAGGGAGCCCCTAGCACCCCAACAAGCAAAGACAATAAAGGGGGGAGGGAGGCCTGGCGGGAAGGGGCAACCCCAGGCTCATGGGTCTCTTTCCCCAGACGCTGTGATAGGGGTGGCCAACGCCCCGGCGCCCGGGGTCCCGCCGAGCTCAGCCCCTAAGGAGCCAGAAGCGCCCGCAGCGCCCGTGGTAAGCGCACGGTCCGAGCGGTGGGAAGGGGGTGCGGCTGGACGGGGCGGACACCCCACAGGACCCCACTGTTTGCAGCTGCAGGAAGCTAGGCCCATCCTCCCGCCACCGCCGGCACCCGCGGCCGGGTCCGAGGAGACGGAGGACGCTGCGGGGAGCGGGGAGGCTGCCGAGAAGGAAGAGGAGGACATCGCGGAGCCCGCGGGGGAGGAGGAGGACTCCGCGCCCCTTTTAGCTCCGGAGCGCAAGGAGAAGCGCAAGAAGCAGCAGGCGCCCAGGAGGGAGAGGCCGCGGCAGGAGAGGCCACGGCGAGACTCCGGGCTGCGGGAAGAGAAGAAGCCCCGGGCCGCCAGGGAGCCGCGGAGGGCGCGAGAGCCGGATCCCCGGCCGCGGGCGCGCGCCTCGGGGGACCCGGAGCCCAGGAAGCGGCCGGCCTGGGCCTCGCGGCATCACCCCGACGAGGAGGACCGGCGTTTGGGCCGGAAGCACCGTGTCGGCAAAGGGCGGGACTGAGCCTGGACCGGAGGGAGTGGGCGCCCATCGAGGGGTGGGGGGTGAGCCCCGGAGCCGCAAACTCTCCCTTCCTCTCCCCCCCCCTCAAAAAAAGCCACGCAAGGACACTCCATCCGGGTCTTGCTGGGTCTCTTATTGGGGCGCGATCGGAACGGAATAAATACGGGACGGGAGGGCGGGGGTCACCGGCAGCCGCACTCGGTGGCCACCATGTTGGGCACGTGGTGGGCGCTGATGCGCTCCTCGGACAGGCTGATGAGCAGCTTCCCCGCGTAGGCGGTGGGCACGCAGCAGGGCGCGCGCGCCAGGGCCGTGCCCCGCGCCTGCATCTTCAGCAGGAGCACCACGTGGTTGCCGTAGCGCGGGTTGCGGTCGGACTGCGGCCACCCGCACGCCCCCTGGCAGTTGTTGGCCTGGTACGTCTCGGGGATGAGCACCGAGCGCTCGGCGCGCAGGTCCACGCTCAGCTCCCGCAGCGCGCACGGCCCGTCGGCGGCGCCCGCGCTGCGCTGTGCCCGCGGCGGCCCGCCGCGCCCCGGCTCCCGGCCTCGCCACTCGGCTCGCAGCCCCTGCAGCGCCTTCAGCAGCAACAGGGCCCGCAGCGGCTCTCCCGGTGCGCCCCGCTCGCCCGCGCCGTCGGGGCACAGCTCCAGCAGGCGCGCCAGCAGCGGCGGGACGGCTGCCGGCAGCCCCGCGAGGCCCCGCAGCTCGGGAAAGAAAGAAAAGAAAGAAAGAAAAAGCAAGCAAGCAAGCAGCATTTGGCTCTTTTGGCTATCCCCAAAGCCTTCCCAATTCTGGTTTAAGTCAACATACATCCTTATAACAAACCTTATATCCCCACCAAACTTTAGGTGGTCTCTGATTTAGTTTGTGAGACTAAATTCAGGTGTCTGCCCTTACAATTCTCCAGGTTTGGTTGGATTTTGTATCACTGAGGCCAGTTTTTTTATTCCAAACTAATATTTATAAAAGAAAATTTATTAAATTTTTTAACTCTTTCTTAAATGAAAAGTCAAGGGGGAGATCAGCCTTCATCTTAACTTGATTCAGGGCCCAAATAATGTCTGGGAATCTTGCTTTTCTTGCCACATACTCACTTTGTCACTCTGTGGATTGGCTCCAGAAATATGGTTGCTTCAATTACCATATGTCTTAGGAAAAAAGAGGGGATTTCTTTCTCAAGACATTCAGAAAAACTCCTGTGGCTGTTATTAGCTCTAAGTGGGATGCATGTTTATCGAGGGCAGCCTCTGTGACCAAGGTAAAGGGACATGAGGTTGGCTCAAAACTAGTGATATGCTCTTGCTTTTTGAGACCCACCCAAAGCTCAAGGTGTAGAGGAAAGGAGAAGGTAAGTAATGTTTTTTAATTGAATCGTTGAGATAGACACAGTTACAAGGTTTTCCATGATTAGATTCCAGCCATACAATGTTCCAATACCCATCCCTTCACAGGTGCACATTTCCCACGACCAATGTACCCAGTCTTCCTCCCACCACCCTCTTTCCCCACCTCAATCTCACACCCCACCAAGCCCCTGCTCCAGCCTGCCTCTATTTTTCTTTTCTTTTCTTTTCTTTTCTTTTCTTTTCTTTTCTTTTCTTTTCTTTTCTTTTCTTCTCTTCTCTTAATTAAATCACTGTGAGATACAGTTACAAAATTTCATGCTTGAGTTTCGCTCATTCAATGATCAAATACCCATCCCTTCACCAGTGTACATCTTTCACCACCAAAATCCCCAGTATCCACCCCCATCCTAACCCTTCCCCTGCCTGTGTGGCAGACAATTTCCACAAAACTCTCTCTCTACTTTGATTACATTCAATATTTTGACACCAGTTCCACGAATATTATTTGTAATCTCTCTGCCACCACTCAAACCTGCCAAAAAGGCAATGCTAGACAATTATTTTGTTATTGCTTGTTATAAATAGCCTAAGATGTCACATGGTACAAGAGTGGCTATGTGCTCCTGGAATTCTAAATTTTAATAGTTAGGGTCTGAAGAGATCTCTGCAGCTGCTTGGTTCTGAGATTGTTTTGTGTGTCTCTTAATCATGACCATATAGGGGCTTAAATAGTAGCTGTAGGCAGTTCGTGGGCATCATGTCAGGGTCCTATCGGGGTGGGGGGATGAGAGGGACTGGCCTATTCCCCATCCCATGGGGCCTGGCATTTGCCGTTACTGCTCTGGCGTACCTGGGCTTCTCATTGGGTTCTGGAAGATGGCGGCCACTGGGATTCCTAGAGGACAGGAGGAGGGACAGCACCTGTGCCTGTCTGGAATTGTCCGGCAAAAGTGGCCTGTTACAAAGTCTGGAGACATCTCTGCAGCAAGCTGCTCAGTTCCGAGATTCTTTTGTGTGTCTCCATCAGGCACCTCTCTGTCTCTGGCTCTGGCTCTGGCTCTGGCTCTGGCTCTCTGTCTCTGTCTCTGTCTCTGTCTCTGTCTCTGTCTCTCTCTCTCTCTCTCTCTCTCTCTCTCTCAGTAAATTTTAGAATCTGGGTTGAATTATCAGAAGATGAACTTTAAATATCAGTGACTTAAGCAAGATAGAAGCCTTTCTCTCTCACCGATCAGGCACACAGCTGGGAACCCAGATTTTTTCCTTTCTTATTGCTTCCTTGCAATTCATCCATGTGCTTTGAGATACTTGCCACCTCTACCACCCACGGGGTGGCTATAGGAAAAAGAGAAGAATTCACCCCTTCTGTTCTACTGGTCTGTTAAGTAACCAAATTGTAGTTTCCAGAAAGATGAGGAAATATAGTTTTCCTTCACTCCCCCACCACCCTGCTTCCACCCCATGGGTTTCCATATTCCCAGACAAAAAGCAGGGAACCTTTCAATGTATAAAGGGGTAGTGACCATTAGGGGGACAATGAACTGTCCTAGCCCTAGACAGTTTCTTTGCCTTCCTTCATTCTTCCAAATATTCTTTCTCTGGTGGTGGTGGTGGGGGGGTGCACACCCAGAGGTGCTCAGGACTTATTACTGGCTCTGCACTCAGGGATCACTTTTGGCTGTGCTCAGGGGACCATATGAATCAATCAGGATTGGCTGAATGCAATACAAGAACCCTACCTACTGTACTATCTTCCCCTCCATTCCCCAATCTCCTAATGTTCTTTACTTGGCCTAGAAAATGCCAATGTTCCAACCGTTGCCTATAACCGGCTCCCGGCCTAGGGTCTGGGCAAAGATGTCCAGCACTGTTGGGCTTACCTGTGCTGTTTCATGATTCATGCCCCTATAGACTAACATACAAGTTATGTGCTTCATCACACCTTAGACACAGCAGTTGGTAAGAAGAGAACACAGTATGAGTCCCTATCCACAAGAAGGAAAAATGAAAAATCACTACAGTCTTTGGTTAGCTGCAGTCATAAAGTTCTTTGGGCAGAAATTGCAAAAATGCTTAGGGGGTAGGACAAATTCCTTGAATGACAGCCCTCTCTCTAGGACTGTTCCTTTGCCCCCCACCCCCCACCCCAAGTGCTTCCTTATATGGCCACTCTCTTCCATGGTAAAATCTGGACAACAAAGTTGCCTGCCTCCTAGGCTTTCACAATTTTGCAGCAAACTTCTGGTCATCTGAGTTTGGTGGCTCTGAGCCAGTAATTTATAGAAGTCAACAGTGAAGGCTTGTACTGGGCAGGCCCATGGTTTGTTTGGTGGTCGTGTTCCTCCCAATCTTGGAGGACTTTCTTCCTTTTTGCTTCTGGTCATTCTCTTGTGCACAAAGAGTATCAAAGCCTACAACTCTGATCTTTTACTCACCAGCCTACTGCCTCCACTGTACATCTTCCTTTCAATCATGACCAGTAAAAGCAATCAGCTTTAGCAGACCTTTATCTACCCTTTGCCACTGAGATGGATTTCACTATTAGGCTGAGAATACTTGAGAGAAAGTGACTGAGAGCAACTAGGGATCAACCATGGTTCCATCTATTCTTTTTTTCTTTGTACCGAATTTTTTTAACTTAGTACTTTAAAAGCTTTTCATTGTTTGAGATTCTGTGATTGATGATACTGTTGATAATGATTTCTCATGCACATAATTTCAACACCACACCCATCACCAGTATACCCATCTCTCACCAAGGACTCAAATGCCCCTCCCTTTCAACAACCCTCCCCCCATTCAGACATTCCCCCCCACACCCTACACACACACATCAACTAGATTGTGTGGATCAGTTCAGTTATTTCACTGTGTTACCTTTGGACCTTTGTTGCTGTCTCTTTGTGTATCTTTAGGTCACATATATGAGAGGGATCACTATGTTTCTATCCCTTTCCTTCTGACTGACTACACTCAGCACGATCTCCTCTAGTTCCATTCATGTTGCTGCAAATTGCATGATTTTGTTCATTCTTAGAGCTGCGTAGTACTCCACTGTGTAGTTATACTGCAACTTCTTAATCCATTCATCTATATTTGGGCATTTGTGTTCTTTACACATCTTGGCTGCTCTGATCTACTCTTGATAGTATTTTCTTTTTTTTAATCTTTTATGTAATATTACATCTTCCATGTAATATTAAATCATACAAAGTGGGCTGATAAACAGCTGTATGGTATTTGGATTTAGGCTCCTTTTATCCCACAGCTATAACGGGGGGTCCTGTGTTCATCTGTGGCTTAATACCATGACTTTATGCCAACTGAGAAGAGGGAAAGGGAAAGGAAAATTCCTTCTAAAGAAATGTCTAGGAAATTGCACACATCTTCTGCTAACTTCTCTCTGTACAGAAACTAATCACATAGCATGCCTATTTGTGTGGTGTCTGGGAAATGTGATCTTTGTTCTGGGCAGTCATGTTCTTCATTAGTGGAGTTCAATTACTATAAAGAGGGAGAATAAACATCCAGGGAGCCTCAGCAGCATCTTCCTTAGAAGTGATCTCACTAATGAAATCGGAATGGGTTTTGAGGAGCCTAAATGCAGCAGATGTCAACTACTCATTGCTGGTGTGCTCCAGTTCCTTTGGTCTCCTTTGATCATTGAGGTTGTGTTCTCCGTGTGTGTCTGAAATTGCTGACCTTGAGTATTTCCCATCATACACGCCTTGAGATAAGGCATCTTTGATTCAGCTGATGATGCCTCTGAGCTCATGTCTAGGGTGGGCACTCACTAGGAACTCAATAAAGTTACTGTATTATATAGAGATATTCTTCATTAGATTTAGGTATTCATGGGCAAACTACCCTCCCTCTCTTCTTTCCTTCCATCCTTCCTTCCTGCCTAATTCTTCCTTCTTAATTAAGTGACAACTGGATGTCACCTAATATG
>JAOXYA010000016.1:34495553-34521786 GCA_028565675.1 Sorex palustris | reverse complement strand
GAGACTCCCATGTCCAACGTTTAGATTCTGCCTTCTGGAACTGTGAGTTACTATGGATGGTCTTGGTCGACATGATGGGAGCTGGCGGAGGCGGGGGCGGCCGCGGGTCGGCGGGGGCCGGGCCCTGCAAGGAAGCGGCGGGGGCGGCGGCCACGGCCTGCAGCGGGGCCAAGCTCAGCGCGGCGCTGTGGCATGCAGCCCCACTGCCGAAGCTGGCTCCGAACGGCTGCGAGGAGGCGGAGGGCACCGCGTGGTTAAAGACACCTGCAAACAGGAGAGAAAACCGGCTTCAACCGCGGCCCTCGGGCGGGCGCGGGCGGGGCCAAGCGGCGAACAGCGGCGGCTCAGGCGGCCAGGGAGGGTCACTCACCTGGCGGTCAGCTCCAGGCCCCGCCAGCCCACCGCGCCAACCCACGAGGCGCCCACCCGCCCCAGGCCTGCACCGGCGGCGGCGGAGTCCGCGGGGCCCGCGGGGCAGCTCGAAGGCCCCGCGGGGAGGCGGCGGCTCCTGGTGAGGGCGCCGGCCGGCCCGGGCGGGTGGGGGTGGCCCTGGGAACCTGCAAGGCGGCGGAGACGAAAGCCCGGGCGCCGGAGGGCGCGCGGCGCGGTCAGGCAGAGCCCCCCCGCTTCCTACCTCCGACGGCCCCGCCGGCCACCCCGGAGAAGCTGCCCATGGCATGCGAGTTGGTCAGTCTGGTGGCGGCGGACGAGACGTGCACCAGGCCCGCGGCGGCGGGCACGGAGCTGAACAGGGACTGGAGCACAGACGAGCCCAGGTTGGCCTGCAGGGACATGGGGCCCAGCGCGAACTGCGGCGCCGGCGCGAAGGTGCCCAGGAAGGGCCGGTGCGTCTGCGCCGAGGTGGCCGCGCTGCCCGCCGCGGTCGACGTCGCCGTGCTGAGGCCCTGGCCGCTGAGGAGGCCCCCAGGGGGAACTGCGGCGGCGGAGATGAAGAGGTTGGGGCCGCCCTTGAAGTCCGCCTCGCGGTCCCGGTCGCGACTCCGGCCGGCCTTGGCCCCATGCGCCAGGGCCGGCTTGTCGGGGGCCCCGCCGGAGGGTGGGCCCGGCTCGGCGGCCTCCTTGCCCTTGCCGGCTTCACCCTTGGGCCCCCCCAGTCCGTCCAGCTGTCTCTTGTTCAGGAAGGAGCCCGACTCGGCAGCGCCCTCCTTGCCGCGGGGGCCGGGGAAGCTGAGCGGGGCGCTCAGGCCGGCGGCCTCGGGGCCCTTGAGGGCCAGCCCAGCACCATCGTTGAAACTGTGTAAACTGAGGTCGGCGAAGGCGAAGCCGTTGGGGGGGTTGCTAGGGCTGAGGCCCCCCGTCGCCAGAGGGCCGGAGAAGCCTTTCCGCGAGTGCGCAGCCAGCTTGGGATCGGCGGCCGCGTCGTCCAGGGGGGACCGGAAGGCGAACAGGGAGCCCTGGCACAGCGCCGTGCCCGCCTGGAGGGGGCTGTCGGCGGCCTTGGGCAGGCCGAGGTCCGAGATGGGTGAGAAGGTGGCCTTCCACTTGCTGCTGTTGACCGGCTCGCCCACCGGGGTGACCTTCCTGCTTGTCACGCTGCCACCTGCCAACGGGACACTTGTGAGGCTGCAGGCACACATGTGGGTGCACCCAGAGGGCCCCACACTCCCGGGCCTCTTTCCAGGAAAAAAATCCTACATTCTTCCCGCACACAACTCGACCTCCACTAGTTAGCAGAAGTCACAAACTTCCCTCTGACTGGACCAGAAAAGATGACCACCCTCCCCCACCCCCCCAGCCTTGCCAGTGCCTCCTGGGAGGTGGGGATCCCCCACTTTGGAAAACACAGTTCGAGGGGCTGAAGGGAAGAGCAGGTACAGAAGGGTCACCTAGTGGTCAGCAGCACCCAGATCTCCTCTCCAGTCCAGCTCTGGGGTACAGGAGCACGCGAGGCGGGGGGGACACGGATGGGTGGGTGTGTCTGTGTTGGGACGGGGAAAGGCTGGCGGCAGGGAGTGCCCCCCACCCCATGCTCACCATTTTCCAAGGACTTTGGGGGCGACTTGCTGTCCAATGAGATGGTTGCGATCTTCCTCTCGATCCTGTGTGGACAGACAAGTCAGCATGTGTGAGCCACGGGCTCCGCCCACGCCGCAGTCAGACCCCAGGCCAACATGGTGGGGGCGACATTTCCCAGGGTGTCTGCCCTGAATGGCCGCATTTCCCAGGGCAGCCCCGAGTATCTGCCCCAAGTGGTCCTAATGCCCCTTACACTGGTCTGTGCATCTGTGCCCCGAGTGAACACGGACGGCTGAGACACAGCTGCCAGGAGATCTGGGCATTACATGGGCCCCGACTCAGCCGGGGCCAAGAACAGAGAGGGGCCAGGGCTGCAGGGACTCCAAAAGAGGCCAGCAAAGACCTGGGCATGTCCTGGGGACGAGCTGGACACACTGGCCACCAGAGGGCGCACACGGGAATGATAGAGATGCAGTGGGTAGAGAGGTCCCCAGGGGGTGCCAATATGAGGGGACACTGGTGGAAACCAAGCCATGGAGCCTGGTAAGAGTGCTCAGGATGGAGGGGCCAGGCTGGAAGGTTCAGGGGAAGGCCCCCCAGTACGGCCATGGCCCAGGAACCCCGCCTCCAGAGGACCCCCCAGAGAGTAGGGCTCACAGCTGCAGGCGTGTGTGGTCGTGACCCCCTCCACCCCGTCTGGACCTTTCTCAGCCAGTCTGCATCTGGGCTGCATCTGGGCCGCTCTAGGTGCTCAGGAGTGAGTCCTGGTGAGTGGGTTTGGGGGGACCCTAGGCAACGCCAGGGACTGAATGGAGTCACCCCCTCTACTCTCTTCTCAGCCGGAAGAGGAAGGAAATTCTGATCCCATCTACAACATTCGTAAGTTGGTTTTGTTTTTTTTTTTGGCTTTTTGGGTCCTACCCGGTGATGCTCAGGGGTTCCTCCTGGCTCTGCACTCAGGAATTACCTCCTGACGGTGCTGGGGGATATTGGATGCTGGGAATCGAACTTGGGTTGGCAGCGTGCAAGGCAAACGCCCTCCCCGCTGTGCTATTGCTCCAGCCCCAACATTCATGACTTTTATGTTTTTGCTTTTTAGGCCACACCTGGGATGCTCAGGAGTAACTCCCAGCTCTGCACTCAGGAATCACTCCCGGCGGGGCTCGGGGGACCCTATGGGGTGCCAGGATGGAACCTGGGGTGCCGAAGAGCAAGGCCAGTGCCTTACCCTCTGCAGTATGGCTCTGGCCCAACACTCATGTCGGAGACAAAAATCACACACACCGGGACACATCCTGGGGGCGCCCCTCCCCCAAGAGATAAGGAAGGGGGGGCAGCGGGAGGACAGAACCACCTGCTCCCACGAAGGGAGTGCTCGCCTCCCAGTCCCTCGCCCCGCGTCTCTGCCCCCGGGAGCCTCACCTGGCACTGGCCGGCTCGTCCTCGGAGCCCGGCTCCTCGTCCGAGGTGAGCGGCGAGTACTGGGCGCCGTTGCTGGGGCCCAGCGGCTTCTCCTTCTTGAGCACGGGGGGCTGGTCGTCCTGGTAGGGAATGGGGGAGCTCTTGAGCGAGCTCTCGGGGGACGAGATGGCGGTGATCTCCAGGGGCTGGTTGATGTTGCTGACCATGGAGTTGAGGTTCAGCGGGGAGCCCGACGACGGTGAGAAGAGGCTGGCGACGGCCGGCAGGGCCCGGCGCTTGGGGGACACGCCCGAGCTCAGGCTGGGGGTGCCCGCTGCCGCTGCCCTCTTCCTGCGGCCTCGCTTGCGGCTGTCGGGCCCATGGCCCGGGGCGCCTGCGGGCAGACCGCTGTGCTTGTGGGAGGGTGACTGCTTGGCGCCGCCTGCCAGCGTGAAGACGATTCGTCTCTTGGTGTCACTCTCGGGGTCTGAGCAGCTGGCCTCCGCTGGAAGCTCCCCCTTGCTGGCGTCCGGCAGGGGGCCCTGGAGGCCGCCGCCGAGCCGCGGGCTGGCACAGAGCTGGTGGGCGGGGGAGATAGAGCCCGCGCCCCGGGACTGCGCCAGCAGTGGCGGGTGCTGCGGGGTGGAGCTGCGAGAGCCCATGGTGGCAAAGAGACTCCCTGAGCTGGAGGACTCATCGAAGGTCGCGGGCTCGGCCCCGGGCACCAGGGAGGCCGGGCTGCCCGCTAGGGCCCCGCTGATTGCCACTGAGCCTGCATAGAAGCCTGTGGGAAGGACACAGAGTTCGCTGATCCCCGAGCCACCGCACAGGCCCTCTGCTCCCGGCAGAAACCAACCCCACCGGCAAAAAACACCCCCGCCCCTGCATCCCTGCCTATTAGGCCCAAGTGCAGAGGGCAGAAGGGGGGACGTTACCTGCGGGCACTTGTGACAGGCCTTTGCTGCCTGTACCTCCTTTGTCCAGTGTGGAGGCCTCCCGGGCCTGGGGCACCGGGCTGGGGGTGCTTCTCTGCGGGGGGAGGGGGGAGAGGATGGTTGAGCTGATGGGGCCCACACCCGGACACAGAGCACAGAACATGGTGGGCTCCAGGCCGGCTGAGTGCTGGGACCACCCTGGGGAACCCCCAGGAGGGGACCCTCTGGCAGAGTACTGGGGCATGCGGACAAACACCAAGCCGAAACCTTGCCAGGACCGCCCTAAACCTGCATGTGGGCTGTCCCAGAACACAAACCCCACCAGAGTGTACCAAAGGGATGTCCTGCAGCTCTCAAGGGAAGGGCAGCTGACCCCTGTATCGCGTGGAGAGTCCTGACCCCAGGGGGATCTGGGGTCAGACCACCACGGTTCCACTTCCCTTCGCCCCCCAGGGTTAGATCCTGTCCAGACAAGAAGTGGATGGGAAGACACTGATGGGGACGAGATTTCTCTGTGAGCTCGTGGAATGTTCTGGAGTACCCTGAGCACCCCAGACAAGTGCTGTGGTGTGTGCCGAGTCTCTGGAACATGGCCCTCAGGCTTCCACCAAGCAGGGGCAACAGGACTCCCCTGTGCCCCCACCACACTCACCTTCTCGGCACGGCTGGGAAGCACCACGCTGGCCAGGGGGATGCTGACGGGCAGTTTGCTGGGCTGCACCGTGCTCAGTGGGATGCTGACTGGCAGGCTGGTGATGGCCTCCCCGCTGCTGCTGGAGCCACGCTCCTTCAGACCCTGCGGACCCCAGGGCAGCTGCTGATGGCGGGGTCGGGCGCCTCGCACCTCGCCCTCAGCCCCGTCCCCTGCATCCCCGCAAGCCCGGGTCCCCAAATGAGCTCTGAGCCCTGGGTCGATGGTGCCCCTGCGCCCCTCAGGGGTCACGCCCACCCTCCTCACCTTCTCGCTGCTCTTCTCCCCGGCTGTGGGCAGGGCCCCGGGGGACGCAGGCCACGGGTCCTGCGGGCTCAGCTTCATGCCGTTGGCCAGCCCGGGGCTCCCGGTCTCCTTGGCGTGCTCGGCCCTGGGGTCAGATGAGCTGCTGGCGGGAGTGCTCCAGGCCAGGAGCGTCCCCTGCGTCCCGTCTCCCACCCCGGGGACGGCCCCACTCACCGGGGGTGCAGCTCGCCTGAGGCCTTGGCGCCGGCCGCGGGTTCCTGGCTCAGGTGTCGCCGCAGCACCAGCTTGGCTGGCGACAGGCGGGTGTAGTCGGGCAGGGCCAGGCCTGTCAGCTTGTCGAGGCGAGGCCGGCCGCCGTGGCTGGGGGTGCAGGGCACCACCTCCTGGTCCAGGGGTGACGCCAGGTACTGCGGGGTGTTCTGCTTGGATGGGGGCCGGCTGAGTGCCCCACACAGCTCGTAGCCCGCCGCATGGCCATTGAGGGAGAGCTCCGGGCTCAAGCCACTGAAGGGCGCCAGAGAGAACTTGGAGGTGTCCAGCTCGGGGGGCAGCCGGCCAGGCTGCGGCCCCAGGCCCTCGTCAGGGGGCCCACATGATTTGAGCTGCAGGAGCTCCTGCCGCCGCTGGTTCTTCTCCAGCTCCACGATGCTGATCTGCAACGTGGAGGGGCGGGGTCAGTCCCCATTGCCAAGGAGGGGTCTGGCAGAGAAGGCCATAGGGAGGTTGGGGGGAGGGGCACAAGGAAAAAATCGTGTCATGGTCACGTGGCGCACCCAACCCCTCCGCCTCAAGAAGGTGTTTTGCGTGTGGAAAGTAGGGGATGGCGGTGCCCAGCCTGTGGCCTCCCAGCGGACCTGCTGTGGGGACCCCTCAAAGCAGGGCCACATGGCCAGACCCAGAGGCTGCAATACACCCACGCAGAGGAGTGGGGAGAAGGGAGCCATGGCCGCCACAGGAGGTGCCCCACCCGGCCACACCTGCAGCTCCAGGCAGCGCCGCTGCTTCTCCGAGATCTGGCTCCGGAGCGCCTGCTTCTCCTTCAGCAGCGTCTCCAGCGACAGCGTGGACCAGTCCAGCTTCAGCTCCTCGCACCGAGCCTTGAGCTACGCCACAGGACGGGAGGGGGTGGGTCCTGAGGGCCGCCCCGGGGACACAGGGCTCCACAAAAGGGCCTGCCCAGGGGTCCCCAGTCCGCTGCCTCCCCATGAGCAGTCCCAGGGGAGCAGCACGTTAGTAGGCTGACTCCCCCACCGGCCTGGTGGCCCCCACCCAGGGTTCTCAGTGACAGCGGGCCCACGGTCCCGTGCGAAAGGAGGTGAGCTGTGAGAAGTCTGTCCTCAGGAGGAGGGCCCAAGGTCTCCCATGCCCCCCACCTTGGGTTCAAGGATCCCTGAGCCATGCACCCAGCAGCCACAGGCTCTGGGGTCCGCTAGGTCTGGAACCCCCTCTATTCCTCACAATCCTACTAGATTTTTGGCTCCCTTGAGCCCCCCACCCAACCAACCACAGACTCTGGGGTCCCTGCACCCCCACCGGTAGTCACAGACCCTGCGGGGCCCTGCCCCCTCCCCCGCAGACTCAGGGGGTCCTGCACACCCCCACCAGACGCATAGTCTGGAGTCCCTGCACCCACACCCAGCAACCATAGAGTCTGGGGTCCCCGCACCCCCTCACCAGCTGTAGACTCTGGCCCCGCAGCGCCCTCGTGTCCTTCTCCAGCTGCTCCGTCTGCTCCCGCAGCTGCCGGTTGTGCGCCGAGATCTCTTTCTGCGCTTGGATCAGGTCGTTGTAGGTCAGCGCCTTCACGCCCAGCTGAGAACGCAGTGTGGTGGTCAGGGGGGGTGGGGTGGGGGCAGCCAAGGAGGCTCCCCCGCCGCCACCTCCCCACCCCCGTGGAGGACGTCGCGGTCTCACCTCGTCCAGCTTCTGCTGAAAGAGCCTCCGGATCTCGTCCTTCTGGGCCTGGCAGTGGCCGAGCAGCTGCTGCGCGGCGCCCAGGAGCCTGGCGTTCTTCTCCTGCGGAGGCAGGCGTGTCAGAAGACGGGGTGGGGGCGTGGGGGGGATGGGAGGGCGCACGTGGGTCAGGACACCGGGGCACGCTGACACCACAAGGGCTGTCCAGCCCAGCTCCAGCCTGCGACGACCGCGCCCACACGGCCCGTGGGAGGCCCAGGGCCGGCTGCAGGGGCCCGAGGGAGGGGGCATCGGTGGGGGTGGGGCAGCACCTTCTCCTGGTCCAGCAGCTGCTGCAGGTTGGCTTTGTATTGCGGAGTCTTGGTGTAGGCCAGGAACTGCAGGTACTGGACCTTGAAGGACTCTGACGGGGACAGGGGGGCGGGTGAGAACACGAGGTGCGGAAACCCAGGTGACAGCGGGGACGGGGACACGGCCCCCAGGAGTCACCACCGGCTCACCGCGGCCCTCCCCGGCCCGGCCGGGGTCTGCCCCTGCACCGCACGCCTCGGCCACTGGGGGGTGGCGGCGAGCAATCTCTGGGGCCCCCCACCCCGACCCGCCGCGGACCCCCGGCAGCCCCCCGCCGCACTCACCAAGCAGCTTCTGCAGAGCGGGCGGGGTGGGGGCCAGCAGCAGCTGGTCGGGGGGCTGGCGCTGCACGCTGGGAGGTAGCTGGTAAAAGGGGCTGTGGGGTGACTTGTAGGCGTCTGCGGGGTGGGAGGGGGCGAGAGGGGTCCGCTCAGCGCCCCAACGCCGCCCACCCCGCGCCCCCAGCCCAGCCCAGCCCGGGCCAGGCCCCCTGCCCAGGCCCCCTGCCCTGCCCTGCCCGCGGCGCCCTACCCTGGGGCGAGGGCGAGGCGGCGGGCGGCTCCGACTGCGCGTGCAGCAGCTCCAGCGGCGTCTGGCCCTTGCGGGGCTTGCGCTCGGGGTGCGAGGCGCTCAGCTTCTTGGGGCGCCCCCGCTTCCGGCCCGCCATCTTGCGCCCCTTCTTGTTCAGCTTCTTCTTGCGCGCCTTGGAGGGGGATGGCTTCTTGACGGCGGCCGACCCGGCTTTCTCGTCCTCAGCACCGGAGTCCTGGGGGGCCGGGGCCCGGGGGGGGGCAATGAGCGGCGGGCGTGGGCGGGGCTTGAGCAGGGAGTGGGCGGGGCGTGGGCGGGGCTCACCAGGGGGGCGTCCACGGGCGCGGCGGCGGCGGTGGTGGTGGTGGTGGTGGAGGCGGCGGCGGCGGCGGCCGCCTTGGTCTCGGGCGCCTTGGTGGGCGTGGACGTGCTGCTCTTGCTCTCCCGCTGCTGCCGCCGCCGGGCGGCCTCCTGCTCCTCCTGGGGGAGAGGCCGCCGCGTCGGGGCGCCGCTCCCATGCCCGCCCCGCAGCCCCCCGCAACCCACCAGACACCCTTCGGGTCGCACCCCTGCCCCCGCCCCTCAGAGGCCCAGGTCCCCCCCCCAGACAGCCGTCAGCCCCCCGCCATCCGCCCCAGACACCCTTCGGGTCGCACCCCGACCCCGCCCCCCAGCTGCCCATCCCCCACCCACCAGACACCCTTCAGGTCAGGTCACATCCCCACCCCCCACGCCCTTCAGGCCACACCCCAATCCCGCCCCTCAGCCCCCCGAATCCCACCTGTCAGGCCCTCCGGACCACACCCCAACCCCCACCCTCAGGCGCCCGTATCCCCACCCCACAGCCCCCTTCAGACCACAGCCCAATCCCACCCCTCAGTCCCAATGCCTGTTCCCTCGCCTCGCGCAGCGCCCGTCCCGCAAGCCCAGGCCCCCTTCGGATATCCAATCCCCACCCCCACCCCCACCCCGCACCCCCTTCCAGAGCATGCGCACAACCCACCCACCTTCGGGCCACGCCCCCGCCTGGGTCTGCCCAGACCACGCCCCCAACTTCAGTAAGCCCCGCCCACACCACGCCCCAAGACAGCTGGCCCTGCCTCCCGATGACACCCGCCCAACCCAATCACCACTCCCCAAAGCCCCAGAACCTTAGGGCGCTGCGCCCCCGCCCAAAGACGGGTCTGACATCAAAGGGCCCACCCTTTGGGCAGGAAGCCCAGCCTCCCACCCTAATCAAGCCGTTCCAGGCCATCCCCCCAAATCCACCTATGTTCCCCACATCCCAGCCCTCCTGGGCAGCCAGCGTACCCTCTCTGAGGGCCACAGTGCCTCCCATCCCCAAACTCCCGCAGCTGGGGAAGAAGCCCCACTTACCCTGAGTTTGGGATTTTTCAGACTAGAGAAATAGTTTTCAAGCTAAAAAAGGGAAAGGAGAGAAAAGAGGCAGTCTGGTCAGCAGTCAGGGACCCCACCCCGGCCTGCCCACCTGCAGGCCTCCCCCACCCCGCCACTCCGGCCCCTGCCAGAGACCCCAGCACCCTGATGTGGGCTCGCGGGGGAGGGGGCACAGCTGGACTGTGCGGTCCCAACGGCACTCACTATGGTGCGGTCGATAGTGTGTAGGTAGTAGGACACCGGCTTCCCCGTCCACGACACGGAGCCCTTCAGCGGCGACAGCTCCACCACACGCATGATGGTGCCAATGTCTGTGTGACAGCCACATGCATACTGAGGCCACGCCGGCCGCCACGGGCCCCCAACGCCGGCCCGTGGAGAGCTGCAGGGGCAAGGTGTCCCCACGCTCACAGGCCCACGGACCCGAGTGACACAGGGGAGGAACCAGTTCTTACCACTCAAGTTGCGGCTGTTGATTCTGAAGTTTAAGGGGGCAAAGGGCTTCGAGGACACGATCCTGCCACCTGAAACAGAAAGCCCATTGCTGCCATTCAGAGCAGAGGAAGTCATGTGTGTGCATGCACACACACACGCACGCATGAACACACACACACACACACACACACACACACACACACACACACACAATCAAGCACCAGCCAGCAACAAAGGCTCATCACTCTCGTGTGAAACCCGTGGGCAAGACTCCACACTGTAAGACTCTGACCCTACAGACCCGTTGCTAGGCAACCTGCACAGCACCCCCAGAGGCCAAGCCAGGCCCCCCCAACCCCCAGGTTAGAGCCTCGGGCCAGCAGCCCACAGCCCTGAGGACCAGGCGCTTGCTGAGGCAGCAAAGGCCCTACCTTCCTTCATGTTTGCAAACCGCTCCTTCAGCTGGTGATCCACCTCAGGACCAAAGGCAAAGTTATTCACAAATATAACACTGTAAGGCAATGTTCCGCTTCAGTGACCGGGCCAGCCAGCAAGACTCCAGACGCGCGCACGCCCCCTACTGGCCCTTCCGCCCCCCTGCCCAGTCCCACCCAGCGCCCGCACTACCTCCACCTGCCAGCATACCCCCCCCCACCTACTCCCAGCATCTCCCACCTCTTGGCACCTCACCTGCCCACACCAGCTCTGCCCTCCCTGACCATGTACCACCGTCATCTCCACCTGCCCCGCCCCGCCCTCTTCAGCCTCCATCCATCCAACTGCGAACAAGGCCAGTTTTTTGGAGGGGATGAGGGTTTGGGCCATCTGCGGAGAGGCTCAGCCCCCCATCCGGCAGGGCAGGGCAAAGGGGACCAGCACACAAGCTCCTGCCCCAGCTCCGGGTGGGGAGACCAGAACCCGGGGAGGGCCCTTGCCCAAACCGACTCCGCCTGGTACCCTGCCCAGGTCACCCAGTCTCCGTGCCCAGGAGAACCACCACAGGCACCCCACAGGGTCTGCCCGGCAGCCCCCCAACATACCTCGTGTTGGCGATTCGCTCCCTCCACTCTTCCGAGAGGAAGTCGCCTCTTTCCAGCTGGAAGGGAACGGGAAGGGGCCCGCTCAGGGGTCTGGCCCAGGGCAGCGCCCCTGCCCACCCGCTGGAGGAGACAGAGGGGCGAGGACAGGACAGAGAAGGCCCCTCCCTCCGAATGCCCACACGGTTGGGGCCAGTCGGAGTGGAGAATGCAGACAGAGCTGGGGGGAGGAGTCGGGTCACCCGGGAGACCCTGAGGACCCAAGCCCCGCCTGGGGAGACACGGTCACGTGTAGCTGGTGTCCCCCAGACCTCACACACGGACAGGCCCATCTTCACACCCACATCTCCTCTGGGGGGGCAAATCCCTCCCCACCCCAAAGAGCAAGGAGCAACCAGCTTCTTCCAGGGCACACACCCAGGACAGCGGTGAAGGGGCGCATGGGCACCCCAAGAACCCAATCCCCGAGACACCCCCCCACAGGGAGGGACTCCAGGGATGGAAAAGTCCAGAAGAGCCCCCCCGCGGAGATTAGAAGTGGGTTCAGGGGCTGGGAGGGTGGGGGACACACAGCGCTCACCCACGTCTGTACCCCGGGAGATGGTTGGGACG
Source organism: Sorex palustris (assembly GCA_028565675.1). Lineage (NCBI taxonomy): Eukaryota > Metazoa > Chordata > Mammalia > Eulipotyphla > Soricidae > Sorex > Sorex palustris. Next base: position 34,510,237 of record JAOXYA010000016.1, on the reverse strand, counting down.
GCCCAACCCCGCAGAGGGCAGGAGGGGGACCCCCAGAGTCCCCCAACGCCACACATGGACAGGCCCATCTTCACCCCCACATCACAGGCTGAGTGTGTGCTGGTACGCTTTGCCCCAGAGCACCCCCAGATCACATGCTGAGCAGGGCTCCTGTCAAACTGAAGCCACTGTACACAGTAACAGGCTGGACCCTGGGGTGCTCGCTGGCATTGTTGGGGGCCGGGGTGTGGCAGGGCCGGGCGAGGGTTGGGGGCAGGGGACTGAGCAGAGGGGAAAGGTCCCAGCCTCCACTTTCCAGGGCCTGCAAGGGTCCGCCTGCTTCTAGCTCTCCACTCCTAAGAAACCTTTATCTGCTCATTCATTTATATTTTGGTTTTGGATCACACCCAGCAGTACTCGAGGATTACTCCTGAGATGTTACAGGGTGCTGGGAATCGAACCCGAGTTGACCGCGTGCCAAGCAAGCACTATGTTACTTCAGTCTCTTCAAGAGGGGCCACTGCGCTCCCAAACAGCCTCAAGAAGGGTCTCGTGGCTACCCTCCTCCCACAGGTTGGCAGGAGAGGACGGCGGGCTAGACTAGGCTCCCTGCAAGTGCAGGTGCAGACAAACGGTGCAGTCATTCGCCTGCTCTCACCCTAGGGCCGCACTGGGCAGAGCCACCCGCACCCTGCTGGTCTCTCTCATGCTCTCCGGCCTCTGGGTCCTGGGGCCACAAGCCCCTTGTGGTCAGGACTGGGGGGGTCCTCTTGGACATGTCCCAACACTGCACCCCAAATCGGCCAGCCCCAGGGCTGAACTGGAGCAGCCCAGTGAATGTCCAACCTTCCGGGAATCGGAGCACAAAGCAGGGCCAACCAACAGTCCCAGCGAGCATCTACAGGGGGAGCCCCCAAGAAGCCCCTCAGCACAGGCAGGACAGGGCCCCAGCCCCTTCTCTGAATTGAGGCCCCGCTAGAGGCGCCCCCAATCCCCCCCCCACCGGGGACCGGCCTGAGCCCGGAAGCGCAGGGACACGCGGGGACACAGAGGCGGCGATGGCAGGAGGCCTGGCTGTGCCTTCTGGGCTGGCGGGACATGCTCTATTTTTAGCCTGAGCTGGCCGGGCGCCTGGGCGCGGCAGCCTGCAGCACTCAACATGCCAAGCGGCGCCCCGCAGACCGCACCGGAAGCAGGTCCACGCTCCCGCCAGGACGCCCGTCCAGGCGCCCCTGGCCTCTAGCCTGAGCACACACACCCCCGGCACCAAGCCCTGGAGTACAGAGGGCGTCGGGGAGGAGGGCAGAGACCCTCCATGTGTCCCTGACCCCAAACACGCCAAGCTAGGCAGCACCTCGGGGACTGGTGCTGGCCAGAGGGGGGACCCGACAGCCCCCTCCCTCCTTCCTTCCCTCCCTCCCTCCCTCCCTCCCTCGGCAGCGCTGCACCCAGTTAGCATTGGAGGCCTCCAGGGACCAGAACAGATTTCTAAACTCAGGGCCCAGAACTGGGTGGCCCCCAACTGGAAGCAGGAAATGTTCCGCTTAATTGGGGCTTGGGGGGTTTTGAGGTCACATCTAGTGGTGCTCAGGGCTGATTCCTGGTTGGCACCCAGGGATCATCCTTTGCGGGGCGCAGAGGGTCATATCTCAGAGGGGCCGGGGATGGCACCTGGGTCAGCCATCAAGCAAGGCAAAAACCCTACCTGCTGTACAACCACTCTGGCCCCCTGACAGAGGGGAGGGGTGAGCCAGAAACATTGCGGGGGGGGTGTGGGGGTGGCAGAAGGTGGCGGCCAGATCAGCTACAAAAGCTGGTCCCAAAGCCCGAGGTCTGCAAGGGACCTCCTAACTCAGTCTGTGCAGACTCAGCCCAGAGGGCCTCGCCTATGCAGGGCCAGACCTTCGGGGAGGCGCGGGGGGACACAGTAAAGGCCCTGACTGTTACAGCAAGCTAAGACGAGACAGCAGAGTGGCAGGCGGAGCAGCTGCAGACATCCAGGGCCCCCCCAGGAAGTTTGGGGCTTCCCAGATGTGACCCCAGGGCACCCACCAGGGCTATGTTTTGGGGCTTATACCCAGCAGTACGAAGGGGTCAGTCCTGGCTTTGTGCTCAGGGATCATCCCTGGCAGTGTTCAGAGGACCCTCGGGGAAGCCAGGACTGAACCCAGATCCGCTGTACACAAGACCAGCGCCTTCCCCACTGTCCAGCCGCTGTAGGCTGTCCCCCGGACGCAGCACTGCAGGAGGGGGCCGGCAAGCTGAGGGTTTCAGCACCTGCCCGGGGCCCACAGCCACTGTGAGGACACACACCCTGCTGCCGCCCCTCCTGCCCACTGTGGCCAAGCAGGGACCCACAGGCACAGATCCACTGGGTAGAGCCAGGAAGAACGAGCGCACCTACTTGGTTCAGGGGGTGGTCTATGTGTGTGGGCCCCAATGGTGGGCTTGACAAGGGCGGAAAGGGAAGCAAAGGCTCGGGGTGGGAGGCTGGGGGGCAGTGGGTCAATGGCATCTGGAGGTGTAGAAGGGGCAGGGCTACACCAAGGGCAGTGGCGGGTGAGGTTGCCATGGCAGCAGGAGGGGCCAGCAGGCCATGGGCGGGCGTGGCTCCCAGGGCAGTGGGCGGGGCCGGCAGGAGGTGGGCAGGGCTGCCGGGTGCCGGCCTCAGCCAGGATGGCGGTGGGCGGGGCTGTCATGGCAGTGGGCGGGGCTTGGGCCGGGGCGGGGCTTGGGCCGGGCACTCACTGTGTACTCTGCATGCTTTTTCCCGTACCATTTCATCCACTTCCGGAACTCTCGGTCCATGGTCTGCAGGGGGCAAGCGGTGTGTCACCCACGGGGTCTGGGTCAGGAAAGCCCCGTAACCACCTACACACAACACACACACACACACACACACACACACACACACACACACGCTGGCCCCTGCCATCCTGGTGAACAGAACCCGGCTCAAGCAGGTGAGGGGATGATGCTCAGGAAGACAGAGCGTTTGCTTGGAAACACGGACCCCAGAGCTGCCATCCCATTCTTCCATCCTAGCACACCAGCCTGTGTCTAAGCAGAGAAACCCAGCAGGAAATTCCCAGGAGCTACCTTGCCTGCAGGCGTACACACCACCATGCAAGCATGCACGCGCAGAGAGGCAGGCTGGCCCGGGAGCGCTTACCTCCGCGTACTTGGCCGGGATGTCGGCTTTCTCCACGCCGTAGTGATGCCTGCAGTTGGTGGCCGCGGCGACCTGCAGCACCACCTGGCCCACACCTTCAGAGAAAAGCAGCTCATCAGGCTACACAGCCCAGCATCCCGGACCAGGACAGGCTCTTCTGAGGCGTGGAGGGGTTGGGGGGGCACAAGCAACCCAGGCAGTGAGCTGTGCCCCCATCTTCTAGGGATGGGTGTTGGGAAACAGCGTATTCCTGCTCTCCAGAGTCTAGCCCACAAGTTTTAGGGCTGAGGGCGGATGGCAGAGGTGGGAGGGTCCCTGTCCGACTCGCTCATCAGAAAAGCTCCGCACAGCACTGCTGGGATCTGGGGGCCTGGGGGCAGCAGGAGACCCCATGCCATGGTGTAAGTGGGCCCAGGAGGCACAAGAGGCCGCAAAACAAGGCACAGGATGAGCAAAACAAAGGCGAGAACCTACACAGGGCCAGAGAGACAGGTTAGCGCAGGGCACAGCCCTGACACACAGCTGATCTGGGTTTGATCCCCGGCATCCCATAGGGTCACTTGAGCCCGCCAGGAGAGATTCCTGAGCACAGAGCCAGAAGGAACCCCTGAGCATCACCGGGTGTTTGTTTGGTGTGCAACAACAAACAAACAAAAGACCCCTATGCCCTGGGCCGAGGGTGGGGGGCGTGCAGATGACTCAGAGAACAGGCTGGAGCTTTTGCTCTGCGTGTAGCGCCTGGACCCAAGCACACGGCTGGGAGCAGCCCCCGTGCACCGCCAGGTCTGTCCCATCGAGGAAAAAAAAAGCAGCACACGACATGGAGGAAAGCCAAGTGTCCTGCTGGTGGAGCACATCAGCCACCTCAGCTGCGACCATGTGGACACCACCAGGAGTCACCTCTGGCCCCGTCAACAGGCCCACCCTGGGACAAGGATGGGAGTTTCAGGGTGCTGAGCGCGAAGCTCTGGGATCAGAGCTGGAGTGATAGCATGGCAGGGAGGGTGCTTGCCTCGCATGTGGCCGGCCGGGGTAAGATCCCTGATGCACCAGAAGGTCCCCTGGGCCAGGAGTGACCTCTGAGCACAGAGCCAGGAGTAAGCCCTGAGCACTTCTGGGTGTGGATCGGGGGACAAGATGCCCACCCTGAGGGTTGTGACAGGTGGGTGGGCGCACATAGCAGGCAGGGTTTGGCCATCGGCGTGGCCCAAGGGAGAAGGGCTGGGACTGCGGGAAGACGCAGAACAGCTGTGGGCCAGGGGCAGGCGTGAGTGCCCCCAGCCAACTGTGCGGAGAAGACCTGGGCCATCCCAGGGGCAGTCCCGGGGCACCCGCTCACCACTGCCCAGGTCCACGAACAGGTCGTCCTCAGTCATCTTGATCTCGTCAATCATCTGTGCCACCAGGTCAAAGGACGTCTCGCCGTACACCTCGGGGGAGAAGGGCTCGTAGTTGTTGAGTTTCTCGGGGTCGGTCACGGAGTGGTTGTACACCTGCTGCAGGATGTGCCGCAGGAGCCCGTTGGACGGCCGCGTGTTCAGCTTCATGGGCTGCGTGGTCCCCTTCCACTGCGGACAAGGACCAGGGGGTGGGGGGGTTGCTGGGGCCGCCAGCCACGGGACTACACGCCATGGCGGCCCCTTCACCCCACCCCACGTGCAGCTGGGAGTGTGTGGGGGCTGCAGGCCCTGAGGGGCTCCCTGGGCACCTACCAGCTGGTGGATGCTGTCGATGGCCCGGTTGTACTTGTCGCAGAGCCTCTGCATGCTCTCAAAGCTGCAACGCAAGGGGGCACCCCGGCTCAGGCTGGGCACGGGGAGCCCCATCTTCCCCACCCGCTCCCCAGATCCAGCCCGAGGGGCACCTTCACCAGAGAACCCCCAGGCCCTGGGAAACGCCCCCCCGACTCCACCCCTGGTCCTGAGGGTGAGCGTCACACACCTGCCTGTGATGTCAGGACCGCGGGTCAGCTCCCCTGACCCAGTGTCTCGGGGTGTCTGTACCATCACAGAGGCATCTGCCTCCAGCAGGGGTTCAGGAAAGCTGCTCACAGCCCACAGCACCCAGAGAGCCCAAGAGGGAGGCCAGACAGCAGCAAGGCCAGGAGCACGGGGAGCCCTGTGGCAACCCTATGGACGGGAGCACACGGGCATCCACGTGGAAGGGGAGCCCTTGGGGTCCACATAGAAGGGGAGGACCTGGGGGTCCGTGTGGAAGGGAGCACCTAGGGATACATGTGAAAGGGAGCACCTGGGGGGTCCTCTGGAGGGGAGCACCTTGATATCTGTGTGGAAGGGGAGCACTGGGACTCTTTCTACTCCACCTAACAGCACCAGTGGCACTTCCTGCAAGGGTCAGGCAGTGGCCACAGGGGGTTGACCAGCTCTCTAAAGGAGAGGAGAGACCCCCACACTAGAGCCCAACTGCCCATCCCCCACCCCAGAGATCCTGAGCACTGTGGAAAGCCCCTGCCAGAGAACCCCAGCAGGAAAGGATCAGGGGTGACACATGTCTCAGTGCGAGAGGGCACAGGCAGTGGCCCACACCGGGAGACTGGTTGGGGCAGGGGCCACAGTGGAACCCGGAGCAGGGCCTGGGGGACACGCCCTGGCCAGGAGTCCCAGACAGAATGGACAGGAGTGCGTGTCCCAACTTTCCCACAGTCGTAGGGGCCAGACGTTACACCCACTGCCCCATGACCACCCTCATGATTCCCCTTCCAGCTGGACCTGAGGACCCACATGACTTCGGGACAGAGGCCCGGCCTGCCCACAAAACAGGGCGTCCTTCCCAGCAGGTGGCTGGCCGTCCTCAGGCAGGACAGACATGTGGTCCCAGTCACAGTGGCAAGGAGGAGCCAGGAACTGTCACCTCCTATATTTGTTTTGTTTGGGGGCCACGTCTGGCTGTGCTCAGAGCTTACTCCTGACTCTGTGCTGAGGGCTACTCATTCAGGGTTTGGGAAACGCTATGGGATAATAGGATTTGAGCCCGGGGCGGCTGCATGCAAGGCAAGCATCCTCCCGGCTGGACTATCGCTCGGGCCCCATCCTCTGGTCTTTAAAACCAAGTGCTGGGACCAGCTCGCAGACAGGGACACAGGCTTTGGCGCAGGAGGCCTCACCCTCACCCTCACCAGCGATGTCCCAAAGAGCCGGAAGGAGCCCCCAGATACGGCTCCGAACACATATACCAAAAATACCAAGGGAACAGAGACATCACACAGCAGGACAGGTGCTGGCCTTGTAGGAGGCTGACCCAGGTTCAATCCCTGGCATCTCACAAGATCCCTGAAGGCAGAGCCAGGAGTCAGCCCTGAGCACCAATGGGTGTGGCCCTACCATTTAAAAAAAAAAAAAAAAAGCAAAAGGGCCCAGCTAGCTCCCACCTTGACCCTTGGCCCCGGGTGTGGGGGCTACCAGCCAGCATAGGTACCGCAGGAGGACAGACCGTTGTCAAGGGCTCACCCTCAGGGTCCTCCAAGGGCCCACAAATACAGAGGCAGGGGCTGGAGCGATAGCTCAGCGGGTAGGGCGTTTGCCTTGCATGCGGCCGACCCAAGTTCGATCCCCGGAGTCCCATATGGTCCCCCGCGTCCCGTCAGGAGTAATTCCTGAGTGCAGAGCGAGGAGTAACCCCTGAGTATCGCTGGGAATGACCCAAAAAGTTTAAAAAAAAAAAAAAGACAGCAAATACAGGGGGCAGCAGCAGGAAAGGGGCGCCCGGCACGCTCACCTTTTCGTATCGTAATCGATCAAGACGTAATTCTCCATGGCCAGCTTGAGGTCCGGGATTTCTTCGCACACCCATCTGGAAGCAGATGTGGAAAAGGTGAGCTCAGGGAGCCCCGGCGGGAGACCAAGGCCCGCAGCCCTCCTGGGGCGCACCCTACCCCGGAAGCCCTGCCAGTGGCCACAGGTGACCGTGCTCAGCCCCTCCCGTTCCAAGTGAAGCCACAGGCTCACACCCGAGTCAGAAGTGACCGCTCTGCCCGGCCCACGTTGAGAGTGATCCCAACAGACACGCGTTGCAAGGAAACGACCGGGGACCCTGGGGAAAGAGCTGACCCACAGGGACTCAGCTGCGCAAAGCTGCCGGGGAGGGGGGAGGGGATGCGACACAGGAGACAGGTGTCAGGCAGCGGCTGACCAGGGCGCCCTCAGCGAGACAGCCACGCCCCGGAGGGGAGGACAGAGCGCCGCGCCCCACGCTCAGTCCCAGAAACGAAAAAGAAGAAACAGGGTCACGTGGTGACTGCAGGAAGTGGTCTAGACCCCTCCCGCACATACGCACAGCCACACACTCACCTTCACACACACACAGCACACGCTCATGCTCTAACACACACACACACACTCACATTCATATACATATTCACACTCCTACTCTCATACTCTCAAACACACACACTTGTGTATATTCACACACTCACACGCTAATACAGTCACATTCAGTTTCGCATTCACACACACACATCCATGCTCAGACTCTAATAGTCTCATACACGCAATCACATTCACTCATTCACAGTGCTCACACACATACTCATACTCAGACATTCGTACACACATCCACACACACTAATCTTCACATCCTCACACACACTTATACCCTATACTTACGTTCTCTCTCTCTCCCCCCGTCTCACACACACACACACACACACACACACACACAGGGCCAGCTAACACCCCTGCCTGTGGGTCCAGCGCCCACCTCCCAGACCCCTGCAAACGTGGCCAGGGTACACAGCTCAGCGGCGGAGTCACTGCTGGGTACGGAACATGGGAGGGTTCAGTACCTGCACACCAAAGTTCCAACTCAAGCTTAACAGGTGTGTGGGGCCACCTTCGCGCACACCCTCGGCTTCTGGCTAACCGCCCCTTTCTGCCCGGAGACCCCAGCCACCATGGGCAGAGCTGGGCGCCTCGGAGTCCTAGAGGCCCACTTGTCCTGCCCAGACCTGTACCCACCGAGACGGCAGAGGACCACACAAACCCATCCCTGCACACAAGCCCTGGCCAAGGGATTTGCAGAGAAGCCTCGAGAACACGGTGAGCTGCGCGAGGCAACCGGCGGGGAACCTCCCAAGAAACAGCCGGGGTGACCCGGACAGGAACCTGCACATCAGCGTTTCTAAGGCCGGCAGGACGGCACTTGGGGGGGGGGGACATGGAGAAGGGGGAGGAAGAGCAGCGGGGGGCTGGGGAGCCCAGTGGTGTTCGCAGACTGGAGGTTCCACCACCCCACCCGAACCCACCCCTGCGGCGCTTCCTGGAGGGTGCCGGGGAAAGGTGTCCGGGCTGGGGCTGGCGTCCATGTCCAAAAGCTGACCAGGCCCTCACAAGCTCAAATCCCCTGATCCACACCCCTCAAGCTGGACAGCCAGCCATGCATGGCAGAGTGAGGAAGACTTTCTAGCCAGGGCGGTGGGGGGAGGGGGACACACGACACTGGGGTGCGTGATTTGTGTGTCGGAGGCCTAGACTCTTTCGCCACATTGCACGGTCCCCAAACACTGCCAAGAGTGGCCCGAAGGGGCCGGGAGATAGTCCAGCACGGGGGGTGCTCTGCCTTGCACGCAGTCAAGCCAGGTTCAACCCCTGGCACCCTATATGGTCCCGAGCACAGCAAGGAGCGATCCCTGAGTGCAGAGCCAGGAGGAAGCCCTGAGCATTGCCGGGGTGTGGCCAAAAAGAAAAAAGAGCCCCCTGCCCAAACCAGAAATAAATAAATAAAAATGAGGTGGGAAAACAGCAGTCTGACCAAGGGACCAGATCACAACGCCGACAAAGGCAACAGAGGGGCCGCCCAGACAAGACGTCCCCATTCACCCGCCATCCGAGGACTCACCGGGAAAGGTGGGGCCCATAAACCCACCAATACTCAAAACAAAAATTGATTTTTGTCAATAATCGAGGTGATCCGCGTAACTCTGCGAGTTTCCCCAAACTGACCGGAACCTTGGGGCTGCTGTCACTGGCTTTCGGGGAGCCCCAGCCAACGGCACAGCTCGGCCCCTCTCTGTGGGTCGCTGCCAGTCCTTCTGAACCCCTAACACAGAGCCGGCAGGAAGACCAGGAAGCACCCGGAAAGGCTCACCCCACGCGACCCCCAGTCTGCACTGGGTCCCAAGTTCGATCCCCAGCCCTGTGGGTGTGGCCTGGAAGACCTCTGAGGGTGGCCACAGGGGATCCCAATGGTCACTGACACTGCAGGAGCCAAGCAGTGAACCAAGCCCTGGCTGGCCAAGTAGCTCCAGGAGAGCTTCCTAACCTCCAACCTCCGCCCTCCGCCCCCCATCACCACCCGGAAGAACCCCCTCAAGTGAAATCAGTACAATAAGATCAAAGAGCCGGATGACAGTACAGCAGAGAGGGCGTTTGCCTTGCATGCGGCTGACCTGGGTTCTATCCCTGGCATCCCATCTGGTCCCCCAAGCACCACCAGGAGTAATTCCTGAGAGCAGAGACAGGAGGAACGGGGTGTGACACAAAAAGCAAAAAATAAATAAAATAAATAAATAAAAAAGTTTAAAAAATTAAGATAAAAATAACGCAAAGTAAGACAGTGAAATAAAAACAAAAGCAGGACTGGAGCAACAGCACAGCAGGGAAGGCACCTGCCTTGCATGTAGCTGACCTGGGTTCGACTCAACATCCCACAGGGCTCCCCAACCCTGCCAGAGGTGATCCCTGAGCCTGGAGCCAGGAACAAGCCCTGAGCATTGCCCGGTGTGACCCAAACACAAAAAAGTTTCTTTAGAAAGCAATGGGGGGGGGCGTGGGGGGCTGGAGCGATAGCACAGCGGGCAGGGCGTTTGCCTTGCACACAGCCGACCTGGGTTCGATCCCCGGCATCCCATATGGTCTCCCAAACACCGCCAGGCGGAATTCCTGAGTGCAGAGCCAGGAATACCCTGAGCACTGCTGGGTGTGACCCAAAAAAAGTAAAAAAAAAAAAAAAAAAAAAGAGGCAATGGGGGGATGGGCTAGAGCGATAGCACAACAGGTAGGGCATTTGTCTTGCAGGCGGCCGACCTGGGTTCGATTCCCAGCATCCCATATCGACCCCGAGCACCGCCAGGCGTGATTCCTGAGTGCAAAGCCAGGAGTCACTCCTGTGCATCACCGGGTGTGACCCAAAAAGAAAAAAAAAAAGCAATGGGATAAAATTAATGAAGTCAAGAGTGAAAGCAGTGTGGCTAGGAGTCCAGGAGACACTGGCCCTGTGCACATCTCAGCCCGGGTCTGAACCCCATCACCCCAAGGGCTCCGTCCTGAGCACAGAGCCAGGCACATCCCAAGCACCAGAGTGTGACCCCAACCTGCCCCCCCACACCGCCAAATAAACTCACTATAAAATCAAAAAACCCGCGTGCACCCTTTAGTCGGTCCTACCCTGCAGCGGTAAGAGGCAGCCGGACAGGCCACAGCATTCCCGCTGCGTCCCGAACCACCGCGCGGTGAGGCCAGGAGCACGGGGGCCACCTGGGAGGCGAAGTGACAGCAGCCTAGTGACCTGCCCCACACCCGCCTCGGGACCCTGACACCAGTGTCCCCCAAACCAAGCCGTGAGAGGTCACTGCCAGTGAAGGCGGCCTGCTGCCCGGACCACCACCTCAGCTGCCAGCAGACCAGAGGCCTGGGCCCCCAGCACAGCGACTGAGAGTGACACTCGTGGTCTGGGGAGCATCACCAGCCTGACACACACACTCCGAGCCCCAGCTTTGCCACTCAGGAACCCCGTGAAGATTGACAGTCCCTTCCAGGAAGAGATGGGGTTCTGGGCCCGACCAGTGAGTGACACCAGCGCCCTGGCTGCAGAGAGGCAGGTGGGACCCCCACCTACCTCTGCAATCGCCCCCACCTCTCCCCATGAGAGGCCTCCCAAAGCCCCTCAGAATGCCCACCGCATGGCAACGGACCGGACGGATGAATGCTCAAAGGCTGGGGCAGCACCTGGGACGAGCCGAGCTCAGACAGAGCCTCGTTCCCACCAGGGCCCGCTGCTGAGACAGCCTCGTTCCAGACAGAGCCGTGTTCCCGGGGTGAGGCTGTCTGCAGGAGTAACTGCGGGGTGCAGTACTCGCATCCGTCTGGGAAATCAGACACGCTAATGACTGGGAAGGCGGATGCTACATTCGCTCCCTTCCACAGAAAGCCCATAGCTCCAGGACAGTGCTCACAAAGGCAGGTTGGAGAGAGCGGGGCATAGGCCCCAGCCCCCAACACAGAGGGCCTCACCCTGGGACTCAGTGATGACTGAGAAGCATCTCCCTGCTCAAGGCTCCCCCAAACCCACAAAGTCTGAGCTCCAAAAAGCTCCCGCCCACGTATCCCCATTCCTAGACAGCCCAAAGGCCCCAGCTGAGGCTCTGCCCCAGGAGGTCCTACCTCTTCTGTTAAGTCCCATAGTCCCAAAGTGTTCCCACCAGATCCCCGCCCCAACCCCACCCCAAAATCCAGCCCAACGCAGGCCCCGATGAACCCACCCCACCGCCTATGTTCTGTCCCAAGCACTGTAGGCGCCCCTTAGGTTCCCCCAGACCCCGCCCATCCAGGAGGCCACGCCTCCGCCCGTAAGCCACGCCCATGTCTGGCCACGCCCACCGGGCCTGCCCCAGCAGGGGCTGCGCTTCGCTTGCTCACCGGATCGTCTCGATGATTTCGTGAGCAGCATCGTGGTGTTTGTCCTGAAAGGCAAAGGACAGGGTTCAGAGGCGGCCGGCCAGCCCTGCGCCCACCAGGAATGCTGGGCCCTGGAGAAGGGGCGCTGCACCCTCACCCTTCCCAGCTCTTCCTTCTCCACCCACGGAGTTCCCAGTCGCAAGCGCCGCAGGGCCAGGAAACAGGTGGGCGGCCCACAATCAGGGACTCTCCGGGGAGACCCTGACTGGGGAGGGGGCATGCCAGTCCGGGCAGGGCATTCCCCACCACACGATCCCTTCCCAGCGGGCAGTGGGGAAGGGGCAGGGATGACATATCTATGCCCCCCCAACCCAGGTGCACATTCCCAGCTGGTCCCTTGGCAAGCTCTCAGTGCCTGCACCGAGCAGAGCCACGCCCACCCCTCAGACCACGCCCACCCTCAGACCACGCCCATCAGCAGTGCCACACACGAGGCCACACCCACCAGGCAATGCCACGCCCACCCAGCAGTAAGTACCACCCCTGGCGTATGCCCACCCCCAGAGGCGCGCACACTTGACAGTGCCCACACCCACCTGCGCCTACTAGGAATTCCCCGAGCCGGGCACCCACTGAGAGGACTTTTAGCCCTGAAAAGTCTGGCCCTGTTACCCCGTTTTTTTCTGCCTGAAATTCTGGGCCCCTCTACCCTATCCAGAGCACTCAAAACACGTGTCTGAGGTCCCTGTGTCTCGGGATGAAGCTCAGGGTCAACCAGCCTTGCCCCGGGGCCTGGACTCAGCAGCCCCAGGCTGGGGTACAGGCCAGGCGGGGACAGTGGTGCCCTCTGCCTGGCCCTCTGCACTGGGAAGATGCTGAAGTCCCCGGGCCGGAGCAGGAAACTACAGGATGTTCACCAAGACCCGACGGGGCAGCGACAGGAGGGAGGCCTCAGCTCTGAGCCTCGGAACCCAAGGCTGAGATCCTGGAGCCGATCACACGGCCCAGAGGCTGCAGAGACAGCACAGCGGGCAGCACATCTGCCTCACACATGTCAGAACCGGTCCAAACCCCGCACCCCACACGGCCCCCTGAGCACTGCCAGGAGTGATTTCTGAGCACTAAACCCAGATTAAGCCCTAAGTACTGCTGGGTGTGCCCCCCAACCCCCCCCCAAAAAATAACTCAGAGCTCCTGTGCAGGCTTCATGGGGACACTGTGGGTGACCCAACTACAGTTCGGGGGTCCCCGCCTTCCTGAGGGAACCCCATGGGGATGGCAGATCACAGGCAGTTCCCGCCGAGCGCAGGCCCTAGGGCAAAGCTGACCCTGTAGTAGGAGGTGGGGCGGGCACCGCCTGGAGGACTCCCGCCCAATCAACATTTAGGTGACCCTTGTCCCCTGCAGCCCTCGGATGGGCCAGGGAGCCAGAGCCCTGCTGCCGGGGCGTTGTGGGGCCCAGAGCGGTGGCAGCAGAGCAGGCCCAGGGGCCTCCCTGGGTCACCAAGTCCTCCAGCTGCCCAGATGCCCGCCACCAGGCAGCACCCCCCCTTGCACCCAGATGACACTGGCCACTGCCCCTCTGCCCCCCCCCCGCTGGCGCCTGCAGAAAGCCCAGGGGCTAGCAACGCCCCAGACCACCACAATGGTTTGCTAACCTCAAGAGCCGCACTGCAGCGCCTCTGTAGAAGCCCCAAGTTCGAGCCCAGTCCAAAGAAAGAAAAAAATGTCACAAGGAAGTGACGCCAGAGCCAAGGTCCCCATGAGGTCAGCAGGGACACGAACACATCCAGAACAAGCCCCATCACCCCCACCACTGGCCCCCACCCTGCCCCTGCCCAGGAGGCCCCATACACGCCATGAAGGGTACACAGGGCAGCGGGTAGGAAATCTCTCTCTCTCTCTCTCTCTCTCTCTCTCTCTCTCTCTCTCTCTCTCTCTCTCGGGCAAGCGTCCACAGAACTGTCCTCCTGCAGGGGTCTTAGCACCCCGCTATAGGAGCAGCCTGTGCCCCACCAACACACGGGGACACACCCCACCCATCACAGGAGCAGGAACATGAGCTGCAACCCCCACGTGGGGAGCCCCCAATCCACCATCATCACGAAGGGGGGGGGCCTGCGCTGCGTATCCATGACAACGGAGCTCAGCAATCCGGGTGATGTGGGGACACAGCAGGCTCCTGGGAATGTCAGATCCACAGCTCACTGCATCCCGGAACCCCAGCTGCGGGCCCCCCCCTTAGGGGCAGGGGGCCAGCTGGTGGCAGGGCTGACCTTTGTCCCGTCCCGGGGGAGTTGGCAGCTGAGTCAGCCACCCAGGTTCCTGGGTGTCCCCCCCACACCCCCCGTGCCCGCACATTTGGTGACTCAGCTCTGGGGGCTGTGACTCAGCCACGGGGTGAGGGGGGCTAGAGGGTACAAGGGACACCTGTCCTGTAAGGCCCCGGGAAGGTGGCGCCCAGAAGATGCGGCCTTGGAAGCCCCTCAGTGAGCAGCTCAAAGTCAGGGCCCACGGGGAGGGGGGCTGAGGCCGGGCCAAGTTGGGCTGCCGGACACCCCATACCCAGGGATCCCGAGAATGATGCGGAGGCAGAATCCATCAGGCCGTACTGGGGCACCCTCCCTGAGGGCTGTGCACCTGGTACAGGACACAGCGGCACCCCAAAGGCGGCACACAGGCATGTGTGCACACACACACAAACACACACGCACACCTACAGCTGCTGCCAGTAATACAAACACACACACACACATTGACACACAGCACCTACAGCTGTCTCCAATCACACACACGCACCTACAGCTGTCTCCAGTCACACAAACATGCGTGCACACAGAGTACCTACAGCTGTCTCCAGTCACACACACACACACACACACACACACACACACACACACAAC
>JAOXYA010000016.1:34474819-34492992 GCA_028565675.1 Sorex palustris | reverse complement strand
CCCCCCCGCCCCGGGCTTGTTTGCTCCAGCCCCCACAGCTAAGGTTTCTGCGGTGACCCGGATGTGTGCACCGGAGATGCCAGAGTTGGGGCGCCGGTCACCCCGTTTCTGCCAGCAGGGAAGGGCACGAGCACTTTTTGTTGTCGGGTTTTGTTTGGGGGGGCCACAGCCGGCGGTGCTCAGGGCTGACTCCTGGCTCTGTGCTCAGGGATCACGCCTGGCGGGACTCGGGGGACCCTATGGGGTGCCGGGCATCGTCCGTGGGTCTGCCCCGCGTAAGGCCTGAGCCCGAGCCCTCCCCTCCCAGCCGTCCTGTCGCTCTTGCGACCCCTCCCCAGCACACTTGCCCCTCCCTGGGCCGCGGGAGTTTCACAAGTGACCTGGCTCTGGGGGAGGCGGCGTGGTCCGCCTTGGGGGGGTCTTCACCGCCTCCCCCCACCCCTTCCCTTCATTGTTGTGGGATGGCTGGGGTCGGGGTCCGGCCTGGGGCCCACTCCTGGCCCTGTGCTGTGCTGGGGGCGCAGCAGGTTGCCAGGCTGGGGTGGGGGCCCTGCGCCCCCTTCAGTGGAGGGTCCTTTAAAGGCACCTGGCAACGGTGTGACCAGAAGTTGTCTGTAGGAACTCAGATGTCTGTCTGCAGGGATCCAGCTGGCCGGACAGGCACTGACCCCTGTGCGGGCCCAGCCTCCGTCTCTTATGTGCTGATGTTCAGAGGGGCCCCTTGCGGTCAGCTCCTTGCCCTCACTTGTGGGTTTCTTGGGGACTCCCCCTTCCTCCCTTTGCGGTGATGTTCAGGGACTGTGAAGTGTGAGGATGGAATCCTTGGGGCTCATGCGGGGACCTCCCCTGGGCCTGCTGGGGGCCGTTTCAGGCCTGGAACCAGGCAGTCCCCCCCCCCATTCCCACCTGCAACTGCAGCCCTGGAGGGCCCCACCTGCGCCCCCAGCCTCTGGGCACAGCCTGTCTCGCAGACCCTGCCCGAGTGGCTGCTCCTGGCAGGGGTGGGGTCGGGGGGGGCGCGGGCAGCAGTGGGCATGGAGCTTTGGCCTGCACAGCGTCCACTTCCGGACTGGCCTCTCGTCTCAGCTCTTGGCTCGCTGCTGACCTATGCCCCGAGGCCACAGGCCAGTGACTAGGCCTCCCCCGGGGTCTGGGCCCAACAGGGCTCCCTTCAAGTCAGGATGACCTGACGGCTTGCTCTGATCACGGCCGTCGAGAACCGGGGGACATGTTTCTGCCACGAGTAGAGGGCCAGTGTCCCCTAGACTCAGGCCGGTGTCCCTCCCAGACTCAGGCTGGTGTCCCCCTGACAGAGGCCACTATCCCCCCAGGCTCTTGGACTTGGGCCGTCCCTTCCCCTTGAATGAGCACCCTTGCAGTCCCACTGGGCCCCCCAGGGTCTCGGGTCCCCCTCCATCCCGCCTGAATGCCCTCGGCTGTGGAGGCCCTTCTGGGAGAAGCTGCAGACTGGGGGGCTGCTGTCCCCCAAAGCTGGCGAAGCCAGAGGGGCCCCGACAGCCAGCCTCTTGCCGGGGACCCTGTGCTCCCCCTCACGAACAGGGCGTAGGGTGTCTCCGCCTGCTACCAGCCGCCCTGTGACTGGCCCCTCCCGCCCGCCACTCACTCTTGCGGCCTGCTGCATTTGTGTCCTGGTGCCCCAGGGGATGCGGCCGTGTCTGGGGACGTCAGTCATGGTCACATGGGGGGCTCGTGATTGCTATCGCCCGAGTGTCCAGGGGTGAGGGCCTGCCTGCACTCAGGGCGCTGGGCCCTGTGAGTGTCTGGGGCTAGGTGGGTCCCTGCCCGCACTCGGGGCACTGAGCTTGTCTCCGATGCTACAGAGAAGAGTGGAGAGGACAGTGGGCTCTGCAGAGACCCCCGGGGCAGCTGTCTGTGTTAGCAGGCCTGCGGCTGTGGGGTGATGCTTGATGGCCACCTGAGTGCCCACTGAGGGCACAGTGGACAGCGAGCCCTGGCCCCAGCCTGGCTGATCACTGCAGAGATTCCAGCCACCTGCGTGGAGACAGGTGGGCAGTGGTCAGCACTGCCCATGCCTGGGCCTTTCGTGTTCCCTGTGGGCGGTCTATACCCCGACCACCCTGTGCCCTCCCGCTGTGGGGGGACACTCCCGGCACCCCAAAGGCTTCTTGCCCAACAGCCAACGGCTTGGGATCCGGCTGACGTCAGGACCATCCAGACGCGCCCCCCCCCCCCGGATTGAATCCCATCAACCCCCTCCCCCCCGCCAGGCCCAGTGTTGTGATGATGCTGTGGTGCTTGGGGTGTCTCCGAGCTAGAGCAGGTCGAGGGGCCCTGCCGGGTGGGCCCCCAAGCCCCAGACGCCAGATCAAGAAAGGAAGGGCAGAGGCGGGAGTGGCTCCGAGGCTGAGCGTGGACTCTGCAAGTGGGAGGCCCCAGGTTCCGCCCGGGGAGGGAGGGAGAATGAATGAATGGGTGAGTGAGTTGGATGAATGAATGAGCGAATGGACAAACATTCTACTGGAAGCTGCCCAGAGCCCCTGCTCTCTGTCTCTCTCTGTCTCTGTCTCTGTCTCTGTCTCTGTCTGTGTCTCTGTCCCGGAGGGTCTGCGCTCCGCCTGGCCTCTGACTCTTGAGTACCTGAACCCTGAGCACTTCCTGGGTGACGGGCCCTGGCTGGGGAGGGCAGATGCCTGCAGGGGAGGTCTCCGGGGGTCCCCTCCGGGTGGCCACATGCCCGGAAGTGGCGCCCTCGCCTCCCTGGAGACAAGTTTGCTTGTCCTGTCCCCATCTCCAT
This sequence comes from Sorex palustris, assembly GCA_028565675.1. Classification (NCBI taxonomy): domain Eukaryota; kingdom Metazoa; phylum Chordata; class Mammalia; order Eulipotyphla; family Soricidae; genus Sorex; species Sorex palustris. The sequence goes on along the minus strand of JAOXYA010000016.1, from coordinate 34,490,216 downwards.
GCCACTGGGGTGCCTGTCCAGCGGCTGTCCATCGGGTCCCTGTCACCTCCCCCTTCAGTCCCCCTCCTCAAGTGAGACATGAAAGCACAGACGCGGGTGAGGGCTCTCCTGGAAGGGGGCGACTCAGCTGGGCACTGGGAAGCCCAGGGGCAGGGCAGAGGGCCAGAAGCGGGTGGGGGCTCCGCAGAGGCAGAGGGCGGGCCACGGACTCCCCTAGGGCAGGGCTGGGTGGCCTCTCCTGTCACCCAGGAAGCTGTGAGGTGACTGGGCGAGAGAGGAGGAAGTCAGGTGTTGGAGGCAAAGGTCAGGGGTCGGCACGATGGTTCTGCTGGGAAGGTGCTCGCCTGGACACAGCCAACCCGGGCGCCGTCCCCAGCACCCCGCCGTATATACGGTCCCTCCAGCACCTCCTGGAGTGAGCCCCGAGCACCACCATTTGTGGCCCAGAACCCACCTCTCCCCTCCCCCCATATAAGCCAGCGGTCAGCGGATGAGTCATCAAGAGGCATTTGTATTTTTTTCTCCTTGGGGTGCTGGGAATTGAACTGGATGCTGTGGGCTGTAGCCCGGGGATGAACCCGGGTCTGCAGGGTGCAGGGCAGGCGCCTCGTCCCACATGATCCTTCTCAGCCCCTGTGGGCTCGTCTCGAGGCTTTTGGGCGGCACCCCCCGTTTGAGAAACTGGGTTTGCGGGTGCTGGGTAGGGGCCTGGCCGGCGCAGCTGGGCGTGCAGGGGGCTTCGCACCCTCCCTTGAAGTTGTTTTCTCTTGGCTCTGTCGCTGCCCCCTGTTGGCTGACACTCGCTCCTCTCCGCAGTCCAGCTCTCAGGCGTCTCCGGAACCTCACAGGGCTGTGGTCCTCACGCACTGCTCTGCCCTGCGGGGGGGGGGGGGCTACTCCTGCCCGGGGCCGTGGGGATGGGGGCCAGGTCACCGGGTGTCGTCGCCCCACACCCCAGGGGTCAGGGTCTGGCTCCCCATGTGCTCTGGACCCGACACCCAACATTCTCTTCACTGTCACTTTTCCCGCACCCCGCGAGGGTGGAGTCCCTGCGCCAGCCTGACCCACGCCCGCCCCGGCACTCTGGCCCGGGGCCTGCGCATCCTGTGAAATGGAAGCCCTTAGTCGGGAGGGAGAGAAGGATCCGGTGACACCTGTGTCCCAGTGGCCACCCGCTGGGCCATGAAACATTCATGAGTGCCCAGGACCTGGACAGGGGTCAGTGGTTCCCTGTCCGGGTGGCTGGCCCCTGCCATCTGCTCGGGGCTGGAGCAATAGCACAATGGGTAGGGCGTTTGCCTTGCACGCAGCCAACCCGGGTTAGATCCCCAGCATCCCATGTGGTCCCCCGAATACCGCCAGGAGTGATTCCTGAACGCATGAGCCAGAAATAAGCCCTGTGCATCTCCGGTGTGATCCAAAAAGCAAAAAGAAAAAAAGTGGTGCCTGTCCTGGAGCTTTCCTGTGGCCGATGGTGACAGCTAAAGGCGAAAGGGACCCCTGCTTCTTTGGCCGCCCCTCCCTGAAGTGGACTCCGGGAACCTCAGGCTGCATTTGTTTGCGGCTCCGGATTTGATTCCCAGCCCCGCTGTGTGCGTCCCACAGTGGCCAGACAGCCCCCCAGGGCTGGGCCCGCAGCTGGGCTGGGTCCCCTCGCAGCACTCGGGAAGATACGTCAGGTCAGCGGGGAGGGTTTGAGCCCCAGCACTCCACAGGGGCCCCCCGCCAGCACTGCCGGGAGTCAGCCCTGAGCAAAACCAGATGTAACCCTAAGACAAACAGCAACCAGAGGCCAGTCGACGCAGAGAAATCTTATTCTGGGCCTGCTGCAGAGCCCAGCCCCCCTCCCGCAGTCTGCCCTGCCGCCCCTCTCTTCACCGCCAGCTGACCCCGGCGAGTCTTCGGGGGTCCTGACTCAGCCCTCTGCCCCCTCCAGGCCAAGTACATCTCGCAGTGCATCGATGAGATCAAGCAGGAACTGAAGCAGGACAACATTGCGGTGAAGGCCAACGCCGTGTGCAAGCTCACCTACGTGCGTGTCCGAGCACCTGTCCGTCTGTGCCCTCCCTCCCTCCGTCCATTCCCAGCTGTCCGTCCGTTCATATACCCACCTGTATTGTCTTCTCTTGCGTGCGTGTACCGTGGGCGGGGGTGCACGAGGTCCCAGGGATGCCCCGGACATGCGTGCACGGCCGTGCTTAGCTCTTGGCTCCGCGCCCTGCCCCCGCCCCCTGCTCCAGCCATCACGTCTGTTCTTCGTCTGTCACTGCCTCTTCCGGGCGGGCTCGGGTGCCATCCGCTTGTGGCGGGTCAGGCTGCTGATGACGGAGCCTGGGGGGAGGGGGGTACCGCTCCTGCACTGCTAGTGCAGGGAAGTGTGGCCCTTGTAGGGCTGGCAGGGAAGTTGAGTCACGGCATCACTTTTCCCGGAGCCTCCGGGCCTAGAGTACCGGTGGGCCACGTTCCCTGTCCTGGCCCGTCCCTCCGGGACGCCCCTCGCTGACAGTCACCACCCTCGCCCACAGCTGCAGATGCTGGGCTACGACATCAGCTGGGCTGCCTTCAACATCATCGAGGTCATGAGCGCCTCCAAGTTCACATTCAAGGTGCGGGGCGCCCGGGCGGGGTGACTCGCGGGGGTGGGGCGGCCCCTCTCCCCCGGCTCCCGCCTCACCTGTCCTGTGGGCTGCAGCGCATCGGCTACCTGGCCGCCTCGCAGTGCTTCCACGAGGGCACGGACGTCATCATGCTGACCACCAACCAGATCCGCAAGGTGCGGGCCCGGGGCTCTGCCAGCCTGGCTGGACAGAGGGGCCAGGAGGTGGGGGGATGGGGCCAGATAGCTGGCGCCTTGCTAGTGGCCACTTGGGTTGGATCCCTGGTGGCACCTCATGGGTACCCCACAAGCACAGCCCCGGGGTCACACCTGAGCCCAGAGCCGGGACTAACCTCTTCCTAAGAAGTGATGACAGACTTGGGGGGGGTGCTCCCAGACAGACGTGCAGGGGGGGCCTCACAGACAGACGAGGGTGGAGGGCTCCCAGGTCGGTGAGGGTGGCAGCGCCCTCCCCCATGGCGTGGGGCCTTGCGGGATCTTGGGCCCTGTGGGCAGGGAGGGGACCCGGGGCTGCAGGCATGCTGGGGACTCCTGCCGGACCCGCTGACCCGGATTCTCGGGTAGGGGTGGGAAATCAGCAGCCGCAGGGGCCGGTCACCATGGCAGCCACCCAGTGACCCTCCCCCCTTCTCTTCCCCCAGGACCTGAGCAGCCCCAGTCAGTATGACACGGGTGTTGCGCTGACTGGCCTGTCCTGTTTCGTCACCCCAGATCTTGCCAGGGACTTGGCCAACGACATCATGACCCTGGTGAGGGTCGGGGGCACTGCCCAGGGGTCACAGGCACCCAGCTAGAGGGATGGGCCCCGACTCCCCCTATGCTGTCAGACATGGGGGCTCCCCACTGCGCCCCATCTGCTAGCCCACTCCATGTGCTTCCCGACCCCCAGGGGGCTTTCTGGGGCCTCAGAGATGAGCACCCCACTTCTCAGCACTGGGCTGTCTGGGGGTTGCTAGGGGACAGGATTTGTGCGGCGTGGGGGGGTGGCAAGGGCTCGGGGGCAAGGCACGAGGCTCCTGAGCCCCCCCAGGGGCTGGGCCACCCGCCCTGGGCCACTGCAGGGGTGGGCAGCTGGGTTCTGTCCAGGCCCCGGGGGCAGCGGGTGGGGAGAGATCTCTGACTAGGAGACAGGAAGCCGATGGGGGGAGGGATGTCCGGGGGGTCCAGGGACAGAGCGCTGCGCCCCGCAGATGTCGCACACGAAGCCGTACATCCGGAAGAAGGCCGTGCTCATCATGTACAAGGTCTTCCTCAAGTACCCCGAGTCGCTGCGCCCCGCCTTCCCCCGCCTCAAGGAGAAGCTGGAGGACCCCGACCCTGGTGCGTGCCGGCCGGCCGCGGGAGGGGTCCCTGGCTGACCAGGGCCCGTGTCCTGAGGGCGTCCACGTGTGGCCATGGAGGGACTGGGCTGGGGTCCCTGTCAGGCCGCCTTTCCGGCCCGGCACTTCCTGCTGCTGTGCGCCCCACGGTCCGGTCCTGGGACTCTTGGTGCAGAAGGTTCTAGAGGGAAGCGGGGGGGTGGGGTGTGGAACAGGATGGGGAGGGGCAGCTGCCCCTGCTCGGGCCCATCCTCTACCCCGGGGACCCTGAGGTGGGGACCGGGCCTTCTTCGGTGGGGTCCCCTTCCGGGGGGTTCTCCCTGTGGGCCCCCCTGTTCCCGGGAGCTGCCCCATGAGCTCTCCTTCCCGCAGGGGTCCAGTCAGCCGCCGTCAACGTCATCTGTGAGCTGGCACGGCGCAACCCCAAGAACTACCTGTCCCTCGCGCCGCTCTTCTTCAAGCTCATGACCTCGTCCACCAACAACTGGGTCCTCATCAAGATCATCAAACTGGTGAGGCCCGGGCAGGGTGGAGGGGCAGGGGGGGCACCTGGAGGGAGGGGTGCCCTCTGACCCCGCCCTGCTGCTCCCCTAGTTCGGTGCTCTCACCCCCCTGGAGCCCAGGCTGGGCAAGAAGCTCATCGAGCCTCTCACCAACCTCATCCACAGGTGGGCCTGGGCCCTGCGGCTCCCCTCCCGTCCCGCGGGCCCCCGTCCCCACACACCCGCCCAAGGGCCCCCATCACCTCACACCCACGCGCAGGCCCCCGTCCCCCCACACCTGCCTGTGGGCCCCCATCACCTCACACCCACCTGCGGACCCCTCCACGTTAACCCCGGAGCACAGCCTCACTTGGGGTTTGGGTGACCTGGGCCTGGTCAGTGCCTCCCACCCTCCTTGTTTGACCTCCCGCTGGCCCTGGACGCCCCACAGAGTTGGGGGTCTGCCCGCGGGGTGCAGGCCACGTCCCGGGCCCTCACTCTTTCCTGTCCTGCCCTGCCCCGCAGCACGTCCGCCATGTCCCTCCTGTACGAGTGCGTCAACACTGTCATCGCCGGTGAGCGAGAGGAGAGTGGTGCTGGGCTGGACCCATCTGCATGGAGACCTCGGGGCGGGGTGGGGGGCGGTAGTGGGGGTGGGGGGGGCCGAGTTCGGGAAGAGAGTGGGGTGGGGCCTTTCCCCCATGGCGGCGGCCGACCCAGCCCGTCTGTTCCAGTTCTCATCTCGCTGTCTTCCGGCATGCCCAACCACAGTGCCAGCATCCAGGTACGGCCCAGCCGCCCCAGGTTCCCACCCTCCCCTCCGTGCAGCCCTCCAGGGTTCCTTCTCCCAGGGCCCCGCAACTACTGTGCCCGGGGGGTCCCCTTCTGGTTCCCCTGGCTTGGGCACAGATGGGGGAACTGACGGCCTCTTCCTCTCTGTAGCTCTGTGTTCAGAAGTTGAGGATATTGATCGAGGACTCGGATCAGAACTGTGAGTGGCTCCCGACCGTCCAGGCCTCACCCCTGTCACTGTGTCGCCTCTAAAGAACCAGGCTGGGGGGCTGCAGCCTTAGCACAATGGGCAGGGCGCTGGCCTCGCCCGTGGCTGACGTGGGTTTGGTCCCCGGCACCTCATAGGGTCCCCTGAGCCCCGCCAGGAGTGATTCCTGGGTGCAGAGGGTGGGATGGGGGTGGGGGCAGAAGGGCTGCCGGGTATGTCCCTGAGCTGCTGTGTCTCTCCAGGTGGCTCCTCCAGGGTGCAGACCCACAGCACCCCCGTCCTTAGGTGGGCGCGTGGGGTCAGTCTGCCTGGCGCCAGGGTCCTAAGGGCCCAGGCAGCAGGGTCTGGGTTTGGGGCCCGGCGTTTGCTGTCCCTGCTGTCAGGGCTGGAGGAGATGGACGGGGCCGAACTTGCTTGGGGGCCATCTGTGGGGCAGTGACCATGTCTCCGTGCCCCCCTTCCCCTGCAGTGAAGTACCTGGGCCTCCTGGCCATGTCCAAGATCCTGCGGACGCACCCCAAGTCTGTGCAGGCGCACAAGGACCTGGTCCTGCAGTGTCTGGACGACAAGGACGAGTCCATCCGCCTGCGGGCCCTGGACCTCCTGTATGGGATGGTGCGTGACCCCGGCCCGGCCTGTGCCCTCCCGTGCCCTCCGGCCTCCGCGGCCCCTGGCCTGCCCATCACACGGCCGGCCCCTCCGCAGGTGTCCAAGAAGAACCTGATGGAGATCGTGAAGAAGCTGATGAGCCACGTGGACAAGGCCGAGGGCACCACGTACCGGGACGAGCTGCTCACCAAGATCTTGGACATCTGCAGCCAGTCCAACTACCAGCACATCACCAACTTCGAGTGGTGCGGGCAGGGGCGGGGGACCGCCCGGGGCGAGGGGCCACCCCCAGGGGCGTCCTGCAGGGCCCCCCTCACCGGCACCCCCGCCCGCGGCAGGTACATCAGCGTCCTGGTGGAGCTGACCCGGCTGGAGGGCACGCGCCACGGCCACCTCATCGCCGCGCAGATGCTGGACGTGGCCATCCGCGTGAAGGCCATCCGCGGCTTCGCCGTGTCGCAGATGTCCCTGCTGCTGGACAGCGCCCACCTGCTGACCAGCAGCACCCAGCGCAACGGCATCTGCGAGGTGCTCTACGCCGCCGCCTGGATCTGCGGCGAGTTCTCCGAGTGAGCCACTCAGGGATGCTCCCCGGGTGCCCCCCCAAGCTTGTGCGGGCCGGGCCGGGGTGCGGCTGTGACGAGGGGCCAGGCCCGCACCCAGTAGCTGGCGAGGGCGCGGGCATCCGTACGCCTGTTGGGTCTTTTGCTTTCTGTTTGGCTTATTGGGGGTGCGGCCACGTCTAGCAGTGCTCAGGGCTGACTCCCTGCTCGGTGCTCAGGGATGGCTCCTCGTGGGTTCAGGGGACCCTCTGGGTGCTGGGGATGGAACCCACGTGCAGGGCAAACGTTCACCCTGCTGTCCCGTGGCACGGCCCTGAGGGCGCACATATGGGCTCACCTCTCCATTTGGGTGTACACGCCCCTTCCCCAGGGCTCCCCATGCGATCCCCCACAGTGCTCCTCCCCACTTAGTGATGCTGGCCACTGCGCTGCCTCCTGGTGGGCGGACGAGCTCTGTCCTGGCTCCTGGCCCCGGTCCCCCTTCCCCCCCACCGACGCCATCCCTCCCCCCACCCCAGGCCCCAGCTGGGTGCCTGTCCTCACCCGGCCTCCCCCCTCAGACACCTGCAGGAGCCCCAGCAGACGCTCGAGGCCATGCTGCGGCCCAAGGTGACCACGCTGCCCGGCCACATCCAGGCGGTGTACGTGCAGAACGTGGTGAAGCTGTTCGCCGCCATCCTGCGGCAGTGCGAGCAGGCGGGCGAGGCGGCCGCGGCCCAGGAGGTCACGCAGCTCATGGCCGAGCGGCTGCCGCAGTTCGTGCAGAGCGCCGACCTGGAGGTCCAGGAGCGGGTGAGCGCCGGCCCGGGACAGTGCGGGCGGGCCGCAGGGGGCGGCCGGGGCTCCCCAGGGCCCGTCCTCACCCGCGTTCCCCACAGGCGTCCTGCATCCTCCAGCTGGTGAAGCACGTGCAGAAGCTGCAGGCCAAGGCTGTGCCCGTGGCCGAGGAGCTGAGCGCCCTGTTCGCGGGCGAGCTGAACCCCGTGGCCCCCAAGGCCCAGAAGAAGGTCCCGGTGCCCGAGGGGTAGGTCGGGGCCGCTGCGGGCCGGGCGCCGACGGGCAGTCCCCTCGTCGGGTCCCCCCGTAACCCGGCCGTGTGCCCGGCAGCCTGGACCTGGATGCCTGGATCAACGAGCCTCCGTCAGACAGCGAGTCGGAGGAGGAGCCGCCCAAGGCCATGTTCCAGGAAGAGGGGCAGCGGCAGGCCCGGCAGCGGCCGCCCGAGGTGGACGAGGAGGAGCTGGCCCGGGTGAGCCCCCCTCACACGCACACACCGCCCTCCCTCCTCGCTGCAGGCCCGTGGGGGTGGACACCCGGGCTGGGCGCTGAGCTTGTGCCGGGCGCCTGTCCCCACAGCGCCGAGAGGCCCGCAAGCAGGAGCAGGCCAACAACCCGTTCTACATCAAGAGCTCGCCGTCTCCCCAGAAGGTGAGGTGCGCGTGGGCCTCCCCGCACCCAGAGGGCGTGCGCCTGCACCCTCGGCTGGGTGCTGACCTGACCCCCGCTCGCCCACGCCCCCCCACCCCCCGCAGCGGTACCAGGACGCGCCAGGCGTGGAGCACATCCCTGTGGTGCGAATCGACCTCTCGGTGCCGCTCAAGGTCCCAGGCAAGTGGGGGGCCCGGGGCCCGTCCCCTCATCCCTGCAGTCCCCACCCCCGCCATCCGCGACCCGAACCCCCGACCCCCCAGGGGCTCGGCGGCTCTGAGCCGGCTCTGAGTGGCGCGCCTGCAGGCATGCCCATGTCGGAGCAGTACGTGAAGCTGGAGGAGGAGCGGCGCCACCGGCAGCGGCTGGAGAAGGACAAGCGGCGGCGGCGGCGGAAGGAGCGCGAGCCACGGGGCAAGGCCCGGCGACACGGCTCGCTGCCCACCGAAAGCGACGAGGACATCGCCCCGGCCCAGCGGGTGGACATCGTCACCGAGGAGATGCCCGAGGTACCCTGGGAGGCCGGCGGGGGGAACCGGGGCGCCTGCGGGGTAGGGGGCTCTGGGCTGTCAGGCAGCGCCTGTTTCTCTGCCCACCCCAGAACGCACTGCCCAGCGATGAGGAGGACAAGGACCCCAACGACCCCTACAGGGCCCTGGACATCGACCTGGATAAGTGAGTGGGGGGCTGGGCTGGGGTCCCCCGTAGGCTTCCCCGCTGCGAACGCATTCCTGCTCGGGGCTCCCGGGGAGGGGGGAGGTGTGTTCCCCGCCCCAGCGCTGGCAGGAGCTTCACCCCTGCACCCCCACAGGCCCTTAGCCGACAGCGAGAAGCTGCCCGTGCAGAAGCACCGGCACCCCGAGCCCTCCAGGTCCCCCGAGAAAGAGGAGGCCCCAGTGGCGGAGAAGAAGAGCCGGAAGCCCAAGAAGAAGGAGAAGAAGGAGAAGAAGCACAAAGAGAAGGAGAAGAAGAAAGAGAAGAAGAAGGAGGAGAAGGAGGAGGAGAAGGTAGATGTGGGGTCATGGGCGCGGGCCCCCGGCTCTGGCCTGCCCCACTGAAGGGCTGCTCCGCTTCCAGCAGGACGACCTGGACTTCTGGCTGTCCACCACGCCGCCCGCCCCGGCCCCAGCCCCAGCGCCCGCCCCGGTACGGCCCCGCACCCAGCACACTGCCCCTGGCCCGGCCCGGCCTTGGCTTGAGTTTGAGTGTGGGGTGGGGCTGTGATTTCCTGGAGGAATCTGGGGGGCAGGAGGCCGGGCCTCTTTCGAACCCTGACGCCCCGGTCCTGCAGGAAGAGCCCGGGGTGGACACCGCGGCCCCGGCCCCCCAGGATGACCAGGAGGCCCCCCGGGGGGAGGAGCTGGAGGAGGCAGAGCAGCCGGATGCCGAGAAGGTAGAGCTGAGCCCTGTGCTGTGCCGGGGGACCCCCTCAGGCCTCTTGGGGACACGACTGATACGCTGAGCCCCCCGGTTGCTGCCACCCCTTGAAGGAGAAGCCCCGTGGCTGGCGCGATGGGACAGCGGGGAGGGCACTTGCCTGGGACCCGGGCTTGGCTCCTGGCGCCCCGTCCGGTCCCCTCAGTACACACGGGAGCGAGCTCCTCACATCCCAGCCTTGGGGCCCTTCCTCCCCATCCGCCTCCCCCTCTTCGTGGCCCCCACACACCCACTTCCTGCTCCGCGGAAGGGCCCCTGCTGGTTTCTGGGGCGGTGGTCCACGTGGTGTGGGGGCCTTCTCCCCTTCACAAGACACGTGGGCGCACCCTTCCCTGGACCGGGGGTCTGAGCCCCACACTCTGCTGCCCCTCAGAAGTCCCGGCACAAGAAGAAGCACAAGAAGGAGAAGGAGGAGCGGCCCAAGGACAAGAAGAAGTCCAAGAAGAGGCGGGCGGCGGGCGAGGGTGCGCCGGGGCCCCTGGAGAACGGGGCGCTGGACGAGGAGGAGGAGCCTCTCCCGGTGAGGGGGCACCCCCGCCCCACCCCGCGCTCGCTCGGTGGCTGCGCCCGGGAGGCTGGGGCCCTGGCTGGCCGCCACTGAGCCCCGTGTCCCCTGCAGCCCATGTCCAGCTACTCGCTCCTGGCGGAGAACGCGTACGTGAAGATGGTGAGCGAGCCGTGGCCAGCCCGGGCGGGGGGCGCGGGGGCCCGCGGGGTGGCTCACGGTCCCCGCCCGGCCCGCAGACGTACGACGTGCGGGCCAGCCTGCAGAAGGCCAGCCAGGTGACCGTGTCGCTGGTCCTGGAGAACCGGAGCACCAGCTCCCTCAAGAGCATGGAGTTCAGCGTGCTGGACTCCCTCAATGCCAAGCTGGCCCGGCCCGAGGGCTCCTCCGTGCACGACGGCGTCCCGGTGCCTTTCCAGCTGCCCCCGGGTACGCAAGCGGGCGGCGGGGCTGGGGGCTGGCTTGGGGGGGTCCTGGGGGGGCGGCCACTCAGCCCCGCCTCCCGCCCCCGCAGGCATCTCCAACGAGGCGCAGTTCGTGTTCACGGTCCAGAGCATCATCATGGCGCAGAAGCTCAAGGGCACCCTGTCCTTCATCGCCAAGGTACCCGGCCTCCCCATGGCGCCCCGCACCCCGCGGGGGCCCCTCCGCGCCCCTCACCGCCGCTCCCTCCCCGCAGAACGACGAGGGCTCCACGCATGAGAAGCTCGACTTCCGGCTGCACTTCAGCTGCTCCTCGTACCTGGTCACCACGCCGTGCTACAGGTGCCGCCCGGCCGCCTCCCCGGGCCAGCCCCAGCAGTCCCCGGGGGTGGTGCGGGCATGATAGGGTTTGGTTTGGGAGCGACACGTGCCGGCACCTGGTTGGGGGCTCCGAACCGGGAGGGGGCGCAGGACCGAGCCCCCTGCGCCGTCTGAGGCCCGCCTCCACCTCCGCCCTCCCCTCCTGCCCCAGCGACGCCTTTGCCAAGCTGCTGGAGTCGGGGGAGCTGAGCATGAGCTCCATCAGGGTGGACGGCATCAGCATGTCCTTCCCCACCCTGCTGGCCAAGATCTGCTTCTACCATCACTTCTCAGGTAAGGGGCGGGCCTCGGGCCGAGCGCGGCTGCCCACCTGCCCACCCGCGCACGCCGGCCTCACGTGTGCCCCCCGTGCAGTGGTGGAGCGGGTGGACTCCTGCGCGTCCATGTACAGCCGCTCCGTCCAGGGCCACCACGTCTGCCTGCTGGTGAAGAAGGTGAGCCCCGCCCTGCGCACGGCACCGCCCCTCCTTGTCCCCCCCCATGGCGCCCGAGGCCCACCCGAGCCTTCCCCACACGCAGGGCGAGAAGTCGGTGTCCGTGGACGGGAAGTGCAGTGACGCCACGCTGCTGGGCAACGTCCTGGAGGAGATGCGTGCCACGCTGGCCCCGTGCTGAGCGCCCGCCCGCCCGGCCCCTCCGTCACCGCGTCACTCCGATCCTTCCCACCCCCCTGGCAACAGCCCTGCCCCGTCCCCAAGGCCGCAGGGGGCGGGGGCTGCGGGAGCAGGGGGACCCGCCGGTTGGCCCTGTGGGCAGTGGGCTTCTGTGAAGTCGGCCCAGTTCCGCGGGCCCCCAGGGGCCGCCCCGGGGTCCCCACCGGCCCCACTGCTCTCCATGTGTCCCCCACTCGGAAGTGTGTCTGCTTTGGTGTTGTTTGGGACCCAGGTCCCCTCGTGTCAGGGAACGCTCCCCAGGGCGGCCGGACGGTGGGGGGACCCTGGCCGGACACCTCCCACCCAGACCGCCCCGCCCCAAGGTGACGGTCCTCGGTGCCGTTCCAGCTTCCTCCGCCGCCGTAGCATGTAGTGTCTCTCCAGCCCCCGCGGTTCGGCCCCCCAGGGCCAACGTGCGCCCCGAGAACTGACCTGCTACCGACATTCCCGTCCAAAGGAGCCACGTCCCGGGCTGTACGATTGTGTGTCCAGACGATCCAATAAACTCGCAAAGTACGCAACGTGTCTCAGCCCTGCCTGCCCGCGCCACGGCAACACGCTCCTGGTTGTGGGGGGCCAGGGGGCCCTGCGTGGTTTGAATCCACAGACGTCACCTCCGAAGGGCGGGTGGGTGGGATCTGCAGTGTGTGTGTGGGGGGGTAGCCCTCCGCCCTTCAGACCCGTCTCCCCCAGCCCGTTCCCCAATCCCGGCGGATTTCCGCCAGCCTGGCCAGCCCCGGGCAGCAGCGTCAGACCTGGGCAAGAGGCCAGGGCAGCTCCTGCAGCAGCCCAGCCACTGGGCGCCTCTCAGCCGCAATGGGCTGTTTGGGGGGGAGCCTGGTCTCCCCCCACCACCATCTGCTGGACACATCCCTCCCCACAGCCCGTTGTTGTGTTATCTGGTGGCAGTGAGAGAACCGGGCCCTCTGGCTCATGTTCTGAGCGCCTCCCCCAGCCCGAGTCTCGTGGGCACCCGTGTAAGCCACCCGCGGAAATTCGTAGTTCAGCAAGTGCAGCTGGCGGTCCTGGCCCTCCTGAGGTCAAACCCAGAGCCACCCGAACCCCAGCTTTGGTCTCCTCTGCGGGGTCCTGAAGCCACTGCCCTCCTCCAGCCCCTGACCGCAGGCCGCTCAGCCAGGAGGACAACTTGGCGATGAGAAATAGCAGGACCTTTAATCATTCCACCAAATAGCCTGACCCCGCGGGACTATGTACAGACACCCCCCCCTCCCAGTCCCCGACCTGCACACCCCCGGCTCTGCTGCTTGGGGGGCCCCAGCCTGGGCCTGTCACCCCAAGTCCTGGCCCTCAGTGCAGCATCAGGCACTCAGAAGCATTTTCCAGGGTCAGGTTGGCCAGTTGGGGGGGTTCCAGGCACGAGAAGCTCTGAGAGAGGGGGCTGTGGGGTACACGGTGGGGGGGGCGGGCTTCAGTGCTGCCTGTTCCCAGAGTGGGGCGCAGGCATAGGGGACGCCTGGCCCACTCCTACCCCGGGCCCCTCCCCCCAACCCAGGGTACTCACAAGGCAGGAAGGGATCTGCTGCAGAGGGTCAGGAGAAGTGCATGTTTATTTAAGAGAAAGATGGCACCAGTGGGCAAGCACCCCAAGACCCCCCAACCCTCTCCCCTCCCCCTCCCTGCAGGGAGGTCAGGCTCAGCCACCTTACCTGGCGTTGCTTTCCTCTCTGAAAGACAGATGACCCAGTGAGCCCGGGCCGTGCCCGAGGACACCTGTCCATGTGCCTCACCACCCATGGCGGCGAGGGCAGGGCCAGGGCCTGAAATCCACTCCAGCCAAGCCTCTAGCAGGGCTGCCTGGGCTCCTGTCTCCCGCTGCAGACTCACCCGCAGGGGCCAAGCCCACACACAGCCTGGACACGGGTCGGGTGGGGGGACTTACTTTTGCCACTCATTTCTGCAACGACAGCAGCCAAGTGTCGGCAACCGAGCCAGTGCAGGGCCCCCACCCCGGAACCCACCCAGCAGCTCCACTCACATGTACTGGAGGAGACCCTGCACAGCTTTCTCCCACTGTGTCGAGGACCTGGGGTGGACAGCGGGGTGGCGATGGGGGGACGGCCTGGATGCAGGGACCCTGTCCGTCCCCCGCACGACAGCCGCCCTGCCCCGCGCCCTCGCTCCCCCTCCCGGAAGCCGGCCCTACTCGCAATTGTAGCCGAAACAGACCACGTGGGAATCGGTGCAATTCGTGCATGAGATGGTCTTGTAGAGGAAAATGCCTGCAACACACCAGACGTGGGCTCCGGCTCCCCAAGCAGCCGCCCTGCCTGAGCCACCCCCTGCCCCGGTCCCTACCCACTCACCACAGTGACGCTGACAGTCGATGCGACCTGTGTGTGAACAGGAGTGTGGAGATGGTCTTAGCGGGTCCCACCTGTTCCCCAGCCTGGGGCCCCTTCCCCGGACCTACCACGGGATGGCGGGGAGGCACCTCCGGAGCCTGGCTGGGGAGGTGGCCGGGACATGTCCCCAGATCTAACCTCAGCCTAGTGGTCATTCCAGACTCAGCTATGTCCCCCCACCCTGCCCCCACCTCTCTCTTCTCTGCCTGTCTCCCCCCCCCCCCGTTTCTCTGTCTCTTTTTTTGGTCACACTCAGAGATGCTCAGGGATTACTCCTGGCGGTGCTCAGGGGACCCCATGGGATGCTGGGATTCGAACCCGGGTCGGCCTCATGCAAGGCAAACGCCCTACCCTCTGTGCTATCACTCCACCCCCTCTGTCTCTCATTTTTTGGTCACACCCGGCAATGCTCAGGGGTTACTCCTGGCTCTGCACTCAGGAATTACTCCTGGCGGTGCTCGGGGAACCATATAGGATGCTGGGATTCGAACCTGGGTGGCTGCATGCAAGGCAAACGCCCTACCCGCTGTGCTATCACTCCACCCGCTCTGTCTCTCATGTTTTTGGTCACACCTGGCGATGCTCAGGGGTTATTTCTGGCTCTGCACCCAGGTGCTCAGGGGACCACAGGGGATGCCCAGGATGGAACCCAGATCAGCCAAGTGCGAGGCAAACGCCCTCCCTGCGGGACTATTGCTCCGACCTCTCATACACACTCACTTTCAATGATGGCGTTTTGAATGAGGTGAACTTGCTCCCGGAAGATAGTTCGCAGCTCATTGGGGAAGTATCCTGATGGCCAGTGGAAAGGAGGTAGGACCGAGGTCACGCTGGGGCAGGGCCAGTCCCTGGTTCCGACTTTCCCGCCAGACAGAAGGCCGCCCCTTACCTGGAAAATACATTTTCCCCTGGTAGAGCTGATCCATCCGCTGGTACACGGTGTTGGCCACTTGGTCCAGCTTCTCCCGGGCTGGGGGTGGGAGAAGGGGTCGCAGGTCTGCCTACGCAGGCAGGCAGTTGGAGTCTGGGGCACGCTAGAGAGTGGGGGGTGGGGTCCCGGTGGAGTGGCCAGTGGGTGACGGGCGGGGCCAGAGGTCACGTACGGAGGTCAGGGGGTCGGGTTCAATTTCAGGTGGGGACCAGGTTCCGGGCGCGGTCGGGTCAGCTCAGAACCTAGGTGGGATCCAGATGGGGCCGCGCTCGAGACGAGGCCCAGGCTCGAGGAGGGGGTCCGAGTTGGGGTGTGGGTTCGAGGCCAGGGTTCGGGGGTGGGGGTGGGGGGTGGGCGTCCTGGTGGGGCCGGGGTCTGCTGGGTCAGGGCTCGATTGATTCCTCACTGATCTCCGCGGGGATGGCGAGGTGCAGCTCCTTCATGGTCGCCTGGCTCCAGTCGGTGAGCAGCGAGCCCGACACGGGGATGTCGCCCACCCACCAGGACTTGAGGTTCACGTGGTGGCGGTAGAAGGTGAACTTGTCCGAGAAGTTCCCGTGGCAATGCAGGCAGCCGCGGGCCAGCGAAGCCGTCAGGCCCAGGCACAGCAGAAGGGCCATGGCCCGCCCCCGCCCGCCGCCGGCCAACCGACGGCGCCTCCCGTGCCACGCCCCCGCGCCGCGACC
>JAOXYA010000016.1:34446125-34458486 GCA_028565675.1 Sorex palustris | reverse complement strand
GGAGCCTGGGCGTCATCCTCTACATCCTGCTCCGCGGCTACCCGCCCTTCGTGGGCCACTGTGGCAGTGACTGCGGCTGGGACCGCGGCGAGGCCTGCCCGGCCTGCCAGGTAGGGGCGGGGGCTGCCCCGGAGCCTGGGGGGGGTGGGAGGGTCGCCCCGACCCCTGCCGGCCCCCGTCACACCCCGGCTCTGCACGTGGTGTTGGGACCCCCACAGAACCCAAGTGAACACAGCGAAACCCTTGCAGACAGACACGCACACGGCAGTGCTCGGACCGCGGACACGCTTGGACAGGCGCACATAGGGGCCGCGATGCTCTTGTACACACACACACACTCACACGCACACACACAGTGTCCCTGCATGTGCACACACGTAGTGTTCCTGTATCCCTGCACACATAGCAGTGTTTCTGCACACACCAGACGCATGTAACAGTATCCTTCACACATAGCAGTGTAACTACACACACACAGACACAGACATATAGCAGTGTCCTTCACACACACACACACACACACACACACACACACATAAACACAGAGCAGCGCTGCAGATACCTGCCACATAACCCTTTTAGCACCACCCACCCCCCTCCCCAGATTGCCCTGGTGCTCCTTCCCTTGCAGAGTGGGGGACCTGCTTTTACAGACACATTGTACACCCCAGGGCCTACCCTGAGCACCCCGAGCCTTTCTGGGCACCGTCTGGGGCTGGGCCCACTCCTGGCCCACCACAGGCCACTGCCTCTTGGCGTTTCCTGAAGCTTTGGGAAATCAGGAAGCCGAGGGAACCCTGGTGGACCAAATCCCCACTTCCTGCCCAGATAGATGATCCACCGGGACCCCAATCCGTGGAGCTTGAGGCCAGGGGTTGTGTCTGTTGTCCGGTGGCTGATACTCCTGACCTGCTTCCCCCCAGAACATGCTGTTCGAGAGCATCCAGGAAGGGAAATATGAGTTCCCCGAGAAGGACTGGGCCCACATCTCGGCCGCCGCCAAAGACCTCATCTCCAGGCTCCTGGTGCGGGACGCCAAGCAGAGGCTGAGCGCGGCGCAGGTTCTCCAGCACCCCTGGGTGCAGGGGGTGAGTGCGCTGAGCTGAGGGCCCCAGCCTGATGGAGGAGGCGAGGCAGCCCCTGGTCTCACCCAGTAGTCATCTGAGCTGCTGGGCAGGGGGATTATCCCCAGAATCTAAGGGCCAGGGTCTGGGGCTGTAGCACAGCGGGGAGGGCACTTACCTTGGATATGGCCAACTTGGATTCGACCCCCGGCATCCCATGGGGGTTCCCCAAGCCCTGCCAGGAGTGGTTCCTGAGTGCAGAACCCCGAGTCAGCTTTGAACATCTCTGGGTATGTGTCCCCTGCAAAAAAAAAAAAAAAATCAAAGGGCCCCTATTCCCTTGCAGGAAAATCTGGGGACTGGAAGGGTGGGGTGGGGGTGGGGTGGGGTGGGGAACAGCTTTGCAGTCCCTCTTGTGCCCCCCACAGTGCGCTCCTGAGAACACGCTGCCCACGCCCATGGTCCTGCAGAGGTGAGACCCGCTCAGGGGACTGGAGGGAGAGAGCGAGTGTGAGTGTGCGCGTTGCGTGTGTGTGCGTAGGTGCGTGCGCGCTCATGCGTGCACGTGCACGCAAGGCCGCTGCTCTGTGACCGCTGCCCGTGTCCCTCCTGCAGGAACAGCTGTGCCAAAGACCTCACGTCCTTCGCGGCCGAGGCCATGGCCATGAACCGGCAGCTGGCCCAGCGCGAGGAGGGCGCGGCCGAGGATGCCGGGCCGCGGGTCATCCGCGCTGCGTCGCGGTGCCTGCGCCTGTCCCCGCCGTCCCAGTCCCAGCTGGCCCAGCGGCGGCAGCAGCGCGGCAGCCTCTCGGCCGCCCCCCTGGTCCTGGTGGGGGACCACGCGTGACCCGTCCCCGTCCCCTCTGTACATAGGCCCCCCTCTCCCCCACTCCCCCCCAGATCTAAAGATTTTTTTAAGCTATTACCAGCCGTGACCCGGGCTGCCCCACCCCCACCCCCACGGGGTTCCCCGCGGGAATCCCAGCCGCGGGGGGCAGGGGGTCTTTTTATATAAGGTTTTTTGCTGTTGGGTTTTTCCCCTTTTTTTCTGGCCTTCCACCTCTCCCCGCCAAGACCCAACTCCCCCCACCGCCGCCCACTGTCTTTGCCCCCTCCCCCATTTTTACGGTGTTCGAAGCAAAGCAGCGGGGGCGCGTGTGGCTGGGCTCGCCCCCCGCCCCCTCCCGGCCCCCCCACGCTCACACGTACTGTGAAAGGCCCCCCAGCCCAGCCGGGACTCAGGAGGGGGAGGGCTCCGCCGTCTTCCAGAGCTTGGGGGTCTCCCCCGGCTCCCCCCACCGTGTTTTCAGGGACGGCTGCCCTCAGGCCATCCCTGGATCCCTCACCCCAAAGATGCCTGGTGGCTGGGGGGGCAGGGCGCCCCATCCCAGGGAGGGGGCCCGGGGATCCCCGCCCCCCCAGACACTGACAATCCGGGGCTTCCTCCGGCTCTCAGCCAACGTCCCTCCCTCCCTCCCTCCCTGCCTGCCGGGGACGCTGCCCACCCAGGAGGGTGGCCCCGGAGGGCTCCGGAGGAGCCGGACACGACCCCGTCAGCCGACGAGGGGGTCCCGCGGACCCCACCCGGGCACCCGCACCCACGGTGCCCCTTCTCAGGGCTCAGTCTGACTGTGGCCGCGTCCGGCCCCCCTGACTCCCTGGGCCGCCGCCGCCGGCCCTCCGCCCTCCTGCTCTGCACCGCCCTCTTGGCCGGAGGGCAGACCCCCGGAGGGCAGACCCCCGCCACGGCCACGTGCCACCTTCAGGAAACCGCGGCCCCGCCCCCACCCAGGTCCCACGTCGCGGGTCCCGCGGGGCTGGGGAGACCGGGGCCCTGGCTGGCGCCCGGGGTGGGGTACTCTATGCAATGCAGGCTTCCTCCCCTCCCCCTTTCTACAACACGCGTGCTTCCACCGGGGGTGGGTCCCCCCACCCCACCCCGCGCCGCTCGCTCGGCGCCCGCCCGGGCCCTTTCTCAGTCAGTCGACTTGGCGTCCCTGATGTTGGAAATACTTGAATGTTTGACGGGGCCCCCCACCCCCCGTGGGCGGGGACGCGGACGGACACACCCTCTCTCGCCACCCCCACCCCCCGCCGCCCCCAGTCACACGAGGGCCAGCTGGTGGGGGCTGCGCCCCCCCTCCCGTGCCTGGACCCGCCCGTGGCCTGCCTTTCCAAAGACCCCGGGGTGCGCCTGCCCGGCCCCGCGCCCCCCCTCGTCCCCCCCCGCCCATCAGTGATCCCACATTTTTGCAAACTGGGGGCTCTCTGCCTTTTTGTATGAAGCGCGGCGGGGTGGGCCCCGGGGCCCGGCGGGCACCGTTACTGTGAATGAGCGAGGTCAGTGCCACCACGTGTCCGAGAGACGCCCGAGGGCTGCCCGGGTCGGGGCGACACATCCAAGCACTTTAGCCCCGTGACCGGCCCCCGACGCAGCCCGCGCCCGCCGCCCGCCACGCCGGAATTTTGTATTCTGTTTTGTAAGGATTTAATAAAAGAAAACCAGAGGCTGCCCTGCTTCCTTCCCGTTGGAGCCCGTTCCCCTTGGCGCGGCGGGAGGGCACCTGGGCACCCTCCGCCCGCGGGGTGGCAGACTGCGTGCAGATGCAGGAGGAGCCCAGGGCTGTGCTTAGGCGACCCTGGGGGAAGGCGCTGCTTTATCTGGAGAGACACTTGACTGCAGAAAGGCACGGGGTGGGGTGGGGTGGGGTGAGGTGGGACGGGGTGAGGTGGGGCGAGCCGCTTGTGGACGCTGTCCCACGGCTTCTGCTGCATGCTGCATGCACTCGCTTGACTCTCAGCCATAATTAGGCTCCTGCTGTGTGCATCCCCTGCCATAATTAGGTCCCTGCTGTGTGCACCCTTCCCCCCTCAGCCCTAGTTGGGCTGCTGCTGGTACACCCCTCACTTGCAGCGGTAGTTTTGTTCCTGCCAGATGAACTCGCCTCACCCTCAAGCCTGCATACTTATGCCAGCTGCCTTCCAAGTTCAGGGTTCATATCAGATCCCAGGGCGAGGGCGGGATCTCGGAGAACTTCACGGAGGTGGGTGCCACAGAGGGGCCTGAAAGGCTGAAACAGAAGAGCAGCACCCAGCAGGGTCTGAGCTGATTCTGCCTCAGTTTCCTCATGTGTCGAGTAGTGGGTCCCAGAGGTAGTCTGGGAAAGACGGGCAGCGTGGGGAGGGATCCCTGTTGCCTTTGGGGCCAGGGCCGGGGCTGGCGCGGCAGAGGTTGGCAGGTGTGGGGGCTCCTGGATCTGGGGCACATTTCAGGAACGTGGGGAGCTGGGGAGCAGCTCCAACTCCCAAAGAGCCTTCAGGCAACAGTTAAATGGGGCTGGGGAGCCCCATCGTTTTCCGGGGGGAGGGTTCTGAGAGGTACTCAGGCGCTTCCCAGCAAGTCTCCGCCTCTGGGAGCAGTTCAGTGTGAGAACTACACCCTGAGGTGCTTGGGAGACTGTGATACCCAGGACAGAGCCATGTTCCAGACCTCAGGCCTAACACTTTTTTTTTTTTTTTTTGCTTTTTGGGTCACACCCAGCGATGCTCGGCGGTTACTCCTGGCTCAGCACTCAGGAATCACTCCTGGCAGTGCTTGGGGGACCCTATGGGATGCCAGGGATTGAACCCAGATTGGCCGCTTGCAAGGCATACGCCCTCCCCATTGTGCTATCACTCTGGCCCCATCCTTAACACTCTTTACTATTGGGTTCCCCCACCTTTTATTGGGGGGAGGTTTGAGCCACCCCCAGTGGTCCTCAGGGCTGTCTCCTGGTTCTGCATGCAGTGATCTCTCCTGCCGGGTTTGGGAGACTGTATATGGTGCCAGGGGTCACACCTGAGTGGGCTGTCACCAAGCAAACACCTTCCCCTCTGTACCAGTGCTTCATGCAAAGAACTGACTGGTCTGCATGCTGTGGGACCCAGAGTCCAGCCCTGCACCCCCTGGCCATACCCCAAGTGTAGGCATGCAGCTTCCCAGCACTGTGTGGCCTGGAGGGTCTACTCGGTCCCCAAGCACAACTGGACAGCCCCCCCAAAAAATCAAAGTACAGTATATTTTATTTGGAGGGGCACGTCCTGTGGTGCTTAAGGTCGACTCCTGGCTCTGCGCTCAGGGGCTCAAGGATCACTCCTGGCGGGGCTCGGGAGACCCTGTGGGATTCCAGGGATCAAACCTGAGTCGGCGATGAACAAGGCAAGCACCCTCCTCTCTGTGCTATGACTTCGGCCCCTGGTTTTCAGTCATTTACAAAACTGCAATCTTCTGTAGAGTTCCAGAACATTCTGTACTCGGAAAGGAAACCTGTCCCTTTAGCAGGCCTGGGATGCCACACTTCCTGTCTGGGGAGGGGCCTGTTCTGGATGTTTCCCTCGCTAGGACCCCACCCTGGGAGGGTACCTCAGGGCTCTGCTTCTCTCCCTGAGCAGCTTGGGTCCCAGGGGCACCCACGTGGGCGAGCATCAAAGCCTGCCATCCCATGCTCATCCTGGGTTGGGGAGCTGTGTGTGTGTGTGTGTGTGTGTGTTGTGGTTGGTTTGGGTTGGATATTGCTGGACGTGTCCCTGATTTGATCATTCACCAGAAATGTGTCCCCCAACACAGGCATTCCTGCTATTGCAGATAAGCTTGAGACAGTGGGGAGGGCATTTGCCTTGCAA
Source organism: Sorex palustris (assembly GCA_028565675.1). Taxonomy (NCBI): domain Eukaryota; kingdom Metazoa; phylum Chordata; class Mammalia; order Eulipotyphla; family Soricidae; genus Sorex; species Sorex palustris. The sequence continues at coordinate 34,452,760 of JAOXYA010000016.1, read as the reverse complement.
ACAGTCCCCTGGGTTCGATGCCTGGCACCCTGTAGGGTCCCCAAACCCTTTGAGGAGTGATCCGTGAGCGCAGAGCCAGGGGTCAGCCCTGAGCACTGCTGGGTGTGGCTCCAAAACAAAATAATAAAATTTTGGGACAGGAGAGATAGTACAGTGGGTAAGGCATTGGCCTTGCACACTGCTGACCCAGGTTTGATCCCTGGCACCCCAAAGGGTCCCCTGAGCCCCACCAGGAGTGGTTCCTGAGCACCGCTGAATGTAACCCCTAACAATAATAATAATAAAGTTGGGGACCAGAGAGATAGTCTAGTTCCACATGTACCACCCACTGACCATGAGCAAGCTATAGCTTAGGGTACCATCAGATGGGGGCCCACAGACACCCCGAACCAGCACCCCCACAATATGCTGAACACGGAGACCGGGTGTTTTGACCAAAGTGATACCTGGGAGCACGCGGGTCCCCTGAACAGCAGCTGGGTGGCCTCTGGGTTTGAATTATTATTATTATTATTATTATTATTTTGCTTTTTGGGTCACACCTGGCAGTGCACAGGGGTTACTCCTGGCTCTGCACTCAGGAGTTACTCCTGGTGGTACTCAGGGGACCATATGGGATGCTGGGACTCGAACCCGGTTCGGCTGCGCGCAAGGCAAATGCCCTACCTGCTGTGCTATCTCTCCAGCCCTGACCATTATTTTTTTAAAGCGTGACATTTAGTCAGGGGGACACAGATGCTTGAGAAGATCCACTGATGTGTTTGGGGGTCCGTAACATTAATAAAATTGTCCATAGTTATGTATGATTGGAGGGAGGGGAGAAAATGCACAGATTTTAAAAAATAAGTTGTCCTGGTCTATTATTGTACTTTAACTTTTACGCGATAGTGCAGGATAGAGAATGACAAATGATAAAATAGGGACCTAGCAGTAGTATAGGAGGTGAGGCACTTGCTTGGCATGTATGTGTATTTGCTGTAACCCTGGTTCCAATCCCAGGTACCACTTACCATCGCTTGAGTACCAGGTCAGGAAAAGACTTGGAACTCTGCTGGATTTGGCTACCAAACCATCCACCCCCAATGATACATTGATATATTTAAATGATGAAAAATTTAAAAATTCTAAGGAAAAATGTCAAAGCATTCAACCAGCATAGAAGCATATCTAGTAAAAAAAATTAGAATTCTATTCTTTATTATTTGCCCTTTATATCCTCAATCTCTTTTTTATACCTCTTATGAGAGGCCTGTACCACAAATCTGCTTGGGAATTGACTTTACTATAAAGTAATATTTCCATATTAGCAGGTAGATTTTATTATTTTTATTATTTTTATTATTTATTTATTTATTTATTTTTATTATTTTTCGCTTTTTGGGTCATACCCGGCGATGCTCAAGGTTTACTCCTGGCTTTGCACTCAGGAATTACCCCTAGTGGTGCTCAGGGGACCATATTGGATGCTGGGAATCGAACCCGGGTTTGCCGTGTGCAAGGCAAACGCTCTCCCCGCTGTGCTATCGCTCCAGCCCCATAGATTTGTCTTTTAAAAAGAATTATTTTGAAATGTGTTTTTGATTCGCAGGAAGTAGCATACGTATAGCATGACCTAGTGTTTCTCTCATTGGGACCATATTGCATCACCAAGGCTGAATAGCAAAGCCCCAGAAAACTGAAAGTGGCACCAGTTTTGTGTGTACCCACGTGTGTTTGTGTGTGTATTTCTTTGAAATCATATTTCATATTGGTATCCCTGTCATGTAGAGAGCTGACCATCATAACCACGCTCTCCCCTGCTGAACTTCCATTGCCATGTGAATCTTTCTCCCTGCTTGCCCTAATCCACGACAATCACTAATTTGTTATTCATATGTATAATTTTGTTATTTCAAAAAGTTATATAAATATAATTTTAAAAATCGGAGTCTTCTGATACTTGTGTTTTTCTTTTCTTTCTGTCTTTTTTTCATTCAATGTAGCTTTCCAGACCTTCATCTAAGTTGTTGAATGTATCAATATTTCACCTCTTATTATTGAATATTTCACTGTAGGACTGTACCACAGTTTGGTTAGCTATTTGCCCACTGGAAAAAAATCTAAGTTATTTCCAGTTTTCAAATATTATGAATAATGTTGCTCTGAACAGTAGTATACCAATTTTTGTGTGAGCCTTCTTTTTCATTTCTTTGAAAGAAGTGTCCAGCAGTGCAATTTCTGGGTCACATGGCAAGTGCACTGCATTTTCTAAGACTCCAAAACAATTTTGAGTTGTAGCTTTTTCTCAGATTAACAAAGAAGACTGTAACGTTTTGAAGGTCTTTGACATTACCCAATGTGGTCTCTGACCCAGTTATCGACTCCAAATTGTCATGCAGGGAAATATTTTTTTTTATTCTTCCTTTCAGTAATCAGAGGTTTTTCACACTAGAACTTCAACAGCAGTTCTTTGATGACATTTCCTTTTGGTTTTGAGGCCATACCTGGTGATGCTCAGGTCTTAGTCCTGGCTCTGTGCTAAAGGATCACTCCTAAGATGACTTGGGGGACCAGATGGGATGCTGGAGATCAAACCCAGGTCAGCCATGTTCAAGGCAAGTGCCCTACTTGCTGTACTATTGCTCCAGCCCTTTCTTTGATGACATTTTCTTAGCATTCACTCCTTGAATCCTGGAAGTCCCTTCACTTCTGTTTACTTACAGTCTTTTCCAAAGTCATAATTGGCAAGAGGCACCAGCTTTAATGTTTGCTTTCGGAATTCAGACTGGACGTATCATGCAGTTTTTATTTATTTATATTGTTGGTACAATCAACTGATTGTTTGCATTCGCTCTGTTAGCTTCAGGCTTTAGAGAAATTTGAATTCTTTCTTCTTGTACTATATTCCCTATGCTCTCAAAGTGGAACTCATTGAAACTTTATGTTTGCTATCATCCTTTTTACTGCAGAGAAAATTTATTTATTTATTTATTTGCTTTTTGGGTCACACCTAGCAATGCACAGGGGTTATTCCTGGCTCTGCACTCAGCAATTACTCCTGGTGGCGCTCAGGGGACCATATGGGATGCTGGGAATCGAACTCAGGTCGGGCGCGTGCAAGGCAAATGCCCTACCCACTGTGCTATTACTCCAGCCCCAGCAGAGAAAATTTAAATGGAAACATCTCTGCTTAGGTTGGTGGTAAAAGACACATTTTCTAAAATAAGTCAAGATGACAATCAATTTAATTAAATTCAAGATGCTGCAGGTTAAGAAATTTCCTTTAGAAGAAGTTCTCTTGTTTTGTCTTTCGGGCCACCCCTGGCAGTGCTCAGGGCTTTCTCCTGGTTCTGTGCTCAGGGATCACTCCTGGCGGGCTCACAGGAGCATATGGGGTGTCAGCTGCCCACAAGGAAAGTATAATATTTCTGTCCTATTGCTTCAGCCCCAGGAAGTCCTCATTGCTGACCGGGGCTTGGTTTGGAGTAAACATAAAGTACAAATCAGTCATTTCACAAATAAAAGCACAACAAATGCCAGAGATAATGAAATAGCTTGGTCTACCAGGCTACTGTGGTATTCAGTTCTCCCAGTTCCATTCTTCTCCTTTTCCCTCATTTTCATGTTGATCCATGGAGGATGAAACAAAAGTCCATTTGGATTTTCCTAGCTCTAAGTCCACGTTGTCACACGTGACTCTGGGATTCAAGTATCCAATGATCACTTGTCTGCAGAAATGAACAATATGGGTTTTGGAAGTGCTTTTGATTTGCTGCAGCTCTGTTTCTTTCCATTTTACCAGATCCTCATCTTCAAGGTCTGGTTCCTGCTTGAGGTCAAGGCCTCATTCCTAGGCTTTCTGCAGTTTCTGCGGTCTTGGTCGTACCTTAATTAGAATCCAGTGCGTGTGAGGGAATAGTACAGAAGGGCTTTGTCACTTTATCCCTTCTCAGACCTTCCCTGGCACCTCTTTTATATTTACCAAGAACTCATGGAGTGCCAGGCTTTGTGCTAAGTGCTTTGCACACACGTTGCCTCAGTTAATATTTATAGCAACCCTGTGCCCGTAGCCCTGGGCTGTCTTACCTGGCACTTTCCCTCCGACTGACACTGATTGGGTTGCTCTTTTTTCTGAACAGCACAGTGACGGGTTATTCTGCAGTGAATACTGTATTCTTCAGCAGCATATGGAGAGATTGGAAGGGCCAGTTGAGTTTATTTCTAGACCTGTTTCTTTTTTTTTTGCTTCATTTTGGTTTTCCCATCAGAAATTCACATATATCCACTTTGTGCTGGAGCTTACTCCTGACTCTGTGCTCATGCATCATTCCTGACTCTTTGAAGGGGATCATAGAGGATGCTAAGGGGTCAAATCCAGATTGGTTGTGTGCATAGGTCGGGCATTTGTTTTGTACAGAGCCAATCCAGGCTCAGTCCCCCCAGAACCCCATATGATCTCCCAAGTTCTACAGGTAGTGGATTCCTGAGCAATGCCAGGTGTGGCCCCCAAACCAGAACTAAACAACTCTACTCAAAAGAATCAGATAGGCTGTGTGCCAGGCAAGTGTCTTACCAATCATACAGTTTCTCTGCCATCCAAATCTATTTTTAAGATGTGTTTGTTGTCGAAATGGCATTGGTTGGTTAATATTACACAAAATGATGCTATGTAGATAGAAGATTGTTTTGAAACTGAGTTGAATTTAGAAATTTTTTCATGCCTATGAAAAAAAACTATTTTTTTAATAAATGTTCTTTTTTTAAAATCAAGGCACTATATTTCACAAAGTTACTCCTAGTTGAGTTTCAGATCTACAAAGTTTCAACACCAATTCTTTCCTTTGGGTCAACCTCCCTTCACCAAATCCCCAGTTTTTCTCCTGCCCCTCAGCCTGCCTCATTCATAAGCTCATTTTTTTTCTTTTTGGTTCACACCTGGCTATGCACAGGGGTTACTCCTGTCTCATGCACTCAGGCATTACTCCTGGCGGTGTTCAGGGGACCATCTGGGATGCTGGGAATCGATCTCCGGTTGGCTGCGTGCAAGGCAAATGCCCTACCCACTGTGCTATTGCTCCAGCCCTCATAAGCGCATTTTTAAATGTGGTTGTTGTAGTTGGGTCTCGTGCTTCAAGCTGCTTCTGTGGTTCAGTTACACAGATATACCAACCTTCCATACTATCAATGTGAAGATTCTTCATAAGGAAAATCATCAAATGAGTTGTTTTTTAAATTTTGCTGATCTTAAAAGTTCTAGAAGGGGCCAGGGAGTTGGAGCGATAGCATAGCAGGTAGGGAATTTACTTTGCACACGGCTGACCCGGGTTCAATTACCAGCGTCCCATGTGGTCCCCCAAGCACCGCCAGAAATGATTCCAGAGTGCATGAGCCAGGAGTAACCCCTGAGCATCGCTGGGTGTGACCCAAAAAGCAAAACAAAGGGGGGGAGCTAGGGAGATAGTCAAGTGCTCAGGGTGCATACTTTGCACATGTTAGACCCTGGCTGAGACACCAGGAGGTTTTCTGAGCACTGTTGGGAGTTGCCCTGGAGGTACCCTGCCCATGCGGTGGCGGCAGGCGTCTGGCACTGCAGAGCTCAGCAGTTTCACACCCTCAGGCCTTAGTGTCGACCCGTAAATCCTGCTGGACTGAGTATCACTGGGAGTTGCCCGAAACTCCTGAGCACTGTTTGGGAGACTCCCCTGGCCACCTCCAAATCTAGGAGGATTTTTCATACTTATCTTTATTATTTTTTTCTTTTTTTGGGGGGTCACATCCGGCAATGCTCAGGGGTTACTCCTGGCTCTGCACTCAGGAATTACTCCTGGTGGTGCTCAGGGGACCAGATGGGATGCTGGGAATCGAACCCGGGTCAGCCACATGCAAGGCAAACACCAAACCTGCTGTGCTTTTGCTCCAGCCCCTGCATACTTATTTTTTATATGACAGTTTTATATGAATCTACATACTTTCTGTTACTCTTTATTTATCCATTCTTTTGTTTTGGGCCATAGCTGGTGATGCTCAGGGGTTACTCCTGGCTCTGCACTCAGAAACTCCTGGCAGTGCTCATGGGACCATATCGGATGCTGGGAATTGAACCCGTGTTGGCCGCATGCAAGGCAAATGCCCTGCCCACTGCACTATCACTCGGGCTCTCATCCTCTTCCTCTCTAAAGTAAGATGAAATTCTGGGTACGCTAGGGGTGGGGTTCATGCAAGAATGATGACTGTAGATTTCCCCACAATTTACATTCTGATTTGGAAATAGCCCTTTGCATTGTTTCACAAGTGTGATAGATGATCATTGAGGTTTTAGATTACTTTCAAGTATCTAAGGTGTGTTTGTGTCAGTTCAGGACTCCTAAACTGAAACTTTTGCTTAAAACCAATAAAATCAATCCCAGTACTGAATTAAGCATAACAAGCCTATTTCATTGGCATTTTATAGATGAAGAGATGGAGGCTTACAGTGGTGGTGTAAGTTGTCTTCTTTTTTGACTATTCATGACAACGCCTGGGATGTTGCAAAACAAAGCTCAAGAATGCATGTACTATCGACTAAGCATGATTGCCACTCAATGCCTCTTTTGCAAACCACAGCACTCAAAAGGAGAGAGAGGGAAATGCCCTACCACAGAGGCAGGGTGGGATGG
>JAOXYA010000016.1:34414667-34435215 GCA_028565675.1 Sorex palustris | reverse complement strand
CAACACCCTTTATTTGGTGCTCCCTTCTCTATCTGAGCTCCCTTTTCCCCTGGCATGTGTGGCTGGCCTCCAAGCCAGGGAGCAAAATTCCTGGTACATCTCGGATAAGCCAGTTTCTTAACCAGCTCCTCTGTTCTTGGGTGCTCGGCCCCAGGAGGGTCTTGCCTGCCTCCCTTACATGTCCCCTCCGTCTGCCATCGAAGAGATGTGCATGCTTTTGTCCCCAAGTTGGTGGGAGGCAGTTGGACTGGCCTGAGCTGCTGCCCGGTGACCCGGTGGGGAGGGGTGTGGTCACCTGCTCCAGCCTGGGAGGTGTGTGATAGGGGCAGATGGGGCCTCTGGTCACTTCTGTGTCTGCTGATTTTTGCTCTTTTGTTTTTTTCAGGGGGCATGCCTGGCTGGGGTGCAAACCTGGGCTCTTTTGCCTACAGAAGGGGTCGCCGCCCTCAGTCCTGGCTGTGGCTCCGGGGGTCTGCAGGACTGGCCACACTGGAGTGTGGGAGCTCAGGAACCCCCAAATTGTCTGCCCTTTGACCCTTCCCCATCACCCCCTTCCCTGTCTGGTGTCTGTGATGATGGTGGGGGGCGCATTGTAGGCCTGGTTGGGGAATTTGCATGAGCTCATGTAGCCCGGATCGTCCTTGGTCTGGGGGCCTTGGGCTTGAGCCACTGAGCATGCGCTCAGGGATCACTCCTGGTGGACTCAGGGGGCCCACGTGAGTGCCGGAGTGACTCCACTTGGCCACATGCAGGTGCATCCCCGCCTTCATCCCCCCACCCACGTTCTGTCTCTGGAGACAGAACGGTCCTCTAGGGACCACTTAGGGTCCCCAGCTCGTGGCCTGGTGTGTCTGGCTGCCATCCCGGCCCACCTCGAGGGCCCTGCTGTGTAGCCAGTCCGAGTGAGGAACGCACAGAAGGACACTGGGCTCCACCCTCTTTCTGGGAACCTACTCCAGGCGCACCTGTGCTCTTTATTCCCCGGGGCGTCCCCTGGGAGTGGTACTGGAGGGTCCATTGGAAGCCCCGTGTACTGCCCCGAGTTCCCCCCAGCTGTGCCCAGAGTTCTGGGCCTCTTGTTGGGAGGGGAAGGGCCATTAGCGTTCTCCTGTGTGCGCATGCTTTGTCCTGACCTTCCTGGGGTCCCAGCTGGTGGGCCCCCGTGGGGCCAGTGGGCCTGGCATTGCGGCTGGCAGCCCCTCCTTCGGGCTGCACGGTGGGAAGGTTTCCCCGTGCGCGAGAGGTTGGAAGAGGCGGACGGGAGACGCGTTATTTCTGGAGTGTGTGGGAGGCAGCGAGGGGCCCCAGGCGCCCCGGGTTTCTGAGGACGCGCCGCTGCTGTGGGCGCCGGCTCTGCCGCCAAGCAGGACGCCCTGGGGCTGGACAGAGCGCCCCCGCACCTGACCATGCCATAGGGGGTCCTGGGTCGCAGAGTGTTCCCTCCCCGCAGGACGCCCTGGGCCCCCAGAGCACCCCCACCGGGCAGCCCAGCTCTAGGTTAGGAGGAAGGGGCCCCTCTACTTCCTCCAGCTCCCGGGTCCCCGTGTCACCCCCCAGTCTCTACTCCAGGCCTTTCCTGTGTGACAGTGTACAGATGTTCCCCACCTTTTCTGAAACCACAGTCCACTGACACTTCTCCCTCCCCCGGCTCTTCACTCCGGACCCTGACCCCTGCAAAGACCTGTCTTTTTTTTTTTTTTTTTAAATTTGGCTATTTGGATCACACCTGGCGAAGCTCAGGGCTTACTCCTGGCTCTGCACTCAGGAATCACTCCTGGCGGTGCTCGGGGGACCACATGGGATGCTGGGAGTCGAACCCGGGTGGGCCGCGTGCAAGGCAAACGCCCTCCCCGCTGTGCTATCGCTCCAGCCCAAGACCCCGTCTTCTGAATGAGGCTGCCTTTGGGGCTCCGTGTAAACGTGACTTTATCAGGGTCATTGGCTTAACACGCTGGGTGGGACTGGGCTGCAGAGGTGCCCCACAAACCGAAACCAGGAATCACGTGGTCCTCAGGGGAGCAGGTGGGAGGAAGGGGTATCAGGCCGGTGGGGGCCCCTCGGAGCGCCGTGGGCGGGGTCACAGAGCTGTGGGCGGGGCCGGCGGGGCGTGTGGGCGGGGCCAGGAGCCTGGGCACAGGCCACCGCTGCCTGCCCCTTCCTGGTGGCTTCCGAGCGCCTTCTGGTGACGGAGGGGACTGCGGGTGGCGAGCCTTGGGCTTTCCTCTCTACTTGAGGCTGCTGGTGCCGGGCCTGATAGATGGGAGGGGGTCACAGCTCAGGGTTCCCTCGAGGGGCTGCATCCCACCGGCCCCTTCCCCAGACCAGCAGGCCCCACATCCTCTAGACTTGGGGCCACGCCGTCGGGTGGGGACGGGGGGCGGCTGGCAGGGCCTCCACTGCGGGCCCGTCACCGTCCCCTCATGGCTCCCACGTCTGCCTGCTGAGAGGGGCACGTGCCCGCGCAGGCAGACAGACCCCCCCCCCCCCGCCCATGGGTGCCCCGGCCTGGGCTCCCGCCGGCGGCTCTGTGCCGACTGACCGACCGGAACCCCTGTCCGCAGGTTCGTGCTGGCCGTGGGCAGCGCCGTCTTCGATGCCATGTTCAACGGGGGCATGGCCACCACGTCCACGGAGATCGAGCTGCCCGACGTGGAGCCTGCTGCCTTCCTGGCGCTGCTCAAGTAAGAGAGAGGGGCGGGGGGGAGCATCGCCCCTCTGGGGTTTCCCTGACACCCCCCTACCTCCCCCCAAGGTGGCTGGGTGGGGCGTCCTGTCTCTTGGAAACAGCCGCAGCACCTTGGCTGTGCCCCAGTTACACTGGTGCAGCCGCTGCATCCTCTCTTGCTTCTAGAACATCACCCCTCCCCCGTTTTTTTTTTTTGTCTGTGGAGGGGCCTATTCTGCGCCCCTATTCTGGGGGTCTTGGTGATGTGAGGTTCAACTTCACTCGTTGTGGGTGAGACCAGGGGGGACCTGCCCCAGGCAAGGACTTGAGCTCAGGCTGCTACCTTGTGCTTCCTTTTTTTTCTTTTTGGCTTTTTTGGATCACACCCATTGATGCACAGGGGTTACTCCTGGCTCTGCACTCAGAAATCACTCCTGGCGGTGCTCGGGGGACCCTATGGGATGCTGGGGATCGAACCCGGGTCAGCCGCGTGCAAGGCAAACGCCCTACCCACTGTGCTATTGCTCCAGCCTCTTGTGCTTCCTTTTCGATTTCGGAGCCATCCTGTCAGGGGCCAGAGCAAAAGGACAGCAGGGAGGGCATTTACCTCCCCCACCCAAAAAATCACAATAAACCAAAGAAACAAAAAGAATCGCCCTATCATTGACTTTTTTGTTTTTTTGCCACAACGGTGGTGCTCAGGGGTTATTCCTGGCTCTGCCTTTCGGGATCACTCTGGGTGTGCTCTGGGGAGCCCTTTGGGAGGCCTGAGATAGAGTCTGGGTCAGCCGTGTGCGAGGCAAACGCCCTCCCTGCTTTGCCATCAATCCAGCCCCATTGACTTTATTTTTTTGGGGGGGTCACATCCAGCGATGCTCAGGGGTTACTCCAGGCTCTGCACTCAGGAATTACTCCTGGTGGTGCTCGGGGGGCCCTGTGGGATGCTGGGAATCGAACCTGGGTCGGTCGTGGCAAGCGCCTTACCACTGTGCTATCGCTCCAGCCCCGACTTATTTTTTTGAGGGGCCCGGGGTTCCAGCTATGCTGGGGTCTCTGTGCTGGGATGAATCTGCTCACAGAGCTTGTGCCCAGCCTTTGAGCGTCTTTCGTACCGCACCAGTCAAGGCTTATTTTGTTTTCTTTGGTCTGGGGAGTCACACACGACAGTCACACACTCAGGGCTGACTCCTGGCTCTGCGTTCAGCGGATCACTCCTGGTGGGCTCCAGGGACCTTATGGCATGCGGGGGATCGAACCTGGGTCTCTCCTGACTGGTCACTCTGGTACTGTGTCATGGCCTCTGACAGAAACTGCCTCTCTTTCCCTCCAGACTTGGCTCTGGCCCACCTGGGACGCACTGGTGGAAGGAGGTCATTTGACAGCATTGTTATTTTTGGGTTTTGGGCCTCACGCAGAGGTGCTCAGGGCTTGCTCAGGGGAGCATACGGGGTGCCAGGGATGGGACCAGGGTTGCCACCATCAAAGGATTCTTTTTTTTTTTTAATTTTTATTAGTGAAACACCATGAGGTACAGTTGTAGACTTACAATTTTTTGTGTTTGGGTTTCAATTATACAACGATCAAATATCCATCCCTCCACCAGTGCCCATTTCCTACCACCACGGATCCCAGTATCCCTCCCACCCCCCATCCCCCCATCCCCCATCCCCCCTGCTTCTGTGGCAGGGCATTCCCTTTTGTTCTCTCCTTTTGGGTCTTGTGGTTTGCAAAAGAGGCATCATCAAAGGATTCTTACTGATTTGCTTTGTTTGTGGGGTTGTTATTATTATTATTATTTTTTTGCTTTTGGGGTCATACCTGGCGATGCTCAGGGGTTACTTCTGGCTCATGTACTCAGGAATTACTCCTGGCAGTGCTCAGAGGACCCTATGGGATGCTGGGAATCTAACTGGGGTCAGCCGTGTGCAAGGCCCTATCCACGGTGCTATCACTCCAGCCCTACTTACTGTTTCCCTGTTGCTGGTTTTGGGCCACACCTGAGGGTGCTCAGGGCTTATTCCTGGCTCTGAGCTCAGGGGTCACTCCCAGAGAGCCCTGGGAGACCTTTCGGACTGCTGGGGACCGAATCTGAATCTGCAGCATGAAGGACCAGCGCCCTACCTACTGCCCTATGGCTTTGGCCGCTACCCCTGCCTCGGGCTTACAGGGTTTGTGCTGTGGGATGGGGCATCCTTTAGGGGCGCTCTAGAGTGAACCCACCCACCCCCACCCCGTCCAGGTTCCAGGCAGCACTTTAGCCAGGTTAAAGGGCCAGGGCTGGGTGTGGCCAGAGCCCTGACAGCGGTCAGGGGCAGTGGGCGGATCTCTGTGGCCATATAGGTGTGCATGGAGCTGGAGCTCCCCGAGAACTGGAGTGTGTGTGTGTGTGTGTGTGTGTGTGTGTGTGTGTTGGGGGGTCTGGCCTCGCATCCTTTCATGATCGGCCACGGCTTTGGTCAGGCCGGTAGCAGGGAACATTCCTTGGGGCAGGGGTCCCGTGGAGCGGGGACCGGGCAGGGGACAAGTTCTGGCCCTCCTGCCTCCGCGCTGCCCGGCAGGTTCCTCTACTCCGATGAGGTCCAGATCGGGCCCGAGACGGTCATGACCACGCTGTACACGGCCAAGAAGTACGCGGTGCCGGCGCTGGAGGCGCACTGCGTGGAGTTCCTCAAGAAGAACCTGCGCGCGGACAACGCTTTCATGCTGCTCACGCAGGTGCGCCGGCAGGGGGCGCGCTGGCCGCGTGTGGGCGGGGCCTGTCGTGGGCGTGGCTACTGTTTGGCAACTTCAGGATTTGGGGGGGCCAGAATCCAGAGCCCGAAGTAAGTCCTGAGCAACCTCTGGGTGTGTGACTTTCCCTTCAGACCCTCCAAACTTGGGGTTGGAGAGGTAGCACAGCGGGTAGGGCGGTTGCCTTGCATGCGGCCGACCCGGGTTCGATTCCCAGCATCCCATATGATCCCCCGAGCACCTCCAGGAGTAACTCCTGAGTGCAGAGCCAGGAGGAACCCCTGTGCATCGGCAGGTGTGACCCAAAAAGCAAAAAAAAAAAAAAAAAAAAAAGATCCTCCAAACTTAAGAATTTCAATTCTGGGGGCCCAGGACTTGGATACTTTTTTGCATTCATTTTGTCTTATTGTGGCCCAGAACTTGGGTCCTTTTTTGGTTTCATTTTGTCTTTTTTTTGTGTGTGTGTGTGTTTGTGCCACACTCTTTGGTGCTCAGGGGTTCCTCTGGGATCTGCATTCAGGAATCCCTCCTGGTGGAGTTTGTGACACCCTGTGTGGTGCTGGGAATCGAACCCGATCAGCCACAAGCAAGGGAAGCTCCTGCTTCAATTTTGAGTACACTTGTTCCCTCAAAGCCTGTGGGTGGGGCTGGAGCGATAGCACAGAAGGTAGAGCGTTTGCCTTGCATGTGGCCGACCCGGGTTTGATTCCCAGCATCCCATATGGTCCCCCAAGCACAAGCAATAGTATCGCGGGGAGGACATTAGCCTTGAATGCGGCCAACCTGCGTTCGATTCCCAGCATCCCACATGGTCCCCTGAGCACTGCCAGGAGTAACCCCTGAGCACCAGGTCATACCAGGTGTGACCCAAAAAAAAGGTGTGGGCACTGTGGTCTGAGTGGGGTCTAGGGAGGTCCGGGGGGGTGCCAGGCGACCAGTTGAAGGCTGGAAGGGAGACAGGCCAACTTTCCCTACCCATCCAAGCAGGAGCCTTTGGGGACTGGAACCTGAGGGTCCGTCCACACGGGTCACAGGGTGGCTGTGGGCGGGGTTCTGCCCAGAAGCTGGTTCAGAGTATGGACTCGGATGGCCTGGCTTGGGCCTGTGGGGCCCCTTTCTCAGTAAGGGGTCCAGGGGGGCCGGGTGCTGAAGGCCCCCCTCCCCCGCTACTCCCGGCTCCCAGGCACGCCTCTTTGACGAGCCACAGCTGGCCAGCCTGTGTCTGGAAAACATCGACAAGAACACGGCCGACGCCATCACCGCCGAGGGCTTCACCGACATCGACCTGGGTGAGGCCTGGGGATTCTACTGTGTCCCTCCCCACCGCCACCGGCAACCGGCCAGACGGCACCCCAGGGAGCCATGCCCGCTGAGGTCCTCCACCCCCTCCCCGCAGACACGCTTGTGGCCGTCCTGGAGCGGGACACGCTGGGCATCCGGGAGGTGCGGCTCTTCAATGCCGTGGTCCGCTGGGCCGAGGCCGAGTGTCAGCGGCAGCAGCTGCAGGTCACGCCTGAACACAAGCGGAAGGTGCTGGGCAAGGCGCTGGCGCTGATCCGCTTCCCGCTGATGACCATCGAGGAGTTTGCCGCTGGTGAGCGTGGTGGGGGGGCCCCCGAGACCGAGAGCCAGCACTTCTAGCCACAGCTGAGCCATCGTGGGAGAAGCGTCACCCTCACTTCAGCCTGTTGGTCCTGGGAATTGATGTTCCGCTGCCCAATTGGGTGGGGCAAGGCCAGGAGCAGCCTCATTGCATGGGGGCCCCTGCTCGCCCAGTACCAGGTCCTGCAGACCGTGGCTGTGGACACCGGCCAGGTGGGGTTCGGGGGGTGTCCTGGGGTATGAGTCGCCTCTCTGGTCCACGCACGCAGTGCCAGGTGCATCCCAGTGTGGCCGCCCGATGGGCTGGGTGTTGTTTCGTGTCCTCTTGGGAGCAGGTTGGCCCTCGGCTAATTCTCTTGAGTTTTGCTTGATCCCCAAAAGTCCTCCTTTCGCCCCAACGCTGCTCGCCCACTGCCCTCCAGCCTGGCTAGCTACCCCACTGGCCAGCGTCTTAGGCCCCCTGAGTGTCCACCTGCTGGACCCGTCCTGTGGTTCTTTCGTGGGGCTGGCCTGCATTGACACCCAGCCCTGGTTTGAGCATATAACGACTGTGGCACATCTGAGGGGGGGGGTCTGTGTGTTTTGCAGTCATGGCAGTCGGAGTTCAGGCAGTCGGTGCGCGGGGTGGCAGACCGCCCCTTCTGACTGCTCTGAGCAGCACCTTCCCCTCCCCCAGCCAGGCCTGAAGACCTGGGGGAAGTGGGTGGGGACCGGGTAGGATTCTGCCCAGTGAGGGAGTCCTGCGCCCCCCGCCCCCAGTTGATTCTGATGATTCGGGGTGGTGGGGGGAAGGTGCAGGTTTTGAAGGTTCTCCCTGTTCCTGCAGGCCCCGCACAGTCAGGCATCCTTGTGGACCGGGAGGTGGTCAGCCTCTTCCTGCACTTCACTGTCAACCCCAAGCCGCGCGTGGACTTCATCGACCGGCCGCGCTGCTGCCTCCGCGGGAAGGAATGCTGCATCAACCGCTTCCAGCAGGTGGAGAGCCGCTGGGGCTACAGCGGGACGAGCGACCGCATCAGGTGGGCGGGGCTATGGCTTACGGGGCGTGGCCCTGTGGTGAGGGGCGGGGCTACAGCTGCACCGGGGCGGAGCCGAGCCAAAGGGGAGGGACAGCCGCCAGGGGCGGGACTTCCACCGTATGAGAGATTCTATTGGTTAAGCCCGAATGGACGAGCCTGTGGTAGTGGGCAGGCGGGTGGCAGCCCTGCTTCCTTGATGATGGGGTGGGTGAATTTGCGCTGAGCCTGGCCTCTCATCGACAGATTCTCGGTCAACAAGCGCATCTTCGTGGTGGGCTTTGGGCTCTACGGCTCTATCCACGGCCCCACGGATTACCAGGTGAACATCCAGGTACGGCCGCCCACTGCCTGCTGCGCACCCGGCCTTCAGCGGGACCCCGGCGAGGGCCTCCCCATTCTCGGGGGCCTGCTCATGGCTCAGGCGGGTGCCGAGGCCGCGGGATGAGCAGCCTTCACCCCTTACCCCCTCTGTGCCCCCAGATCATCCACACTGACAGCAACACGGTGCTGGGCCAGAACGACACAGGCTTCAGCTGCGACGGCTCCGCCAGCACCTTCCGGGTCATGTTCAAGGAGCCGGTGGAAGTTCTGCCCAATGTCAACTACACGGCCTGCGCCACACTCAAGGTGCGCTGCCCCTTCGGTTTGTCCCCACCGTGCCCCCCTCCTGCCGCCTGCCCTACGTGCCCGACCCCCCCTCTCCACTACCCCATTCTGATGGGCCCTCCTGTCCCGCCAACCCTCCCCAAGGCCCTGCAGTTTGGGTCTTGTGCCTACCCAAGACCCCTAGATCCCAACTAGGCGAGGGGCTGCCTGTAGCGTGCGGATCTGACCCTGTGATGTTCCACTCAGGACCTCTATACCCGACCCTGACTTGCATGCCCTACCTGGGACACCAACTTTGATCCCTGCCCAGGACCCGATCCTGACCCTGGCCTCGAGCAACAGCCCTGCCACAGCCCACTTACCCTCCCCCCACCCCAAGCCCAAATACCCGCCGTGGGCGGTTCGTCCCGCGGTGCTCACGCGCGCCCCCTACAGGGCCCGGACTCACACTACGGCACCAAAGGCCTGCGCAAGGTTACCCACGAGTCGCCCACGACTGGCGCCAAGACGTGCTTCACCTTCTGCTACGCAGCGGGGAACAACAACGGCACGTCGGTGGAGGACGGCCAGGTTCCCGAGGTCATCTTCTACACCTAGGCTGCTCTGCAGGACCGCGGCAGGGCGGGCCCAACCTGAAGGCTGCCGGGCGGCCGCTGTGCCCCAGCTGTGCCTGGCAGCGCGCCCTGCCCACCTGCCCATCTCCCGAGACGGGGACCCTGCCTGGCTGTCACGGATAAGCTGAGGCCCAGTTCCCGGGGCGCACGCTGGGACCCCCAGCCAGGGAGGCCTTGACTTCGCAGCCCCCGAGTCACGCGTAGCCACGGGGGTGAGGTCGGCCTCTGGCGGTCTGGCATGCTGCAGGCCGCCCGCTGTACATAGGTGTCCCGTGCCCTGGGAGCTCCCCAAGAGGTGCTCCTGACCACACCCCAGCCCCATGATCCGCCCCAGCGCCCTCCTGGAACCAGAGCCCCCCAGCCAAGGAAGGCAAGCCCTCCTGCACCTACCCCACAGGATTTTTTTAAATAAAGGCGAGAAACTTACCAGCGCTCTGGGAGAACTTTGGCTTGGGGGCCTGGGTGCGGCCACGGGAGGGGGTTGTGGCCCTGCAACCTAGCCACTGTCAGGGGCTGGGGTCTCCATGGGCAGCACCCTTAGAGCCCTGCTATTTGCACCTATGCTAGGGCTACCCAAGGGCAGCAGCACCCACCAACTCAGACATCCCTGTCAACCTGGGGGGGAGGGAAAAAACAGGACTCATGACCTAGGGGTAAAGAGCTAGGGAGGAGGTAGCAGAATAACCAGGGGTCCAGGACAGCCCGTGAGCTGGGGGGCTGCCCTCTCCCTCTCACCACACCCCTTTTCCCCCCAGGGCAGGGGGCAACTGCGCAGTCAGGGTCTCCTCAAGGTCAACCTACCCAGCACCACACGGGTCACCAGTAGTGTGAGACACACAAAACCACAAAGTCCCACACCCTAGCTCTGTGGTCAGCAGTGACCCCTGCGAGACTGAGTCAGGGCTGGCCACACTAGTAGTCAGTCCCCACCAGCCCCACTGAAAACGAACTTTTAGGACCCAGAGCGAGCAGGGGTTACAACGGCTATAGCCTGTGGTGTGGCTGATCACACAGGGGCCTGGAGCATCACCAGGAGTGATCCCTGAACACCACTGGATGTGGCCCCAAACCAAACTAAATATGTAAAAATGGAAATTTTAAAGTGAATCAAGAGAAACCACAGACTGGAGGTAGGTAAAAGACACCAGTTGGGCTGGCTCCGTTCAGGCTGCAGACACGAGCAGAGCGTCCCAGAGAAAGGCCACTGGGCAGTGAAGTACCCTGGAAAGATGGTCAGTTCCTGACACTTGGGTTCCAGCCACAGGACTGACAACTCAGCTCACAGGGGGGACCAGCAACCCTTCTGGCCAGTGCAAGGCCACCCACAGAGCTCTTCTTCATCCTGGCTGCTCGGATGCTGCTCGGAGGACCCCAGGGGTATCGGCCGTCAGGATCGGGCCACGTAGAAAACATCCCTAAGCAGATGGAAGCAGGCAGCCTGGGCTTGACAGGGTCCCCCAAGCTCCGAGTGAGGTGGCACCTCCAAAGGAAACAAGACAGAGCCACTCCCAGGCTGGGGAGAGCTGGAACACACACACCCCCGCTGGAGTTGAATCTGGAGGGCAGCCTTCTCTGTGCTCGCGGGTCCCATCCGAGCTCCATCCTGAAGCCGGGCAGCCCTGTCCCTTGCATCCAAGTGGGTTCCCTCACTTTTGCCCCCAGCACCCCCTGGCTGGAACCCGGGGGTCCTGAGAGCTGACCCCTGGTCGGCCACAGGCTAGCCAAGCCCACACCACTACAGCTCCAGACCTCCGAATCAGCTCTTGGCGGTCCCAGAAGCGGTCTCTCCCCACTCACCCACCCGATCAGAGCTGCCAGGCGCGCCTGCTCCGCACTGGTTTCATTTTCTTTATTTTGTAAAAAAGCCCCTAGTTCTATGGCTTCCAGGAAGCATGGAGACAGGAAGTGCCATTTCTGTACACTTGGTAAAGCAAGACTGACGCCCTCGCCCGCCGGGCTCCCCTGCGCTGCCCCGGGCGCCCTCGGGGCTGGGCTGGGCTATAAGGCGCTTGTCTCCCGGCTAGGGCCCAGCCGGCCGCCCTGGACTGGAGCAGCAGGGGCCGCGCGCAGCCTGCCCGGCTTTGGTGCAGCATTTTGGTTGGGGGCCACCCACCCGCCGCCAACGCCCGCTCCGCGGCGCCCCTGGAGAAATCGCCTTTGGACCCAGGGGCCCGCCGGGCCGGACCGGGCTGGGCCGGGGCCGCGGAGGTTGCAGCCGGTGCTGGGCGCAGGCGCGGGGCGCTGCCGGCCCAGCCCGCTCAGAGTCTCGGCTCGCGGCCAGCACACACGGGCCCACCTGGGCCGGGGGCCGCGGGGCGTGGCGCCCCCTGGTGGCCTCACTTGCGGCGCTGCAGCGATTTCCTCTTTCTCCGCTTGAAGAAGCAGCAGCACCTGCGGGGGGCACGTGTCAGGGGGGGCGGCGCTGTGCTGGGGAGCCCCCCAACCCCCAGGCCGACCCGGGGTCTTACTTGGTGTCCTCCGTCACCTCCATCTCGGCCGGCGCCGTGATGGGGGCATTGGAGTGGCCGGCAGTGGGGTCGTCCGTGTTCAGTTCCCCGTTAGTGGAGTTGAGCGCCTGGGGGAGGGGGGGTCGGGCATGTGGCAGCGGCTCAGGGTTCGGGGTTCGGGTCTCACAGCCCGCCCGGAGCGCTGGGCGCTGCCTCACCTGGTTTTTGCAGTAGAGCTGGGGCTTCTCCCGCGCCTGGCTCTGCGCGAACTGCTCGCTGTGGGTCGAGCCGATGGGCGTGGGCTGCGGGGCAGACGTGGGCTCAGTGCTCCCGGCGCGCCCTCCCCCCAGCGGCTGGGGGCTCCGGGACGTCTGCGAGGCCCGCCCCCCACGCGCGCGCTCCCGCGTACCAGCGGCTTCCCGGCCCAGTCGTACTCGTAGTCGAACACGAAGCCGCTGCGGTCGAAGAGGTCGGTGAAGAGCTTGCGCAGGTAGTCGTAGTCTGGCTTCTCGAAGAAGTCCAGGCGCCGCACGTAGCGCAGGTACGTGGCCATCTCCTCTGCGGAGAGAGGCGCGGGCTGGCCAGGGCGAGCGCGCCGCGGGCCTGGGGGCGGGCGCAGGGCAGGAGCGGGCGGGGTGGGCGGTATCAGGAGTCGGGGCGCCCCCGCCGGGCCTCACCAGGGAAGCTCTCGCACAGCACCTCGATGGGGGTGGCCCTCTTGGTGTCCCCGATCTTCTGGTAGCGCTCCTTGAGCGTGTCGGCCTGCGAGGGGGGGGCGTCCGGGGTCAGTGCGGGGACGGCGGGGCGGCGTCGGTCCTGCACCCCGCGCCCCAGGCCCCACCTTGAGCCCCTGCCAGGGCAGGCTGCCGCGCAGGAAGTACATGAACATGTGGCCCAGCGCCTCCAGGTCGTCGCGGCGGCTCTGCTCTGCGGGGGGGCAGCGGGTCAGCGCGGCGCGGCACCGCGGGGCACCCCCAGCCCTGGCCCGGCCCGGCCCACCTTTGCCCAGGTGCGTGTTGATGCTCATGTACCGCGCCGTGCCCGTCAGGCTCTTGTGCTCGCGGTACGGGATGTGCTTCTTGGTCTCGGGGTCGATGTACTCCTTGGCCAAGCCGAAGTCGATGATGTGCACCGCGTGCTGCCGCTTGCTGCCTGGGCGCCCCACCAGGAAGTTCTCGGGCTTGACGTCGCGGTAGATGAGGCTCTTGGTGTGGACGTACTCCATGCGGGTGATCTAGGGCCAGAAGGCGGCACTGCAGGGCGGGCCACCCCCCCACCCCCATCCCGCCCCGGCTGACCAACACAGGCGGGACGGGCACCACAACTGTCCCGAGCCCGGCCCCGCCCCCGCCCGGCCCCGCCCACCCGCGGCCCCGCCCCGCACCAGCTGGATGGCGATCATGAGAACTGTCTTGAGCGTGAAGGTGCGGTCGCACAGGTCGAACAGGTCCTCCAGGCTGGGCCCCAGCAGCTCCAGCACCATGGCGTTGTACTTCCCGCACGGCCCGAAGTAGTACACCTGGGGGACGCCCTCTGCCAGGGGGACACACCGCGGGCTGCAGGGTGGCAGCGCCGCACCCCCCCCTGCCCCATCCAGGCCGGCCGGGCCCTACCTGCGGTGCTGAGCTGCTTGTAGAAGCGGTACTCCAGGTGCAGCTGCGGCGCCCGGGACTTGATGGGCTCCTGGGGAAACAAGGCGGCCGTTACTCCGGGTCTCCTGGGTCGGACCCCCCCCCCACCAAACGCGGGGCCGGGCGGGCACACTCACCAGTTTGATAGCTACGTATTCATTTGTATATAGATTCTTCCCTGCGGAGAGACGCCTGTCAACACGGGCCTGCACCGCACCGCACCCCTCAACCAGGGCGCCCTATTTACCCCCACGCACCTGTGGCCCGTGACTGCCCACCCTGCAGCGCGTCCAAGGGCTGCCCCCCCCCCCGGCTCTGCTGTGGGATCCACCCCCCACCAGCCAGCCAGATCCTCCTGGTTCCCAACACCCACCAGGTCCCCCCCAGCACCCCCACGCCCTGGGGCCTAGGGGGTGGGAAAGGGCCCTGGCCAGGGCCAGGACCAGCTTCGGGGGGGCACACACAGGGTCTGCGCCATCCAGGCCACATCACTCCCTTCTGCTGCCCAGCGCTGCCGCACATGGGTTGGGCTTCAGTGCCGGGGGTCCAGGCAGCAGTCCCGCGGGGCACCTCCCACTGCCACTCGGGAGTCACACAGCCCCAGCCCCAATGGGGGTGCCGAGGGCATGGCAGCAGTGCCCAGGGTCTGCTGTCCCAGCCCACCCAGAGCCACTCTTTCGGGGGGATGGCGGCTGCCAGCTGTGCTCAGGGCTCCATGCAGAGTGGGAGGTGAACCCCAGTTCCGGCTCGAGCCCTTGGCGTCATCTCGAGGCTGCACTAAACTTTGTGGCAGTTGTTTGGGGCCACACCCAGCAGTGCTCGGGAGCCGGGGGACCGCCTGCTCTAGGTGGGGCTCCAGGGTGCAGGTGCCAGTGAGCCAGCCCGGGTCAGCCGTGTCCAAGGCCAGCACCTTGCATGCGCCTCCGCCTTCGACCCCCAAAGCTATTTCTCAGGACGGCTCCGGCAGCCTGGCCTGAACCCCCAGGGAGCCCCCCAAGTCATGAGTGTGGAGGTTGTTGGGGAGCGTCAACCCCTTTATGGCGGGGGGGGGGGCCCTGCCATGTCATAGTGGCGCTGGTGCTCCAGCCCAGGTGTCCTTGGATACCCACTGCCCCTGCCCACACGTGTGTGTGCCCAGTTGCTCCACACTGGCGGATCCTCCACTCCATGCAGTTCCTCTGCCGGGCCCCCCATGCCTGGCTCCACTGTCCCCTTCAGCTTAGGGCCCTGACGACAAGC
Organism: Sorex palustris; assembly: GCA_028565675.1. NCBI lineage: Eukaryota > Metazoa > Chordata > Mammalia > Eulipotyphla > Soricidae > Sorex > Sorex palustris. Next base: position 34,420,662 of record JAOXYA010000016.1, on the reverse strand, counting down.
GAACCCAGCAGCCACGCTGGGGGTTTTTGGGGCGCAAGTGGGTTCCCGGGGTTGAGTCGGGGTCCTGAGGGGCTGGAGTGGTAGCACAGTGGGTAGGGCCTTGGGCTTGCACGCGACCGACCCAGGTTCGATCCCCAGCATCCCATATGGTGCCCCAAGCACCGCCAGGAGTAACCCCTGCGCATCACTGGGTGCGACTCCCCCCACCCCAAAAAAGTCAGGGTCCAGCTGGTTATGTGTGACTGCGTGGGGACTGGCGTGAGATCAGGGAAACAAGTGCTTTGGTGTGTGGGCCCGTGTCCAATGTATGTGCATGCGTGTGTTTCGGTATGCTGTGTCCTCAGGCAACAGGAGGTCAAGGGGCACCCCACGAGGGCAACAGTGCTTTCCCACCTGCTGACGCCCAGGGGCCCCAGGAGAAAGGGCCAGCTCCTGCGCCCCATGCGCCCAGCTGGTCGGCTTCCGCTGAGACAGATTTGGGGTCCAGCGGGAGGAACCCCGCAGCCACGGTGCAGAGCCCCGAGGTGCTGCGGCTGCCCCAGTCATGGGGCCCGGGGAGCCCAGGTGGGGGAAATACGTGCTCTCACCTGTGCTGGCCGGAGCTCAATCGAACACAGAAGTGGGGGGAGCCAGAAGGTCACCCCACGCTGCCAGAAGGCTGTAGACACCCGGCCCAGGCAGCTGCCAGCGCTAGAGGACAGCTAGAGTGTGTGCACGCGCATGGGGGCCGTGTGTGTGTGTGTGTGTGTGTGTGTGTGTGTACAGAAGCGTGCACACGCACGCATGTGTCTAAGGTGTGAGGGAAAAGGGTGGCCCCCATGAAGGAGGCGGGACGTCCGCGCAGGGCAGGTGGGGCCCGTGAGATCCCCAGCACCTAGGGATGCCCGGGCTCTGCCAGGCCCACTCGGGTGCTGCCAGGCGTGGCCTTGAGGCCCCACACAACAAACATCCAGCGGGCAGGCGGAGGGGCAGCGAAGGCCTCATCACGTGGGCGTGTGGCCGTGCCCTGGGAAGCCCCGGCAGGAGCCCCAGCAGAGAAGCGAATCAACAGGGGAAGCTGCAGCCGGGAACCAGGCAGGACACTCGCCCCCACGCCCCTGCCCCCCGGCCCCACTCCAGCTACCTCCAGGACAGTGGCCCAGGAGGCTGATGTGGGCGGGGGGTGGAGGGGTTTGGGGGTGGCCGAGGGGGGTCCCAGGACAGGACTGGGGGCCCCTGGTCCATACTGGGGGCGGGGCCGAGTCAGGACGTGGACCCTCGCACCCGCTCCGGAGCACGAGGGGGCGCCGGGTGGGGACTCGGGCCCGCGGGGGCCACCCAGGACTCACCTAGCCGGAGCTCTCCGAAGTTGCCGCACCCAATCTTCTTCCCGACCCGGAAGTTGGGGCCCACCATCAGGACCCCCGAGCCGGCGCCCGCACCCCGCACGCTGTGGCTGGCGCGGCTGGCGGACTTGGCCATCTTCCGGCCCTCGTCCGCCTCCCCTTTCCCTCCTTTCTTGTCAAAATCCATCAGTTTGTGGTACCCCGGCCTCTCCACGGTTCCGCTGCGGCGGGGCCTGCGCGGTGTGGCTGTCGGGGGGCTAGCACCCCATGGGCCCGCGCGCTCCTACTGAGTCGGGGCCGGCCCGGCGGCCGCCAGCATCCCGGGGGGGGCGTCAGGGCGGGGCGGGGCGACGACACATGCCGCGGGGGTCTGCGCCTCAAGGCTCGGGGCTCCCAGCTGCTGAGAGAGAAACAGGGCGGCGGTCAGCGGGGGGCTGGGAGGAACCTCGACTCAGGGGAGATGGGGGGGCGCACACCCAAGGGCCACACGGCGACAGGGGGGCCGGGACACTGCTCCCCAGAGAGGAAGCGGATCCGACAGAGGGGAAGTTGGGCGGGGGGGACCTGGGTGACCTACAGACCAGCCCCACGCCGGCGCTCCCCCACCCCACCCCACCCCGGGAATGCTGGGGGGGTTCTGTTCTGTTTGGCCGAGGGGCTGCACCCAGGGGGCTCAGACAGGACGGGCAGGTGGGAGCCAAGTCTGAGTGAGCGCAGGGTGGGGGACACGGGCACTCTGGCGTGGGGGCGGAGCGACCCTGCGCTGGCGCCCAAACCGGCGGACCCAGGTTCGATTCTTGGCACCCCCACAGGGTCCCCTGAGCCCTGCCAGGAGCGAACTGAGGAAGCCCTGAGCTCCAGTGGTATGGCCCCCCAAACGAAAACAAAACAAACACGTCACTCGCCTATAGTTCTGGAACATTCTCTCACCCTGCAGGAAGCCCGTGACCTCCCCCAGCCACCATTTCTTGTCTACAGAGGGGCCGCTTCTGGACGTTTCCATCCCTGGAGGGAGGGGGGGCCGCCTCAAGGGGTCTGGATCCATCCCTGAGCATCCTGATTTGGGGGTTATCCAGGTGGGGCGGGGGGTCAGTCGCCTGCACCAGCAAGGTCTTGTGGTGCCCCGGGGATGCAGAGGCAGCCAATCGGTCCCAGGGGTCCCGTCTGTACAGCACCGAGGCCCTGCCTGCAGCTGGGGCTCTGGGGGGGGGCTGTCTCCCACCCCCGCTGCCCCTGGGGTCCCAGCAGGTTCGGGCCGCTCTGTGCCACAGTGGGGTCACCTGCTGTGTCCTACTGGAGAGCCTCCACCTTGTGGGGGTTAGTCCCCGGGGGCCTAGGAACACCCTCTGCCTGGATCACCTCCGTGACGTGCCAGTCCCCGGGGTGACAAAACACACTGCACAGCCCCCAATCTCTGAGCCTTTGCAAGGTCTCGGGACCCTGGTCCTCCCCCCGGCCCCCTGCAGCCCAAGCACCTGAAACACCAGAACCCCAAGGTATGGATGGGGTCCAAGAGGCCCGGTGCAGGGAGGCGGGGAGGGGATGGCTCCAGGGCTGAGGTCCCCTCCCCATTCTGCCGTAGGGGGATGCAGGGACATCTGTGTGGGCCATAAGGTACTCCTGGCATGGGGAGCCTGGCTGCCAACCACACCCCAGAAGGCGGCATCAGGAGTCGGGTAAATGCCATGTGGACCTTGGGGAGCCCAGGGTGCTGGCCAGTCGGGGTCTCCCTCTCCACCGTCTTTCCCCGGAGATCCCAGCAATCCCCCGCAGGGCCCCTCCCCACCCCCTGGGGGGTCACCCATAGCTCCCCTCCTGAGCCCAGGCAGCCCCCAAGGAAGAAGGTTCCCCCAGCACACACCCTCTGCAAACTCAGCAGACCACCCTGGGGGCCCCCGCTGCACGCCAAACCCACCTCCCTGCAGGCACGAGCTCAGGGCCAGATGCAGTGGGGTTTGGGGGGGCCCAGCGGGGTGACCATGCTGGCACAACCGCCGCCCCCAACACCCAGAGCCCCACTTACTGCAGTCAGAGGCCCAGGAAGGGCCTGAGGGGCCTCCTGACACCCTGGGGGTCTGGGTCCCTGCTGGGATTTGGGGGAAAGGCTCCAGGCTTGGCAGGCACCTTCCCTTCCACCAGCATCCGGACAGCCCGGGCCCAGGGACGGTCCAGGCAGCCCCAGGTGCTCAAGGGCTGGGCCTTCCAGAAAGTTCCAGATACGAAGGTAACATCCTCCAGGGAAGGGATCAGAGTGCCCAGACGACCCCCAGAGATGGACACATCCAGGACAGGACCCTCCAGACAGGAAGTGGGATGGGGAAGACTGCTGACGGGGGCAGGCTTCCTGCAGAGGAGCTAGAATGTTCTAGAAACAGAATTGGTGGCGGCGCCGCTCTGAGAGCACAAAACCACAGAGCTGCACCCTCGGTGAACTTTCTGAGCCAGGAAACCTGGGCTCCACGGGTGGGGCCGGCAGGGCGGGGAGGCCCAGCCCCCCACTGTACCCCAGTTCCAGTCACAGGTCCCCGACCCCCGGGTGTCAAAGGCAGAAGCCGGGGAGTCAACGGAAGCGAAAACCTGCAGAGGAGCCGCGCGGGGAGCCCAGGGGGGCCAGGAACCCCCAGACTCAGCCCAGGACCCAGACATGCCCATGCCCAGGGATCAAATCCCTGCTCAATCTCCCCACACGGCTTAGCCCTGAGTACACACACACATAGACACACAGACATACAGAGACACACAAAACAATCACACAGAGACAAAGAGACACAAACTCCACATACATACAAAGACACACACACCCAGAGAGAGACACAGACATACCGAGACAGACACACAGACAAACGGACACAGGCCACACACGGACATAGAGAAGACACAGAGAGAGACACAGACACACACTCTGGGTCAGAGGCCTCCCGCCAGGGCTGCGCTGGGTGACGTTCTGGGTGCCAAGGACTAATCTGGGGGGGACACATGCACGTCCTTCGCTGCCCACTCACCCCACACCCAGCTCTGGCTCAGCACCAGGCCCGAGAGACGGGTCAGCGGGGAGGGTACCAGCCTCCCCGCGGCCCACCTGGGTTCAATCTCACCTGGATTGGATGCCTGGCACCCCACATACGCAGTCAGGAGTAAGCCTGGAGCCCCACCACAAGAGACCCCCTCAAGCTCCCGCCCCGCTTTCTGTGGGGTCCCCTAGCGTTGTGAGTGAGAGCAGGCCCCGGCAAAAAGCCGAGGGGAGTGCCCGCCTCAGACCTGCTGCCTCGGCCAGGGAGACCCCCGCACCCCACCCCAGCCACAGGGCCTGGTGCTCCGTGCAACCCACCCCCACCTGCTGGGTGCAGGGCCTCCCCAAGAGGGCACTCCACTGAGGACCCCCAGAGTCCCCACCCTAGGCAACAGCCTCCCCTGAGAGTCCCTTGGGGGCTCCAGGATGGGGTGTGCGCTCCGGTCTGGGGGGGCGGGGGGCCGGCATCCTGCTACACTCAGATGCTGGTTTCTAGGAGGGGACCCGGTGGGAGCCCCGACTCGGAGACAGGTGGAAGGGAGGCAGGGCTCCCGCAGCAGGGAGGGGCTCTGCTCCCCCTTCACCCCCCAGAGCTGCCCAGGCCCCCAGGACCCAGGAGGTACCAGCAGAGACCCACCGCCCCCAGACTGCACCCAGACCAGGATAGGAGGGGGCCCGGCTGCAAACATCTCACCCAGCCGCTTCCTCCTGAGCAGAGGACCAACCCGCAGGCCAGGGCTGCCTCCACTACCTGCAGCGACACTGCACAGAGGCAGGCATCAGAAGATCAAAGGGACCCGGGGTCCCCTCTCCCCTGGGGAGGGGGTTTGAGTGAGCCGGCCCTTGCCCCCCCCCGTTTCCGGTCCAGCCCTAGGTGAGCCGGGCTGGGGGGGCAGGAGCAGAAATGTGGGATGGAGAGGGGACCCGGTGGGCACTGCCGGGCAAGAGGACCCAGGGCTGGGGAAAAGGGGGGAGAGGGAGGGACCCCCACCCTCCAGCCCCAGCCCGCCGGCTCCTTTCCCACAATTCGGTGGGGACACCCGAAGAAAAAACAAAGTTCCGGTAGCAACTGCCAACTTCCCCCTTTTGAACCTGGGGGGGGGGCCCTCGTTTGCCATCTGTTCCTCGCAGAGGGAGACCGGCTGGCTGGGGGGGGGGCCTGGCTCCCCCCATCTGGCCCCGGCGCTTTTGTGTGAGCCTTTGCGCTCTCCCATACCCCGGCGAGTGGCGGCCTGGGGGGGGGTCTCCCCGGGGAGCCCCCGGCGACCGGGGCCTCCGGGAAAGACGCGGATGGGGAGAGGGGGGGAGGACCCCTCTTCGCCACCTCCGGGACCTCCAGGGCCACTTCCCGAAGACAATGCCCCCCAGAGACCCCCGAGGGGCGGCCTCCCTCTCCGGGCATGCCGCCGCCACCGCCGGGCAGGGCAGCGCCCGCCCCCCGCCCACCCCCCGCGGGCAGGCGGGCGGCGCTGACGCTCGGCTCCGAGGGTTTCCGGAAAACAAAGCCGGTGTCCAGGGCGGAAGGGGGAGGCGGGCCGGCCAGCTCGCTCCCGGCGCGCCCGCAACAGGTCCCCCCACCCACCCGACGGGGCGCAGGTGCCCCCCGCAACCTGGACGGGGAGGGGGCACCCGGGAGGAAGCGCGCGGGGCCGGGCGCCGG
>JAOXYA010000016.1:34383142-34394446 GCA_028565675.1 Sorex palustris | reverse complement strand
TGCAAAAGACCAGCGACCCCCCCCTCCACCCCCCTTTCACCCACGCACAGCCAGAGCAACAGTGTATCAGTTCTTATACACGCAGAACTCCCATGTATCACCAGATGTGAGTCTAACACCCCTTCCCCGCCCCCCTCCATCCCGCCAACAAAAGAGGGGGGCTGGAGGGTGCAGTAGGTCGGGCACTCGCCTTGCGCCCTATTTCCCAGGTTCGATCCCTGGCACCCCAGTAGGGTCCCCCGCTCAGAGTCCCCCGGGAGTGACTGCAGAGCTCTGAGGCGAGGCGGGAGTCGCCCCTGAGCCCAGCGGGGCGTGGCCCCACAACAACAAAAGAAGCCTGTCTCTGCTGGACTTCTAGGGACAGGAAAGAGGGACCCTTGCCCCGGGCAGCCCCCACCTGCGTCGCCGCGCCTTGACCGCTGGGGGGAGCGAGCAGCCCGCCCGAGGGAGGCGGCTCGCTTCCTATTATCACCCAGAGCTCGGGCAGCTCCCGGGGTGGGGGGGACCGCAGGCCTCTGGGTTCCTGGGGACGGTGTCCCACCTGACTCGCAGGCGCCTGCAGGGACCCCCTCTCTCTGCCAGCCCCTCTCTCACCTGTTCTCAGGCCTCTGATGGCGCTCACTGTGCTTCCTCTCCCCTCCCCTGGCGGTCAGCTGATGCCCCCCCCCATTCTTTGTGGGTGGGGGCGGGGCAGGTTTAGTGGCGAGGTGCTGTCCGCTTCATTTTCCCAAAGGAAAGGCAAATGTGCCTGCTGGCTTCTCCTGTCGGTGCTTTATATTTGAGGGGGGATCTGGAGGGGGGCCTAGACACACCCCGTGGTCCTCCAGCCGACTCCAGGCTCAGTGCTCAGAATTCACTCCTTGGGTTCCGGGGACTGACCCTGAATTGGCTGCCCCACGCCATCCCCCCAGGATGCATTTTCTTTTTGTGGTGGGAAGAACAAGAGGGTCCCCCACCCACCTGGCCTGACTCCCATCTTCCTCCAGGGGAGCACGCAGGCCGACACCCCCATCCCTTACCCCCTGTCAACTCCCCCCCATTTGAGGTCGTGACAACTAGATTCCTCTCTGGCTCAGAGGCTGCCACACTTCAAGCCGGGCTACTTGTCCCCAGCTGCGTGGGGTCCCGCTAGGGGGGCAAGGGCTCCCCGCCTCCAGGCTTAGGTGCTGGCCCCGCAGGTAGTAGCACACCCTAGCACAGTCCTTGTCCATGTCCCTGGGGGGGCAAGAGAGACCCCCCTCGTGGACAGATCTGGGTGGCCGGGGCCTGGCTGCCCCTCTGTGGCCTGGAGGCGGGTAGGCGTCCAGGTGGTCTGTCCCAGGGGAGGCCTGGTGGGCGCCAACCGGGATTCTTCAGGGAGCTCTGGGGCCCCTGCACAACCTGACCCCCTCCCTGTGTCGGGTAAGCGGGGTTCCACCGGGGCTCAGGCTGGAGAGGTCCAGTGTCACTCAGCCCTGCGTCCTCCCTCTCGGCCCTCCTGGGAGGTGCCCCTCCCTCATCCCGACCTTTTCCTGTGAACCCCTCCATACACACTGGTGCTGGCCGGACCCTTCTGAGTCTGCACACCCCCTCCCCGGAGCGCCGGTCACCAGGTGTGACCGCAGCCCCTTCCCCAGGTGGCAGCCCTGCAGCTTTGTGGGGCTCCCCCGGGAGTCGCCTTCAGCCTTCCCTAGTGGGTGACCTATTGTTCCATTGTTCGGGTTCACCAGGCCGCTGAGGGGCGGGGCCTGCGGCTTTCCCAGTTGGGGCTCCACTCTGAGCTCCTCCTGGGGCTGGGGGTCCGACCCAGGCCGCCCAGCCCCCAGGCTTCCCCGTGCCAGGTGTGTGCTCCGCTTCCTGAGCCCCTCCCTGCTCCCGGGGTACATGGAGGCCCCCAGTCGACAGCAGAGCTTGGTCTCCGCGCTGGGCAGTGGGCCCACCCTAATAGGGTTCCCTGGTCGGTGGTCCCCACACCTAGGGGCCCCTGGAGTCCTCCTTTGGTAGTTTAGGGCAGAGGTGGTTTTTTGTTTTGTTTTGTTTTTTGGTTTTTGGGTCACCCCTGGCAATGCACTCAGGAATCACTCCTGGCGGTGCTCGGGGGACCATCTGGGATGCTGGGAATCGAACCCGGCTCGGCCTCCTGCAAGGCCAGCGCCCTACCTGCTGTGCTGTTGCTCCAGCCCTGGCAGTGGTCTTTTTTTGGGGGAGGGGTCACACCCTGCTAAAGTCGGGGCGCGCTCCTGACTGAGCTCGGGACTAGACAGTGCTGGGGATCGGACCTGGTCGGCTGTGTGCAAAGCCAGCACCATCCCTGCTCCCCCTCCTCCCCTCTCTCCCTTCCCTCCTCCTCCCTCTTCTCTCTCTCGCTCGCTCGCTCTCTCTCTCTTGCTCTCTCCCTAGAACCCTTACACATCCATGACCCGCTCCAGGCTTCTTTGCTGGGTGGTCAGTAGGGACCCCAGCCCCCTCGGACTCTTGAGCGGTCAACCGAGCCCCTTCCGTGAGCGGGCATACCTCCCCCGAAGCACCAGCCCCCCCGCTCACAGCCTCTGGCTTGGAGGCCAGCCGCCCTGTGCTCAGAGCTCAGTGGGGTGCCCGAGTGCCTGCCACGGAGCCCCCCCCCATCCCCATCTCTTCGGGGGTCCTGCCCCCATCTGGGCTTGTATTTCTTCCTGTGCTGACCCTGGCCGAAGTGGATGGCCTGGTCTGACCTTGGGGGTCAGCTCTGCCCAGCAGAGCTGTGATAGTCTAGGGGGGAAATGGGTACATGCACCCTGCCCCAGCTATGTGCGTCCCAGACACCCCACGCGCAGGCTCTGTGCCAGGCCACCTCGCCGGTGGGCACATGGGGGTCAAGCTCTGCAGGGATAGTCGGAGCTTGCCAGTGGGCCGGAAGTGGGCATGTGGCAGAGCTCAGGGTGGGGGGGTGGCCCCGCTTCCTGCACTGTGCTTTTCGGGGGTACGGCTCTGCCCTGTCCTTGTCCCTGGCAGTCTCCAGGAGCCCATGTGCTGGGAGGGGTGCCCCAGGGGGGGGGGCACGGGGACAGGGACGCTGCTGGTGGCCGTCGGAGGGCAGAGCCCGTGTGTGAACTTGCCCCTGACCCATCTGTGTCACCTCCTGCTTGTTGGCCCCTAATAAAGCACCGATGCTCCGTGCTCCCGGCTGTATGGCTCGTTCTTAGGGGTGCTCCTCCCCAAGCCTGCGGGGGATGGCAGAGTCGTGGGACTCAGGTCTGGTGGCGGGGGTCCACTCTGCTGCCCCCGTCCGCCTTCAGTGCTTGTGTCCACTGTCCCCTTCTGCACAGAGGCAGAGAGGGGCAGCAGAGTGGATACCTGCAGCTAGTTGGGGGTGGGCGCAGTCCCGGGGGGGGGCCCTTTGTTGCCTCTGGGGGACTTGTCTGAAATCTCCCCCCAGTCTCCTCAGCGCCTAGGGCCCCCCTCCAGGTGTCTGGGATCCTTCCCCTGCCAGTGCGCCCCACTCTGCGCTCAGGGCTCCGACCCTGTGCAGGGGGGCCTCTGTGTTCTGGGGTGGGGTAGGGGGTGCCACCCAGATGCCCCTTCCGGCAGAGCCCCCAGCAGGGAGATGCAGGCAGCCAGGGCGCCCCCCACGGGCCTCGCATTAGTCCCTGCCAAGAGGTCGTCATTACCCTCATAACCAGAATTTTCTTCCTGGCCTGACAGAATCGGTGGGCGGGTGGGGGAGGCCCTTGCCTCGGCCAATGGGATTTGACCGCCCGGCACCCCGTGGCGCCCCCCCTGAGCACTACACGGTGGCCCAGACCCTTCCCCCAGAGCTCAGAACAAGACACAGTGTTCTCGCGCTCCCCACCTGCGGCCCCCCACCCCGGGCCAGGGCCAGGCCGAGCTGCTTGTGTTCCGGCTTATCGGGCCAGCAGGGACACTGGCTCCCGGTGTCCCCGCGGCCCACGCCTGGCACGCACGGGGGTCAGTGGGCTGTGACCAGCGAGCGCAGCCCAGCGGAGGCTTTATCAGGCCATGCTGGGGAGGGGGAGCACTGTAGCTTGAGCTTATCACTGGGGACCTTGAGCAGAGCAGAGCATGTGGGGGCAGGCGAGACCCGTCCATGGGAAAGCAGGGGTGAGGGGGTGTTGAGGCGGGTGGTCTTGGGGGCTGGGGCAGGACACCTGCTAGTTAGGGCCCTGGGGTGCATGCATTCCCCCTACCCTGTCAGGAGGGAGTGGGGGCCAGATCAGTACGGGGGAGGCCCTGTATGGACCCCTGTAGCCCTAGTCGGGGGCTCGGGAACTGCCCCAGGGTCTCAAGCCTGGCCATTTAGGGCTCTTCCTGCACAGACCAGCTCCCCTCTGGGGGGGGGGCGAGATTAAAGCAGCAAAACAGAAGCCCCGTTCACTTTGTTTACTAGCTGCACATTGGCCTGGTGCAGCCCTGGGTCCCCCTTAATCCCCGGGACTGGGGGTGCATCTGATGAACACGCCCTCCAGGGACTGTCCTCGCTACCCCGCCATTGTTGAGCAGCTGGTGGGCAGTTTGGGGGGGCCCTCCTCCAGCGCCCAGCACCTTCCCTCACCTGCGGGGCCCACAAACCGCTGTGCCTCCACTTGCCTGTCCCCAGAAGGGCCCTGAACCCCGGGACAGGGGCTGAGGGACCGGATCTCCTTCAGTGCAGACCCCTTCACTTTTTTTTTTTTTTTTTTGCTTTTTGGCGGTTCTCAAGGGTTCCTCCTGGCTCTGCACTCAGGAATTACTCCTGGCGGTGCTCGGGGGACCATAAGGGATGCTGGGAATTGAACCCGGGTGGGCCGTGTGCATGGCAAACGCCCTCCCCGCTGTGCGATCACTCCAGCCCCCCCTCCAGGCCCCTCCACTTTGAGGATCCCCCACTTCCTGCCAGCCAGCTGGGATCAGCAAGCAGGAAGTCAGCCTCCCCGTCCTGGACTCTGAGCCCCCCACTCCTCACCACTTCCCAGGACACCCCTTCCTCTGACTTCTGACCTAAGACCTCTGGGAGCCAAGATCCCCCGATGGTCCATCCATCCCCCCTTCCCGAGGAGCTGCCCACAGGGGCAGGGGGTCTGTACCCCACTCCCTCCTCCCACGGACACCTGCTCTATGGGTGCCCTGAGGGTGACCGGTCTGGGCGGCGGTGAGATGCTCCCTGTGGGCCTCTTGTGGTTGGGGGGCTCCATCTTGCTGCTGGGGTCTCTGGGCTGTCCTAGATGGACACGCTCTTCACCGGGGTGGTGAGGTGCTGTGGCCTGCCCCGGGGCACCCCCAGTGCTTCCTTGGTAGATAAAACAGACCTGTGTGCAGTCCTGTCAGCCAGTACCTTCCAAAGACCTTCCGTCTAGAAGACGCGTCGATAGTGTTTGGGGGGCCACTCCTGTATCGGTACCCTATGGGGAGCCAGGGATAGAACATAGGTCGGCCATGTGCCAAGCCAGTGCCCTCCCTCCTGTATTTTCCAGCCCCATTAGGCAGTCACCTTCTGCCCTGACCCCCTTTTTCTTGAGAGGTGTTGGGAGGGGCCTGCCTGGGGGGAGGGGGGCGCAGTCAGCTCCAAGGGCTGGTGCTCATCTTATTTTTTTTTTTTTTTTTGCTTTTTGGGTCATACCCAGCATTGCACAGGGGTTACTCCTGGCTCATGCACTCAGGAATTATTCCTGGCAGTGCTTGGGGGACCCTATGGGATGCTGGGAATCGAACCCGGGTCGACTGCAAACACCCTACCTGCTTTGCTATCGCTCCAGCCCCAAGGAGCTCATCTTTGCATGCAGGCGGCCTGGGTGTGATGCCTGGCACAGGACGTGACCCTGACCCCTGGCCCCCCGACCCCACTTAGACACAGAGCACCCTGCGGCATTAGCGTGGCCACCCCGACCCCCCTAGGGCCTTCTGTCAGGCACTGCACACACGGAGCCTCTGGGCTGGGGAGGGGTGTCTCCCTGGGCCCAGCCATGCTGGGCAGAGGCCCGGGCTCATGCCATCCCCCCTCTTCCTTGCAGGGCTGGGCTACGACCCCTACAACCCCGAGCTGCCCAAGCCCCCCGCCCCACGGGAGAATGGCGCCCTGGGCCGCGGGGACGAGCCGCGGGCTGACATTCTGGAACTGGAGCTGGTCAACCAGGCCATCGAGGCCGTGCGCTCCGAGGTGGAGCTGGAGCAGCGGCGGTACCAAGAGCTGCTGGACACGGCCCGCGAGCAGGGCGCCGCGGCCGACACCCCGGGCCCCGCAGGCCTGGACGACGGCGCCTTCTCGCTGGCGTTCGACTACAGCCCCAGCAGCTGCGGCACGGGCGGCCCCGACGCCACCTACCAGCCCACCCCGCTGGCCCCCGTCGAGGCCGGCGGCAAGTACTCGCTGGGCCCCGGGGCCGGCGGCGGGGGCGCCTTGGAGTACATCCCCAAGGCGCTGAGCCAGCCCCGGCGCGCCCGGCCTGTGCCCAGCGGCAAGTACGTGCTGGACGATTCCAAGCCGTCCACGGACCTGGAGTACGACCCGCTGTCCAACTTCTCCGCCCGGTTGCTTGGCAGGAGCAGGGCTGGTGCCAGCGACGAGCCTGCGGCCAAGCGGCCCCGGGGCGCCCGGCCCAGCGAACCCTACACACCCGCCCCGAGCAAGCCCTGTGACCCCTTTGCCGCCTGTGAGGCCCGTTTCTCCGACTCCGACGACGACAACGAGGCTCCCGGGGTCCCTGCCAGCCCCCCCAGAGACCAGGCTGCCGCCGCCACCCCCACCACGGACGGCAAAAGCCCCCAGAGACCAGGCTCCAAGGAGGCCCACCAGGAGCCCGACGAGGGTGCCCTGCGGCTGACCAAAGAAACGGCCGTGCAGTGTGACGGGGGCGACCTGGGCCAGCCCCCCGGCCCCAAGCCCGAACCCCCCGGCCTGGCCTCACAGGAGCACCAGGACCCCAAGGAGGGGAAGCCCAAGAAGAAGAGCCACAAGGACAAGGATGGTGTCCCCAAAAAGGACAGGGCCAAGGGCGCCCCGCCCACAGGGCGCCCCGAGAAGTCACGCGTGGACAAGCGGGGCCTGCAGGCCAGTGGGTCCCGGCCACCGGCGGGCACCAAGAGGAAGCCGTCCGCCGCCAGCCCCGTGGCCAGCTCCGGGAAGGCCCGGCCTGAGAAGCCCAGCCCCGCCAACGGGGGTCCCCGGCCCAGCCCCCAGGACCGGCCTGGTGCCCGCAGTGGCAGCAGCAGCAGCAGCGGGAAGGCCTGGGTGGGGAAACTGGCCGAGCGCAAGGCCCGCTCCCTGGACGAGGGGGCCGCCCGCGACGCCCCCAAGCTGAAGAGGCGTGCCCTGAGCCACGCGGAGCTCTTCGGGGACGAGAGCGAGGACGAGGCGCCCCCCGCCCGGCCCCCCCGGGCGCCCGCCCTCCCCAGCCTCAGCTCCAGCTCCTCGGACTCAGACTCGGACAGCAGCAGCGGGGGGCGGGGGCCGCCCAAGCGCCTCAAGGTCTCCCCGCCCCCCGCCGCCTCTGCCGCCAGCCTGGCCTCCCCCCCTGCATCCTCCTCCTCCTCCTCCTCCTCCTCCTCCTCCCCCTCCCCGGGGGCGGGCGCGGCCGTGGCCGTGGACTACGCCGCCCTGGAGAAGGAGGTGGACTTTGACTCGGACCCCATGGAGGAGTGTCTACGCATCTTCACCGAGTCCACTCGCGTCAAGACCCAGGACAGGGGCCGGCTGGCCCGGCAGGTGAGGGCGCCCGGCCGCCGCACCCCGCGCCCCAGCCTCGGCAGCCCCGGAACCCACGGCGGGCGGCCGCCCACCCGCTGCCCGTCCGGACAGAGGACCCGGCGGGGCCCTGCGCAGCTTCTGGCAACTTCTGACCGACTGGCTAAGGGGTACCGGGCGCCCGCCGTCCTCCTGCTCTCCTGAATTCTCTCCCTCTCTCCCCTCCCGGGGGGCACCCTTATTTTCCCTCTCTGCCTCCCTCCTGGATCTCCCCGAAACCTGCCGATGGGGTTCGCCTCCCCGTCGGCCGGCCACCGGAGGGAGCAAGGGCAGCAGCGCCCCTTCCCCGCCCCCCCCAGCCCGTAGCTCTGGTGGGGGTCACGGGCTCCTGGGTGCCCCCAGCCGCACCCCAGCTGGCCGCAGGGCCCTTCCTGGGTTCAGTGCCCATTGGCCCCCTCCCTCCAGGCAGCCCTGGCCCGTGGGCGGGAGGCGGGTTCAGGCACAGCCCCGGGGCTTCACACTGCGGCAAGTCCTGGAGGGAGACTGGGGCGCCCAGGGCAGGGGCTGGAGGGGGGGGTGGCTGGGGTGGGCCCGGCTGAGGGTTTGCACCGTCTTTCAGCCCCCCAAGGAAGCTAAAGCCGAGGACAAGGGCCAGGCGGGCCTGACCACGCTCTTCCCCGGGCAGAAGAGAAGGGTTTCGCATCTGACCAAGCAGGGCAAGGAGGTAAGGGGCGGCGGGCAGCCCCGTCACACCCCCCCATTCCCCACCCCCACCCCCCCCCCCCACATCCCCGTGTCCAGCCAGTCGCTGCCCCAGGCTCAGCCCTGCAGCCCTGGGCCTCGGTGGCCCCTCCCCTGACAGGGTGGCCTTGGCCCCAGCCACACCTCTCGGAGCACGGTGTCCGTCCTCTTCCCGGGGCGCAAAGCTGGCCGGCCTGAGCACCTTGGACAGGGCGTCCATTGTTTGAGCCCCAGGGGTGGGGGAGCCAGGAAAAGAGGGGGTGCTTCCCTGCAGAGGGGAAGGGGCCCAGGGCATGGGGAACGGGCCTGCAGCGGCCTGGGGTCCCCCGGGGCCTGGCTGGAGGCAGGGCCCGGGCTTGGGGGTCTCTGCACCTCGCTGGCCACCTCCGGAGCCTGCACGAGTCGGAAGAAGGCGGGGGGCGGGGTGCCCCGGTGCACCCCACGCCCTCAGAGTGACACCTTGGGCCCTGGTGTTTCTCGTGCTGCAGGTGGAGCCCGCGAGGAGGGTCCCGGTGCCCCCTGCCCGGCCCCCCAGCGCCCAGGAAGTGTGCTACCGGCGAGCCCAGCAGGCCCAGCAGGACTCGGCCCGGTGGCTGCTTTCAGCCCAGAAGCCTTCGTCATCGTCACCGTCATCCTCTTCCTCCTCTGTGCACATCTCGGCGCCCGGCGAGAAGCGGAGAATCGCTCACGTGCCCAACCCCCGCCTGGCTGCAGGTGAGAAGGGGGGAGGGGGGAGGAGGGGGGAGGCTGCGTCTGCCGAGTGAGTCCGACCTGTGTCCCCACCCAACCCCCCCCCCACACACCCCCACTGGGTCTCGGAACTGTCACGGGCTGGCTTCCGTCGGCCCTGACCCTGCCAGGCTGGGCTGCCCCATCGGGTGGCTCCGAGCCCAGCCCGCAGATGGAGACCAGCAGGGGCTGTCTATTGCCTGGGCGGGCGCAGCACGGAGGGTTTCCACGGACCACCGGGGGGCTTCCCGCCCGCCCGATCACCCAGCACTAGCCTGACCTGTGCCGCAGTTTGCCGTTTGCAAGCCAGCAACGCCCACCCCTCGGACCCCACCCCGTGGGCAGTGCTATGTGGGTCAGTGGAAGTCCAGGTGGAGGGGGCGAAGCCAACCTGAGTCACTTAAGGGCTCATCGCTTGGTGCGAGGCTGACTCGGGTTCGATCCCCAGCACCTCATAGGTTCCCCCCTGCGCATCACCAGAAATGATCTCTGAGCACAGAGCCGGGAGTCGGCCCTGAGCACTGCAGGGTGTGGCAACAAGACAAAATCTGAGTCACGTGGGATCCTGAGCCCCAGAGTGGTTTCGGGTTCCCTGAGGATGCACGTTCCCGCCCCAAGCCAGCCCCCTCCCGCACACACATGCTTGTAGAATCGAGGCGGGGACCCCCCTGCACACCCCACCTCGCGTCTTGCCTGCTCACCTGCAGAAACCAGTTAACCTGCCCCCGGGGCTCACCCCCGCCTTTCCCTGACTGCAGTCCCCCACCTGGGCCCATCCCAGAAACAAGCCAGCAAGCGATGCCCCCCTCCCCACCCCCACGGGGTTTGTGACCTCATCAAAGAGCGCGTCTGGAACACAGGGGCAGCGCCCGCAGGCGCTCTGGCAGCTGGTCACAATGGCCAGACCCGGGGCAGCCCAGACCTCAGGTCCCCAGCCCCGGAGCCAGGACCTGACCTCCCGCAGACGCCAATGCCTCGGAGTCGGGGGCCAGAACATGCGGCAGAGGCTCCCCCCGTGCTCCGCCACACGCCCGACCACCCCCGCGGCCACGTGGCCTGAGCCGGCCTCCGGCGCCCCGTGTGTTCGCGCCCCCTCCATGGCCTTGCGGCAAAGCGGATAGAACCTAATGTCCTTCCACGGCCCGCGCTCCCGCCCCCGGCCCTTCCCCCTGTGCTCGGAAATGCACGTCCTGCTCCTGCTCAAGGGCCGCGGCTGCCTGGTGCTCTGCAGCTCCGTCATGGGGGCGCTCTCCTCCTGCGCTCACGCCCCCGATGGCCCCCCGCCAGCCCCCACAGGCGCCAAGAGGACCCTGGCGGCCAGCTGCAGCCAGCCCCCCAATGGGCCCGAGCTGGGTGGGCAGCCCCTGAAGACGCGCACCCTGTCGGGCATGGCCTCCAAGACGACCAGCACCGTCACCCCCAAACGCGTCGCTCACAGCCCATCTCTGCAGGTACCGGGCCGGCGCCCCCCCGCATCCCCCCCACCCCCGTCTGCCGCCACTGTTCAGGCCAGGGAGCCTCGGTCGTCCCCCCCCCCAGCGAGCCCCCCCTCTTGAGGCTGTCCCCTCCACAGGTGCCTTTGTGAAGGTAGCCCCCCGCTTCCGGCTGCCCCCTGTCTGCAGGTAACTCCCTGCCCGTTCCGGGGATGCCCGGTGCAGGGAGCTTTGTTTACAGCCCCCGGGCACCGAGCCCTGCGGGCCTGGGCACACCCAGTTCTACCCCTCCGGACCCTCCCTAGCCGCATCCCACCCTGCCCCTCCCTGGCCGGCCTAGGGGATAGGGGATAAGAAAGGGCCGAGGAGCAGCGGCTCAGTTTCAGTTCCCTCGGCTTCCGGGACCTGGGCTGCTGTCGCCCGTCCTCAGCCATGCAGCCCCAGCGGCCTGTGCCCCTCTGCGTCGTCGTGGTGCCCGTGGTGGTACCTGTGCCCGTTCTCCAGTGCACGGGCCACCCCGGGCTCTGTCTGCCTCCCCTGCAGAGTCTAAAGAAGCCCGTTATCCCCAAAGAATTCGGGGGCAAAGTCCCCACCGTCATCCGCCAGCGATACCTCAACCTGTTCATCGAGGAGTGCCTCAAATTCTGCCCCTCCAGCCAGGAGGCCATTGAGAAGGTGAGGGCGTGTACACGTGTGGTATGTGTGTGTGTGTGTGTGTGGGTGTGTGTGTGTGTGTGTGTGTGTGTGTGTGGTAAAGGATAAAGAGGG
>JAOXYA010000016.1:34344305-34358239 GCA_028565675.1 Sorex palustris | reverse complement strand
TATGGGGTGCTGGGAATCGAACCTGTGTCGGTCATGTTGGCTGCGTGCAAGGCAAACGCCCTACCCGCTGTGCTATCTCTCCAGCCCTCCATTTTTTTTTTAAAGACAGAAAAGACTTTGGATGAACTCTGAGGCTTCCCCACCCCACAATTGCCAAACTGGCTTCTCTTGGGGTGGTGCTCAGGAGCGGTTCCGACAGTGGCCAGCAGAGGGCAGCCTCGCCTGGGGCCAGAATCCAGTCACTGGGCCGGCATGCGGGCAGGGTTTGCCAATAGTTTGATGAGAAGCAAATTTTAAGGGACGTCGGGGAAGCCTAAAAATTCCAGCTGCTCCCGAGACTCAGTCCCCAGAATCTCTCTTCCTGCTTCCTGTCTTGCCAGAGAATCACTGGGATCAACTGATGATGCCCCCTGTCACAGCCCCACCATCCCCGGGGGTAGGGGGACGCCCACCCACAGCCTCTCCAGTGCTGGAGCCTTAAATGTGGGGTGGGGTGGGGCTGAGACGAGGCATGGAACCTCCACGTCGGGTGGGGGAACTTCTCCTCTGGGCGGAACTGGGAGCTGAACCCCACTTGCTGGGAGGTGAAGCAGCTTCTGAAAGGCAGGCCTCAAGCTTTGACAACCCTTCTAGAATCTTCTAGAAGCGGATAGAGCTGGTGAGCCTGGGGCCAAGAAGCAGAGGTCAGCTTAGTCCCTCCCGAACTCCTACATATCCCTTGAGGCCCCGTTGACATGGCCCTTCCTCCAAGAAGTCCTCCTCTCCAGGAGAGACCCAAATCCTGTGGGCCCGAGGCTCCTCTGCCTTGTGGGGGTGGATGGCGGGTCAGTGAGGGGACCCAGTTCCATACAGACCGGATCTAGAGAACCAGGCAAAAATATATTTTTTTGGGGGGGTCACACCCGGCAATGCACAGGGGTTATATCTGACTTTACACTCAGAAATTACTCCTGGCGGTGCTCAGTGGACCATATGGGATGCTGGGAATCGAACCCGGGTCGAACTCCTTCTCTCACCCGCCTACCCCCTCCTCAACCCTCCCGTGGGGTTGTGGTAGCACTGTAGCACTGTCCTCCCCATTGTCCATCGATTTGCTCGAATGGACACCAGTAACGTCTCCATTGTGAGACTTGTGACTGTGTTTGGCATATTGAATATTCCATGGGGAACTTGCCAAGCTCTGCCATGTGGGCGAGATACTCTCGGTAGCTTTCCGGGCTCTTCGAGAGGGACAGAAGAATCGAACCCAGGTCGGCCGCATGCAAGGCAAACGCCCTACCCTCTGTGCTATGGCTACAGCCGGGGGGGGGGGGGGCGGGCGGTGTTGTGGTATCAGGCCCATATCCAGTTCCCAGTACCTCCACCCCACACCCCGGGTCTCCCACTGGTCACTGGGGAATGAGTTCATCTGCGGCGTGTGTCCCCACCCCTGGCCATCAGTGGCTCAACTATCCCCCTGAACTAAGTAGGGGCGACTCCCGGGGTCTGCACTTGGGCCCGGCTAGGCAGAGGCCGGGGGGCTGCAGCGTGTACCCCGTGCAGGACACCTGTCCTGGAGTGACAATTTCCTCCCAGGGGCCAGGTCAGGCTGGGGGACACGGCTGAGGGGCCGAGGTGAGCTGAGGTGGGTGGAGAGACAGTGTGGTTAGTGACTCCCCAAGGCTGAGAGTTTGGGGTGTATACTTGAATCCCTGCAAGAGATCACGAAACCTCACAAATCCTCACACTCACAAGTACACACATACTCACACGCTCACACAAATGCACACATAGTCACGCACACAAAACCACACACGCTCACTAATATACACGCCCCCACACACTCACACATCTGCATTCATAAATACACACACACAAATACACACAGGCCCAAGCTCATGCACTCACACATACACACTGACAAACTCTCTCACTCGCACTTTCACATACACTCATACACACTCACACACTCACCAGCTACAGATATACCAACTCACACACACATGTTCTCACTCTTACACACACACTCATACACTCACACACTCTTACAGATAATCACACTCACACTAACTCAACACTCTCCTATAAACACTCACATACAGACACACACACAGACAGACAACAGACACACACACATTTCTGGGCTGTGGGGATGCGGGATCTGGATTCTGTGGTATGAGCAGCCTTGAGTACACACTTGAGAGCGACAGCCTGGTGTCCCGTGTTCATAGCGACCCATGAGCCTGTGTCCTCCTGTGTAAGGGGAGTTGCCTGTCGCCCTGCACTGGGGCCATAAATTTTGTGACCCAGGCTCTGAAAGAATGTCGAAGTGAGGGAATCTGCAGCACCTTCCCACCATCCACCACCCCCTCTCTCAATCCATCCACTCCACTCACACATCCATCACCCACTCATCATCCATCCATCCATCCATCCATCCATCCATCCATCAACCTATCCATTCATCCACCCACCCACTTATCACCCATCTACCCATCATTTCATCCAATCATCCATCACCCATCATCCATCCACTCACCATCCATCCACCCATCCATTTATCACACTCACCCATCCACCTATTCGCCTCCATCCCGTCATCCATCCATCCCCTCATCCATCCATTTATCAATTCATCCCCCACTTACCCATTCATCCATCACCCACCTACCCACCCATCCACTCCCCCCACTCCCCTATCCATCCATCCATCCATCCATCCACCCACATCTACCCTCCCATGCATCCACCCATTTTCCCATCCACCCATCCACCCACCCATCCATTCATCAGCTTTCCCACCCATCTACGCACCACCCACCCACTCACCCACATCCATCCATCCACCTACCCAACCACCACTCATCCATTCATCCATCCCTCATCCATAATCCCCCAATCTACCATCCCCCTACCTACAACCTATACTTCCTTCTTTTCATGCCAATTCATCCATCCATCCATCCATCCATCCATCCACCCCCATTGATCCATCCATCCACTCACTCATCCACTCCTCCACCCATCCATTCTCCAATCTCTCCACCTACCCCCATCCCCCCACCATCCATGCACCCCATCCTCCAATCGACCCACCCATCCCCTCACCCACAACCCCCCCCACGCATTTCATCCATCCATCTCCCCCCACCCACCCACTTCTCCACCCACCCTACATCCATACCTTTACAAGGCACCTACTGTGTGTGACACTACTGGGTTCGGCTGTGTGGAAGTGGGACAGAACAACCTCACAGGGGCACAGGTGAGGACCTGGTGGCTTACAACAGCCCTCCCGCCAGGGACTGTGCCCTGTGGGGATTATGTCACTGACACCCATGGGAAGGGTGATACTGTGTCCTGGTGTTATTGTGGCCTTGGGCTGAACTCAAGCAGCTACAGGAAAGTGATTCTGATTCCCCTGCAGGGAGCATACGGGGAGGGGTCTTGGCTGGGGGAAGGGGAGTCAGCAGGTGGGGGGTGGGTGTGGAAGTCAGCTGGGGGCCCCAAATACTGAAGCTTGGGATCTGGAGACATCCAGGGGAAGACACTCTATGGGAAAGGGGTCAAGGGTCAGAGGGGTGGGGCTGGAGCGATAGCACAGCTGGTAGGGCGTTTGCCTTGCACACAGCTGACCCAGGTTCGATTCCCAGCATCCCATACGGTCCCCTAGGCACCGCCAGGAATAATTCCTGAGTGCAGAGCCAGGAGTAACCTCTGTGCATCGCAGGGTGTGATCCAAGAAGAAAAAAAAAAGTCAGAGAGGTGACGGTCCCCACCCCATCCCCAGCGGGCTGGATTCAAGGGGAAACCCAGCATTCATGGATGGAGACACCCCATCTTTCTGGCCTCCTTACTATGTGCTGTGCCCCGAGCAGCCATGGAGTCACTCTGGTGCCCATTTAAGGGCCTGCCCCCAGCTAGGCACAGGGTAGGAGTGTGGGGTCTGAGCCACTCGCCCCCCCCAGCCCCCCCCCCGCTGTGCTCAATGGTCCCTCCCTGGCTTTCAATAGGGAATCGGTTTCCTTGGTGATAAGGCCTGCCCCAGCCACCAGCTGCCTTCCGGTCCCATGTGAGAGGCGCCCCCCCCATCTTCTCCCCTCAGACTGAGCCACCATGAGAACTGCCTATGGTACAGAGAGTCACAAAGAAGGGGGTCCTAGGGTGGGAGTGTTACCACAGTGGGGAGGGTGCTGGCTGACCCGGGTTAGATCTCTGGCACCCCGCAGGGTCCCCTCAACTTTCCAGGAGTGATCCCTGAGTGCAGAACCAGGAGTAAGCCCTGAGCACCCCCGCCCAACACACACACACATACACACATAAGAATGGGGTCATCAAGTCAGAAAGAGGGAAGCCTTTGGGGGTGCCAAGTCATACAGGGAACTCCAGAGTCCCGCATCTTCTTCTTTTTTTAAAAATTTGTCTTGTTTTGTTTTGTTTTTGGATCACACCTGGCGATGCACAGAGGTTCCTCCTGGCTCTGCACTCAGGAATTACTCCTGGCGGTGCTCAGGGCCCATACAGGATGCTGGGAATCGAACCCCGGGTAGGGTAGGTTGCGTGCAAAGCAAATGCCCTCCCCGCTGTGCTTTCACTCCAGCCCCTCATCTTTTGTTTTCTTTGGGGGCCACACCCAGAGGTGCTCAGGGGTTACTCCTGGCTCTGCACTCAGGGATTACTCCTTGTGGGGGGGCGGCTCAGGGAACTCTAGGGGGTGCCAGGAATCGAACCCAGGCTGACTGCGTGCAAGACAAGCGCCCTCCCTGCTAGATTATTCCTCCAGCCCCAGAAATGTTGCTGAAAATGTATTGCCTTTTATGTTTTGCCTCATCTTGTTTAGGGAGCCACACCCAGCAGTGCTAAGAGCTATCTGGGGGGGCGGGGGTGCTCCAGGCAGTGCCTGGGGGTGGAACAAGGGGCTCCCGCGTGCAAGGCCTGGGCTCAGCACCTCTTCCCTGTTCATCCATCTGCGTCCTCCAGCCGCTGAGCTGAGCGGCTGCCTCGCTGCTCCGCGTCCATCCTGATGGGATTTTAATGGCCGCATTTTCAAATTAGCTCTGAGCCTTTCAAAGACTTATCAGGGAAATGAGGTCCCCCCCCCCGCCCCCACAGGCCTCCCGCGGTTCCTCCCTGGGGGCTCCATCTGCTGAATCCCTGGGTGGGGGGCACGGGTGTCCTTGGGATGCCCCAAGCTGGCACCTTCAGTCCTAAAGACCCCTCCCCCCATCCCTCAGCCTCACTGGGGGCAAACTGAGTCAGCACATGTTTCTCATGTTTCTCTCTCTCTCTTACACACACACACACACACACACACACACACACGCACACACACTCACTCTGGGCTTCCTATGTATGAAAATAAAACGAGGCCAGTGGACCAGAGCAATAAGACAGCCGGGAGGGCATTGACCTTGCACACAGCTGACCCAGGTTGGATCCCCCGGCACCCCATAGGGTCCCCCATAGGGTCCCCCGAGCCCCGCCAGGAGTGGTTCCTGAGCACAGAGCCCGGAGTCAGCCCTGAGCATGACCAGGTGTGGCCCAAACACTAAAAGCAAATGAATAAATCAAAGCAAAGAATGGAAAGGTTGGAAGTGGCTGCGACCAGCTGGCACTGGAGATGGATTTGAGAAAGATGACCGGAAACAGCAGGAAACGGAGAGCCCGGCTCACCTGACAGGGTAGGGGGGCAGTGGGGGGGCACCCGCATTTGTCAATGACCCGGATTTAATCCCCAGATAAACTCACCCACTCTCACACTCACCCCCACGACCCCCCCACCCCGGCTCCTGGGTGCAGCTGAAGTGTCTGTGGGGGGCAGGGGTCACAGGCACAGGCCAGGCAGGAACCCCAAGTCACTGTGAGGGGAGCACGGGGAGGGGCAGGGGCGGGCTGGCATCCTGCTGACCCCCACACTGTCCAGGCCGCCCTGGCGCCCTGGCGCCAGGAGTGAGTCCCCAAGTCAGGAGTAGCCCCTGAGCACCCCTGGGGGTGGCCCGAGCCCCAAAAGAGAGTGAAAGAAAGGCCAGTCCTGGAAGAAAGGGGGGGATCTCCTCCTTCCGAGGTAGAGTGTTGGGGGCCTGGGGAGAGAAACCAGCAAGGGGGCTGCCCCCGTTCCCTCCCTCCCCCCTTCCTTCCTTCCTTCCTTCCTTTTTTCCCTTCCTCCCTCCCCCCCCTTCAGGGTACCCCGTGTGCTTCCCTGACGGCAGGGCAGGTGAGTCAGTGGCCAGCGCCTTCCCCACTGTGCAATCTTTCTGGCTCCTTTAAAGACAAGAGAAGGACTTGCCGTCAAATTGGGGCAAAAAACGGCCATTCCCAGAACTGGCAGAGGGGCTTGCGGGAGGAGAGGGCCGTGCAGGAAGCTTCTGGCTCTATTTCAGTTTGGAACTTGGCCAAGGTCTCAGTTTGGGAGGGGGGATTACAATGGGCAATGCTCAGGGCTCACTCCTGGTGGGGCGCACAGTGGGGAGACACTCTGGGGTGTCGCGGCGGATCAAAGGCGGATCAACCCCGTCATGCCAGACAAGCGCTTTCCCTGGCCGCTCAAATATTATTTTAAAAATTATTTAAATTAATTCATTTTGATTTGGGGACCCCATCCAGCCGTGAAAAGGGCTGACTCCTGCCTCTGAGCTCAGTGAGCACTCCTGGCGGGCTCTGGAGACCCAATGGAGTGCCAGAGATCAAACCCTGGTCGGGCAAGTTCAAGGCAACCGTCCTGCCACACTGATATATTTTTTGATGGCAGGAGAACATCAGGGTGCAGGGACCACCGTCCACTACGGTGTTACTGGTCACTCCTTGCCCTGCCGCCCTCCCTCGTTCCCCCAAAGTCCCCGCTCGTCCCAGCAGGCGCCCCTAGCCGCGCCACCCCTGGGCCATCGACAGGGTGGAGTCCCCAGAGGGAGGATTCTCCAGGAGGCCGCTGCGGGATGCGGGGTCGGCTCCATGCGCTCCCGCCAAGTCGGCCCGCGCGACGCCGACGCGGCGTTTGGAAACAGAAGCGGGTCACACCTGGTCAGGCTCCGTCTTCAGCATTTGACGGAGAGCGGCCTCTACGCGTGTGTGGGGGGGATGGTGGTAGGGAAACTGAGGCACGTCGTTTTCATAACACCTCCCAACGCACGCGCACTCGCCCCAGGACGCTTGGTAATCCAGGCGCCACCCCCAGTACCCCTTCACCCGAGTTGGGGGGAGGTGGCCCGGCGGCGGGTCCGGTAGAGGCGAACGCACAAGAGGGAACTTCAGACTGCGGGGAAAGATTTGGGGCGAGGGAGGGGGAATCTTCCCCGGCCCCCAGCCCCGCGCGCGTCTCCACGGGCCAGAGCGCGCGGCCGGCGGGCGGCGTTGGCGCTGGGGTGGGGGTGACGTCTGCGCGCTCCTGGCCTCTGCGAACGCGACCCCCGGCCCCACGCGGCCACACCTGCTTCTCTGAGCGGGTCCACACCGACATCTCCGTGCGGTCCACGCTGGCCTTTCTGCGTGTCCACACCCGCGTCTTTGAGCGCGTCCACACTCGCGTCTCGTGCGTGTCCACACTGGCGTGTCTGCGTGTCCACACTCGCGTCCTTGAGCGCGTTCGTATTTGCGTCTCCAGCGGGTCCACACTCGCATGTCTGAGCGGATCCACCCTGGCATCTCTGTGAGTGTCCACCCTCGCGTCTCGTGCGTGTCCACGTTCGCGTCTCTTCTTGTCCACACTCGGGTCTCCGTGTGAGTCCACACTGGTATCTCTGTGAGTATCCACACTCGTGTTTCTGCGTGTCCACACTCGTGTCTCATGCGTGTCCACACTCGCGTCCCCGCAGGAGTCCACACGCATTCTTGAGCGCTTCTATACTTGGCTTCTCTGCGCGTGTCCTACCGGTACCGTCTGGGCGAGTTTCCGTCGGGTCAGTCAGTGCGTGTGTCCATACCCTAGTGCGCGTGCGTCTGTACCGGGGTCCGGGCGTGTTGGTGCCTTTGTGCGAGACCGGGTCCCAGCTCAGGACGCGCCTCCTGGTCTCCTGCGCGTCTACCGAGTCTCTGGCTTTAGTCTTTGTGACTCAAGAGGTCGAAAGACTCTCCAGTCCCAAGTCTGTCCCCGCGGCGGGGGGAGGGGGGACTCTGGCGACTGGTCCGAGCCCCTCCTTAGGCTCTGGGGAAACTGAGACCCAGGGGCTGGCATCCCCCCCCCCAGTCCTTCCCCTCCCCCACCAGCCAGGCCTTCCTTATTGATCAAGATGCATATTTAATTAAAAACTTGATTCAAACCAGTTCTCAGGCTCCCAGGCGAAGACCAGCACGGGCTCAGACACGCAAGCTTCCTCCTGCTTTGTCCGTGGTGGGTCCAGCATTCTCACAGGATGGAAGGAAGTGAGGGAAGACGCGGAAGGGAGCTTCTGCAGAGACCCCCAGGCCTCGGGCAGCACGGAGGGAACCCCAAGAGGTGCTTGCAGCTGGTGGGGAGCGAGAAGCAGGGATAGGGGTCTGAACACCAGGAAGGAAGAGGAGGAGGAAGAGGAGGAGGTGGAGGAGGGGGGTGGGAGATGAGGAGGTGGTGGAGGAGGAGGAGAAGAAGGAAGAGGAGGAGGGAGAGGAGAAGGTGGAGGAGGAGGAGGAGGAGGAGGGAGAGGAGGAGGTGGAGGAAGAGGAGGAGGAGAAGGAAGAGGAGAAGGGAGAGGAGGAGGTGGAGGAAGAGGAGGAGGGAGAGGAGGAGGTGGAGGAAGAGGAGGAGGGAGAGGAGGAGAAGGAAGAGGAGGAGGGAGAGGAGGAGGGAGAGGAGGAGGTGGAGGAAGAGGAGGAGGAGGAGGAGGAAGTGGAGGAAGAGGAGGAAGAGGAGGAGGAGGGGAGAGGAAGAAGGGGGAGGGGGAGGGGAGAGGGAGGGGATTTCTGGGCTGAGGGAGCCTGGAGCGACCGGATGTGACTGCAGCTGGCAGGTTAGTCCTCTGTGGCCTCAAGAAGGGATTATGGGCCCAGGGACATCCCGCGCTGACCCCCTCATCCCACGGTCCCCCATGACTCCCCCAGGGGCAGGCCCTCAGGCAACCTCCCTAAGGGTCTCACCAACCACTAGAGGGCGCCACCTGGTCCTGCCCCCCTGCCAGGCTTCACTAGACCCGGTTCCAGCTTGCCCCCGCCCCTCTTTCCTGTGCTTCTGTGATGGGGGGGGGCAGCCCTGTGCCACCCGGTGCCTGTCACTGCAGGGGTGTGAGCGGCGCCCCGTGGGTGGATGCTGCCCCCTCCTCTTGGAACCAGCTTCTATCTCACGGGTCGGGGGGTGGACACAAGGAGAGGCCGGTGACTCCCAGTCTCAGCTGCGGGGCCCTAAAATGGGACCAGCCAGGTGCCAGCAGGCCCCTGCTGCGGGGAGGCTCAAATGGGGGGACCCTGTACCCCCTTTTCTTCCTCAGCACGCAGGGTCCCCCTGAGCACTGGCAGGGGTGTGCCCCCCCAAAGACAGAGACAGCGCAGCAGGAAGGGTTGCACATGACCAACCCAAGTTCGATCCCCGACACCCCCTAGGGCCCCCTGAGCCTGCGAGGATCGATCCCTGAGCACAGAGCCAGGAGTCAGCCCTGCGCACTTTCGGGTGTGGTCCCCCCAAACAAAACCCAAAACCCGGCTTTAGTTCAAAAATTCATTCTATCTCTCATTTCTGGGGATGCACCATGAAGTGGGGGGCTTCAGGCACCCCACTCCCCATCTCTGCCTGCCCTCTCCTCTCTGGCCCCTCTGCATAGGGAAAGGGCTAGAGTGTCTGGCTGAAGCCTATGTTCTGCAATGGGTGTGGAATTGCGCCCATTTCTCGGATGAGGAAACTGAGGCTCAGGCCCTCCACCATGATCCGTGACGGGATCCAGGGAAAGCCTGCTCCCCAAATTTCCTGCTGGGATTTTTTTTTCGGTGGGGGAATGGGTCAGAAAGCTGTGTAGACCCTTTGAAATGGAAGGTGAAGTTTTGACAGAAGGTAAGGGAGACTTTGGGGGAACATTCAGTTCTCATGGGATTCTCTCCAAAGGGGGTTCGTCAGGAGCCCAGAGCATTAGTGCAGAAGGAAGGTAAGGCTCTTGCCTTGCATATGGCCACCTTGGGCCTGATCCCAGGCACCCCTTATGTTCTCTGAGCACCCCCCAGAAGTGAACCCTGAGCACAGAGAAGGGAGACAGCCCTGAGCACCCCCGGGTGTGGCCCAAAAACAACCAAAAAAGGGGGGCATCAGGTTGGATCTTGCAGGTTGACAATCTACACCCTCAAACCCTTTTCCCACAGAACCCCTGCGCAGAGGGGGAAAGCAGGAAGTGGGGTGCAGGGGAGCCCAGCCCCCATAGGACACTGGTTGGCCTGTCTCCTTTTCAGACCTCAGCTCCGGAGAACCCTGCAGGGCCCACAACACCCCAGATCCGCCCTTACTGGGGCCTGCCCCGGGTCCCTCCATGTTTCCTGCCTCAGTTTCCCCCAAGCCGACTTCCACCCTTTCTCCCCCATAATTCTGAGTTCCCACCTCACTCAGCAGCAGGTGTGTGTGTGTGTGTGTTTGTGCGTGTGTGTGCACGCGCACGCAATTGTATGTGTGTGTGTGTATCAAGCCTCCTTCCAACTGTTTTTTTCTCTGATATTTAATTTTATGCATATATTTTTCCTGATCAGTTACCAAAAAAAAAATACTTTTTCCTCCTGAGTTGCAATTTTAACAATATTTGAAGCCGGCTGAAGCGATCGACCTGGCGTGGGTGATGAATTAGAGACGGTAATTCGAATTCATCGACCGCCCCCGCCCCCACCCCAGCTCACGGCCCCTCCCCCAGCCCCTCTCCCCTAATTACTGGTTAAGATGGGCCCAGGGAGAGCTGGCTGGGTCGCGAGGCGTCACTGACCCCAGCGGAGTGAAGACCCCAAGACAGTGGGTTGAGGGGAGAGGTTGGGCTACAGGACCAGTCTTAGAGGGGGCTTCCCCCAAATCTCAGCTTGCCAGATGCCTCCCATTGCATACATTGTACAGGTGGGTAAACTGAGGCACGAGGCGCCGGCCGACCTGGAGCACTCTGGCGAGGAGCCCTGAGGTTATCTGGCTGGATTTCTCTGAATGCTTCTGAGCAATTGGACCGTCCCTTTCTCGGGTCAGAGCTGGGCAGGGGGGAGCCGAGCAGAGCACCCCGCTTTGTCTGTCTGTCTCAGGGGCTCTTTCGGGTCTTTGGGATTCGGCTTCCTGGCTCCATCCTCTCTTGGTCTGGCCAATCTCTTTGTCTTCTCTCTGGGGTTCCTCTTTCCTCTCCATCTCTGTCTTTATTTCTGTAGGGGACCCCCCCCCACACAGAGCATCCCCCCCCCAAAGCTCCAAGACCCGCGGGAGTTTCTTGAACTTGGGTGTCCAGGCTGAGCAGGAATGGAGTTGGTGGAGATGGTGACGCCTCCCTCCCAGGGTGCCAAGGGGGCCGGCTGGACGGGGTCTCCGACGGGGAAGGCTGGGCTAGGTGGTGGTGGGGGACGCGCCCCGCCGCCTCCCCTAACCGCGGCGATTTGCCGCCACTTAAAGTCTTTTCATTTGCTCAGCAACCGGAACTAACGGCCTCTTGGCCGCCCAGCGTCTAATTACCCCGCAGTCCCTTCCTGGGTCTCTCAAGTTGCGGCCAGAGCGGTCGCCGTCCGGGAGCCTCGGAGCTGGGTCCTCGGGGTCACCAGAGGAGCCAGAGGCAGGCAGGGGTCCCAGTGTCTGATCCGCCCCCTCCTTCACCAGGCTCTGCGGGACCCCGCATTCATTCCCCACGCGGCTTGCACCCCTGAGGCGCGGACACTTCATCAGCGGAGATAAACGGGTACTCTCGGGGTCCACACAGCAACCCATGGATCAGCGCCAAGGGGCCTCAGTTTACCCCTCTGTAGATACCGCAGCAGTGGGAGGGAAACTCAGGGTTATCTCTCCAAGACTCCCTCTCTGGGGGTGTCTCACAGAGTGGGGGGACTCAGGGGTGACCTGACCTCCCCAAAGGGCAGGGTGGTGTCACACAGCTCCAGGAAAGGCCAGAAAAAACGGGACAAGGTGGGGGTTCAAGTCTTAGCCTGCAACGAAGCCTCCAACCCCCCCCCCCTTAGACCAGATCACATGGGGACTGGAGGGGGTGGTCACCTGTCCCTCCCTGCCCCCTTCCTGTGCGGGAGGGCCAGGGCTATGTGCGGACACGGCTGATGTCGGGGCTCCCAGTGCGGCTGAATGCTGGCACAGGCTGGGTATGGTGAGCTAGACAGAGGGGGGCCATGTCACCCCCACAAGTCTCCAGATCCTTGTGGCCATTTCTAACAATGACACCCCCCCCACACACACACACCACACACACAGGCTGGGTGAGAATGCATTTCCGGAGTCCTTGAAGGGAACTCAGTGAAGCTACAGAAGGGGGGAAACTGAGGCACCAGCTGGGTCCAACCCACCTGGGAGGAAGGGAGGGAGAAAGCCAGCCCCCCCACCTCTGCAGCCCAACCCTCCCCCCAGTGCCTGCTCCCTCCAGCCCCCCAGCCGGCCCCAGCCCTCCTCCCCTGTGTGAGACTTTGCGCCCCAGCGACCCCCCCCTCAGCTCCGCTGGCCCCGAGCGCCGAGAAGCGATCGATCGGCCGCTCGCTCCAAGCGGCTATTGTCCCCACGGCAGCAGCCACGGCCCCCGCGTTTAACAGGGCCAGAGAGAGAGAGAGAGAGAGAGAGAGAGAGAGAGAGAGAGAGGCCCTGGGCATAGGTGGGGGGCGTCTCCCGCACCCCCACCTGCACTCAGAGGAGGGGGCCGCCTGCCTGAGGCTGCGAAGAAGCCGATGGTGGTTGCCAAGGGGGCAAGTGTCCCTGGGGGCCGAACCCTGAGTGTCGCCAGAGAGACAGAGACCAACAGAGACGGAGAGAGGAGGAAGGGAAGAGATAAAGGGGGGCCACCGACCCCCAACAAAGCCCAGAGCTGAAAAGACCAAGCTCCCACCAGAAAAGAGGAGGCGCCCCTGGCGCCCCCCTTCACACCACCCCCCAAGGAAAACGCCACTGGCGCCTGCGGCCGGCCGGGCTGTAAAGGCCTCCAGACCCCCGCGCGGGCGAGGGTCCCCCGGGCCGCCCCTCCCCCGCCCGTTCTCGGGTGACCTTTGCCAGCGGCCGGAGGAGGGGAGGGGGCTATTGATCGCGGGGGCCCGAGCTACAAAGAACCGCGCGCTGGGACCCGGCGGCTGAGCGCGATCCCGGCCCGGCTCAGTGCTTCCCCCTTCGCGCTCGTCTCGGCCTCGGCCCGGAGGGAAGTGGGACCCCAGCGGAGCGGACGAGTCCCGGGCCAGAGCACCCCCTTAAGGCGCGGGAGCGCGCGCGCACACACACACACACACACACACACGAGCTCCCCTGCAAGTTCTTTGGAGGGCAAGGCCCCAAGCCCCCCGCTACGACCCTGCCCAAGAGCCCCGCTTCTCCCCGGTGGGAAAGGGGGTACCCAGAAGCCCAGACGCGCCTCCGGGTGCCCAGCGCCGCTCCGAGAGCCCTTTCCCGCCTCGGGCGACGGTGCTGCCGGTCCCTGCTCCCGGGGCCAGGCTCGGAGCGCCGCCCGGGCCCAGGACCGCGCAGCGCCGCCGCGCGGGGCGCCGGGAGCCGCCGGGGAGCATCCCGGCCGTGCGCACTCCTGCATCCCGCATCCCTTCCTTACCTGCGAGGCGCAGCGCCGACATGCGCTGGAACTCGGGCTCCTGCAGCCATTTCCACATCCTGCGGAAGGTCTCGCGGCCGGATTTGAGTTTGCTCCAGGGCTTGGGGTTCCGCAGCAGGTCGGAGAGGGTACCCTGCGAGCGGCACAGGATGCGCTGCGCGAAGATGGCTTGCGGGATGCTGTAGCGTTTCAGCTCGGCCGTGATGCGCTGGGCCACCTCTTTGGTGTTGATCTCCTCGGCCGCCGCGCCCGCCCCGGGCCCGCCGCCGCCGCCGCCGCCTCCGCCGCCGCCGCCGCCTCCCGCGTGCGGCC
>JAOXYA010000016.1:34225676-34237910 GCA_028565675.1 Sorex palustris | reverse complement strand
TTTTTTGGGGGGGGTTGGGGTTCACACCCAGCGATGCACAGGGGTTATTCCTGGCTCATATACCCAGAGACTATAAAACCCAGCTCCCAGAAGAGAACAGCGCAATCTCCTGCCCTCGCGCCTGGCTGTCCTCACCGGGACCCCTTGGAGGAGGGTTGAGTTTCCCTCCCCACCCTGACCAGAGCCCCGGTAGCCGAGAACCTCTGGAACCAGCCACAGCCATGCTGAGACCACTCTCCATGTTCAGACAAGCCTCATGCATGAAGGAACTGGCAGAGGAACTCAGGCATACGTGTCCCAGGGCTGAGATCTCCAAGCCTGCTTGGGTCAGGACTGAGCCTCCTCCACCCAGATCCCCCATCTTCCAGTAGGTAGGCGCCACACCCACCAACTTCCCCCAGCACCATGGTGCCATCACTGGTCAAGACCCAGAGACTATAAAACCCAGCTCCTGGAAGCGTGTGGCCGCATTCACGGCTGCACGACATCTTATTATCTAGTTCTTAGTCTGGAGAACCCAGCAGGCTACTGAAAGTATCCTGCCCACACAGCAGAGTCTGGCAAACTCCCTGTGGTGTACTTAATATGCCAAAAACCAGTAACAATGATGGGTCTCATTCTCCTAATCCTGAAAGAGCCTTGAATATGGCACTTTCTAAAATCTCAGGGCTAGGACGTTACTGGTGCCTGCTTGAGGAAATCGATGAACAACAGGATGACCATGATACCGTGATACATATACTCAGGAATTACTCCTGGCGGTGCTCAGGGGACCCTATGGGGTGCTGGGAATTGAACCCGGGTTGGCCGCGTTCAAGGCTAATGCCTTACCCGCTGTGCTATCGCTCCAATCCGACACTTGCATCTTGGGGTGAGAAGGAGGCTGTATCCTGGAGCATCCCCCCACACTCCACCCCACCTGCACCCCGCTCACCTGGTGCAGTTCCTCGCTCTCGGAAGCCAGCTGAGCCACGATCGCCTCCATGCAGCCCCGACGTGCACATAGGGTAGCCTAAGGTGGAGGGGAACTATCACCCAAGGGCCAGACACCCCCCGTCCCACTGAGTCTCTGTTTGGCGCTGGGTGCCCTGGGCCCAGGGAAAGGGAAGCAGTTACCCAGCTGCCCAGGTGAGGAAACAGGTTCAACAACACCCCCCACACTGCTCCATTCTCCAGAGGTGGTGGTCCCACAGGGTGTCTTCCCCAGACCCCCAGAGCCCACAGCCGTGGACTGTTTGTGCCTGTGTATGGAGTCTAGGGGACCCCATCCCCGCAAGCTGGGCCCCAGGGCACCTTGTTAGCCACGTCCCCAAAGGTGAGGTTGGTGAGGGTCATGCCCGCATAGCGGCGCAGCGCCAGGTTGAGGGGGTCCTGTGTCATCTTGTGCATCTCATAGTCCACTTGAAGCAGTTCCGCCACAGCCTGGAGCCCACCTGCGGTAGGGCATTGATGGGTGGGGGGAGGCATCACATGCTGGGGTCATATGTGCTGTCCCCATGACCCACCCACCCACATGCTCTCCAGACCAATCCCCCCCACCAGCTCTCCCCAAATTCAAAGAAACCAGCTCCAGGATCGGGGGCATACAGCAGGGAGAGGGCGCTTGCCTCGTAGGTGGAGGTTTGATCTCTCGCACCCTATAGGGTCCCCTGGCTCCGCTAGGAGTGATCCCCAAACACAGAGCCAGGAGTAATCCCTGAGAAGCACCGGGTGTGGTCCCAAAACGAGAGAAAATGAGGTATGTTACTTGCAAGGCAAGTGCCTTACTTGGTTCTCACCTTTTCTGGGGTGGAGATTTTTTGGGGGGGGCGGGTGAGGAGGCAGGGACACACCCAGTTATGCTCAGGGATTACTCCTGTCTCTGCACTCAGAAATTACTCCTGGTGGTGATTGGGAGACCCTATAGGATGCTGGGGATTGAACCCAGGCCATCTGTGTGCAAAGCAAATGCCCTCCCCACTGTGCTATGACTCCAGCTTGGTCCTGACTTGTTTGGATGACACAGGTCCTGTCCCCAACGCTAACCCCCATGCTCTCAACTCTTTTCCCCTCCTCGGAGCCCCGATACGGAGCCAGCTGAGAGCCTGGCCTGGCAGTCACTCACCCAGCTCGTTCATGGCTCGCCGGTACTCTTCGTCAAATGACAGCTTCATCACAGCGCAGGTGGCCTGGCAGATCTGCGGCTCCATGGGGACAGGAGCTGTGAGCCAGAGGGACCGTCATTCCGAGCCTGTCCACGGCAGCCACTGTACCCAGGAGTCCCCACCCTGCCCTCCCCGCTGCCTTCCCTGCTTCACGCGAGCAGCAGCCACCAGAAAGCAAGCTCAGGGCTTTTCCCCCAGTTTCCTTCCACAGAAGGAGAGGTGGAGTCTCAACCTGCAGGAGGGAGAGAGGACGCCCCCTCCTGGGTGAGACGGGCACTACAGGGATAAAGGCGTGTGCCTCGCATGGGGCAGAACCTGCTCCTAGCCCCGTTACTGCGTATGTTGTTCCCCCGAGCACCGCCAGGGGTCACTCCTGAGCACCGAGCCAAGAAGAGACCAGAGCCGGCCGTAAACAGCTCCCTCCCAAATCGAGACATAAAATGATCCCCACTCCTCTCTGCCTTTCTTTATGTTTTATCTTTTTTTTTTTTGGGGGGGAGGGGGTCAAACTTGGCAATATCCAGGATCAATACCGTGCAAAGCCAGGACAGCACCTTAAATCCTGTATGACTCCCAGGGCCCCTCCTTTGGTGTGTGTCTTTGTTTGGGGGCTTGTGGGTTTCCTTTCTTTCTTTTCGATGTTTGGGCCACACCAGCAGTGCTCAAGGGCTCTGAGCTTAGGGCTCAGTCCTCGCAGGCTGGGGAACCCTACGGGGTACCAGGGATCGAACCCAGGCCAACCGCGTTCAAGGCAAGTGCTCTCCCCGCTTTACTATCGTTCCAGTCCCATTCTTGTGTTTTTTTTCCTCCCCGTATTTCCTTTGCAATTAGCTGGGAGAATTCTGCATCTCACTATTCTGCTCCCCACCCCCATCCTCAGTTTCCCGATTATGCTCAATCCAGCCATTGCATTCAGTGACTTTCTCCAGTCCCGACACCGGGTACAAGCAGGGCAGCGGATGCTCTGCCTGTGGCTTGGCCAAGCTGTCAGGCCCAGCTCCCAGCAAGGCCTCAACCACGGGAGACTCAGGCGGGGCTCCAGCCCTGGTCCAGAGTGCCCGGGATGTTGCGGGATGTTGCGTGCACTGCATTGCGCAGAGCTGGAGCTCTGAGACACACCCTTTGCTCACCTCCTCCGCCCGCACCGCCGCCTCCCTCGGGCCCCGCCTCCCGGGCCTGCAGCCAATCCCAGCAGGTCTCGCAGTAGGCGCGGATCTGCTCCAGCACGTGCAGGACCCGCATCTCCTTGCGCGCCAGGCCCTGGTCTGGCTGCGAGAAGATGATATTGTGCAGCGCAGCGTTGGCGCGCATGCGCGCGTCCTTAGCGCCCGGCGCTCCGGGGCTCCCGTTGCGCCCCCCGGAGCCGGCCTCTGCGCCGTGCAGGATCTGCAGCAACAGCGGCAAACACCCGGAGCGGCGCATGGCCACGCAGCTCTCGGGGGAGCTGGACATGGCGAGCAGCGTGCGAGCTGTGTCCTCCTGGTCCCGCGTCGCTAGCATGGACAGCAACCAGAAAACCACCTCCACCTGCGGGGAAAAGAGGGCTTGGGGTGGCGTCGGCGTGACCCTAACCAGGCGGAAGGGCTGGGACCTCAGCCCCCCTCCCAGACCTTCTCATTGCTCGATCACCGAACCACTCACAAAACGGAGGAGCAAAGAGGATCCCTGTGCCACCCCCCAGCCCAAAAAGCCAGGCACCCGCGGACACTCCTAGGTGTGGCCCCCAAAACATACAGGCCAGGTGTCATCAGCCTCCCCCATGCCAGGGTCCTCCCATGACTGGGGGATCCCGAGGAAGGTTTGGGGAGAGGATGACTTCATCCCCGCATCCCAACCGAGCAGGCTTCTTCACCCCGCATGCGTCTTGATAACCTCTAAACTTTTTTTTGGAGAGTGGGAGTGCCCAGGGCTTATTTTTGGCTGTACACAGGGATGATTCCTGGTGGGACTCAGGGGGACCAGAGGTGAACCCTTATTGCTGCATGCAAGGCAAGCGGCTTCCCTGCTGTACCCCTCCATACCTTGCTGTTGCCTGGCTGAGGGCCACCATCCTCGGGGTGTGTGGGGACCTCAGGCTCTGGGTCCTCATCCACCGGCATCGGCTTCACGGCTAGTAGAGCCTGTGGGGAGGAAGTCGGGTCTGGGGGTCCGTTCTGGGAGCCCTCCCCGCAAGGCACCCTGGCTGCTAAAAGCCACTGCATCCTACAACCCTATGGATGGGGGCTGCAAAGCCGCTTCCTTCACCCTCGGCAGAGTCATCAGCCTCGCCGAGGGGACTCGTTCCGCTTCTTTCAATACCTGCGGCTCTGTCTGCTGGACCCGATCCTGCGCAGACAGCAGCTCCTTGTCAATTTGCTCCAGGCGTGAAGCTCGGATCTGCAAGGAAGAAAATGCTAGAAATCCTCCCGGGGAAGAAGACCCCACCCATTTCCAGAGCTGCTCCCCTCTCTTGCCCACACCAGAACCCCACCCTCTGCTAACTTCCCCTTCCCTGCTGTGGCCACATCCCTCTGCGATCAGGAACACACTCGGGCACGCCCCACCCTTCTATATAGCTAGCCCACCACTGAAGCCCTCCCCTGGGATCTCTCTGGCTTTCGTTCCGGGAGGAGGCTCGTCCTCACCCCAACACGGATTCCAGCCGAGATCAGCCCGCCCTGTTTGGCCCAGGCTCAGTTAACCTCCAGGGTTTGCTCAGACTTGGCTCAGATCACTGTCCACCAGTCTTCACAGTTCTCAGGCTCTGCCTTTGGCTTCCTCTGGCTCCACCCACCAGCAGCCGCCGCATCTACGTGCTCTACTTCCAGCTAAGGACCACTCTGTCCCGCCAGTCAGTGCTCTCAAATTAACTCCGCCCTACAGAAGCCCAGACTCCGCCCACAATAGCCTCTGCCCGGATTCGCCCACGAGCATGTGGCCCCGCCCACTCTGATGACCCCACCCACGGAGGTTTCCGCCCCCTTGTCCACCCATTGGCAGGTCATATCCCAGGCTCCGCCCACTATGGATCGCTACACTCTATCCTGGCCTACAGATTCGTACAAGAGGTGTCGCCCCGCCCACTAGGCTGGTAGGTCCCTGGGGCTCCCCCCCCGCAGGGGGCACCTGTGCTCGCTGCACCATCTCATCCGAGGTGCCAAAGCGTTCTTCCATGAGCGACCGGATGTGCTGCGCCTCGAACTCCAGTTGCTGCCGAATCAGGTCCATTTGCATCGAGAACTGCTGGGAAGGGCAGGTGGGGCCAGAGTGAAGAGCGATAGCCCAGCGGGTCGGGCATTTGCTCTGTACTGAACCGACCGACCCGGGTTCGATCCCCAGCACCCCATATGGTTTCCCAAGGCCATCAGGAGTGATCCCTGAGCACTGCCAAGTGTGGCACCAATAAAAATGAGGCGGGTCAGGGTCAGGATTCAGCACTGCTCCCCTCACCCTGGGCCCCCAGGCAGCCCTGCTCGCTCACCGTCTCCACATGCGGCAGCTCGTCCAGGCGCTTGGACAGACCCTGCAGTTGTGAGTAATACCACAATTTCTCCTTCTCTTCCTTCTCGATCTCGTTGAGCAGGAAACACCTGTGAGAGACGGGGCAGGCCGGTGGGCTTGGGCTCTCAGAGGGGGAATCTTGGTGCCAGTGGGGTTTATCTTATGATCGCTTGTGGGTGCAGCCTATTGCCAGGTTGATGGGCAGTGTGGAGGCTGGAGATGTAGCTCAGGGGGAAAATGTTTGCCTGGTATGTGGGTACTACTGAGGTCTGGTGACTGCCAGGACTGATTACGTGAGCTGGAATGCAAAAATACTTTATTTTTTATTTATTTATTTATTTATTTTGCTTTTTGGGTCACACCCGGTGATGCACAGGGGTCACTTCTGGCTCTCTGCACTCAGGAATTATCCCCGGCGGGGCTCAGGGGACCATATGGGAAGCTGGGAATTGAACCTGGGTCGGCTGTGTGCAAGGCAAACGCCCTACCCGCTGTGCTATCACTCCAGTCCCTGCAAAAATACTTTAACAGGAGAGAAGGGAATTGTAAATTCTGATTCTTTGAGAAAGACTGAAAGTTCCTTTCTAATTCTTTTTTTGTTCGCTTTTGGTTTAGGGCCACACCCGGCAATGCTCAGGGGTTACTCCTGGTTCTGTGCTCAAGAATTACTCCTGGTGGTGCTTAAGGGGGCCATATGGGATGGTGGGGATCAAATCTAGGTAGGCCACATACAAAGCAAGAGCCCTACCTGCTGTACTTAGCACTGCAGCCCCAAGATCTGGTCTAAGTCTGACACATTCCCCAACACTTGCTAAATCTCCCTCCAGCCTACACAGGGCAAGCTTCAGGTTTGGATTGCTCGAGCTGCAACAGCGACTCCCATCACCACCCAGGCATGAGACAGTATTCTTCCCATTTCGCCACCGCAAAAGTCTGTTGTTGGGGACTTGCATGAGCCTGGACTTAATGGTGGCCACTCTGGAATGGTCCCATTGGGCCTCATACAATCTAACCAAGCTAAACTGGGCGTCAGACCTTGTCACCCTCTGCTGGCCTTGGTCCAGTCTCTTGGGCTGCAGCCCTCTCTCCACAAAGGCTGCCTTCAGGTCCTTTGGCATGGGGCTTGATCAGCCTGGGCCCTGGACACAACCCTGTCCCTGGCAACGCCTGCATGTCGGGGACCCCGGAGACGTCTCCCAGGAACCTTCTCAGCTGCCAGGAACGACCCCTTTCTTCTTTGTCTTCCAGCTGAAGCCAGCTGGGTCAGAAAATGGGGCAGAGGAGCTGCATAAAACCCGGAAGGGACCGGGAGGCCCAGAAGGTGGGTGGGGCCAGAAGTAGAGCTGGGGTGGAGCTTATGGATGAGGGCGGGGCTTGAATGTGGGTGGAGCCTTGTGGGTGGAGCCTATGGTCATGGACCAGTGAGAGGACAGAAGCCTGTAGGGACAGAGCTACCTCGTCAAAGAACTTACCTTTCACGGTCCAATTCCTCCAGCAGCCGGATGGTGGCCCGACTCAGCTCCCCAAAACTGTCTTTGGATGGTACAGAATTGTGCACCGGACTTTCCTCTGGGGTCCGAGCAGCAGGGTCGGGGCCCAAGGCCGGGGGCTGGAACTTGAGGTTGTACAGGCTGGTGATATCCATCTGTAGGGCTAGAGGGGTGCAAAGTGAGAGGGCAAAGATCAGCGAACCCCGCTGTCTCTCCTCTTCCCACCTCTCCCTGGGGCAGGTCAGGTCGGGGATGGCCGCGGTGCCTTAGGATGGGGGACAGGGCACCGCCTCACCTTTCAGCTGCTCCAGCACCTCCGTCTGCCCAGACGACAGCAGCACACGGGCCTCCTGCTCCAGCTTGCCCTGTAAGTGTCTCAGCACCTCCTGGGGTGGGGGTGGGTCAGAGGGGTCACTGGCTGGGGTGCTGGCCTCCCCATGTCCCCATGCATCCGTGGGGCCCAGCACCCTGGGGTTGGTCCCTGGACGCCCGCCCCTGTCCTCTGCCCACCTTCATGCCGGACGTCTCAGTCTCCAGTTTGGAAAGGTGACTCGAATTATCCTCCAGCTCCTGCCTGAGGTGACTGTTCTCGGCCTGCAAGGCCTCCACCTGCCTCACCAGCTGTTCGTACGGGGCCACGGAACTCATCATCCTCAGTAGTGACAGGGCTTGGGGACTCAGCAGGGCAGCAGGGAGGGCCCGGGTCCTGCTGGCGCGACAATGCTAGATGGCAGGGCAGGGGGGATCCAAGGGACAGACGGGGTGGCAGATGGAGTGACAGACATAGGCAGGGACTATGAGAGAAAGAAACAGAGCCAGCGATGACTCTTCAACCACACCGCCCCAAGGCCTCACGGCTGGGTGGACGGACAGACATCTCCCGCCACACCTGCTGAGAGCTTGTGGGCCAGTCCTACAAACAGATTTTTTTTGGGGGGGTCACACCCGGCGATGTACAGGGGTTACTCCTGGCTCTGCACTCAGGAATTACTCCTGGCGGTGCTCCTGGGACCATATGGGATGCTGGGAATCGAACCCAGGTCGGCCACGTGCAAGGCAAATGCCCTACTCGCTGTGCTATCGCTCCAGCCCATAAACAGACAATCTGAACCAACACACAAACTGGACAACCTGCCGCCACGACAGTCCAGACCCCCCACACTGCCCCCCCCTCAGCTCCCGCTAGTGGCTCTCCCGTTTAGAAGCTAAATGGTGGTGACCCAGCAGTGCGTGGCTCAGCGACAGAGGACAGACAGACCCAAGGCCACTGTGCCCCACGGGGGGTTCCTACCTGGATGCCCCACATTCCCTGTGGGGCAGCGGTCCGGATCCCCAGAGGCTCCCTAGGAAACCCCGGACGGCGGGGCCCCTACCCCATCCCCTGGGCTCTTGGCTTCGCAGCTCCTTTGTGTATCCCGATCCTTTCCCGCTCGGGGTCCAGCCTCCTCCCTCTGTCCAGCTGGCTGGTGCTGCCTTTCTGCCAGAGCCGTCCCGCCCCCCTCCTGCCCCTCTCCCCTCTTTGTTCCTTCCCATCACGCTCACCCCTCCCTCCGCCTTTGTCTGAGCAGCGCCAATGGCAGCCCTTGGCTCCACCACCTCCTTCCGGGGAGCCCCCTCCTCAAATAGGCCTGCCGCCCTCTGCCCGCTGGGGGGCGCTCGCCAGCTTGGTCCTCCCTCCCTCACCCCCCAGCCTCCCTCCCTTCTCCAGCTCATTCGTTCTGCTCTCCTGCCCTTTCCACCTGAATCTGGAGCAAAGGTGGGGAGCCAGGATGTGGGACCCCCCCCACCAACCTGCTTGGAAATCCCATCACTTGGTTTCTTTGCCATAGTCCTGAGTCCCAAGGCACAGCTGCTTTTTTTTTCCAGAGGGGGAAACTGAGGCTGGGGGGGTGCACCCTCAAGAGGCCCCTCAGTGAGGAGGTCCAGAAGCATGGCTAGGGCTCTGATGGGGTGCCAGGAAGTGCTCAGGAGACTGGGCGGTGCCCTGTGGGCTAATCAGGAGAAGCCATGAGTCAGGACGGCTGATGGGCCGAAGGTGGGCAGGAGGGTGAGACCAGAGTGGGCCGCCTGGCACATGGCAGAGGGGAAGTTGTCAGAATGAGGGGGCAGGCACTTGGGGGAAACACGGCCTTGGATCCCCACCCTGACACTGACCCTGCCCAAAAGGGATGGTGGGGTCCCAGATGGAGCCCCAGATTCTGCCTGGGGCAGACTTGTGTCCTGGCTGAGACCATCATGAAAATAATACCCACCCCCTGCCATTCCTGCCTGCTCCCCCAAACCCAGGCCTCTCCTGGAGCCCCGTCCAGGGCTAGACCCTTCTAGAATGTTCCAGCGTAGGCCCAGCCCATATCACAGCTGGGCCCAAATCAGATCACACTGAGGCCAGGGGGGAGACCACCCATTGGGCTTTGCTCCTTTCAGCCTGGTGACCCCCTTCCCGGCTCTGCTCACCTGAACCCCATTTCCCACAGTCCCCACACACCTCCAGCCAGGCTGGCTTCCCCGCACCCCACAACCCGCTGCTCAGGCCCAGTATGCCGGAGCTGTGACAGTCAGTCCTGGGGCGGATTCCATCCCTGCCCCATGACCTCCCCCGCGGGAGCCCCCACTTCTGGCCACCTTCCTCTGGGAAGTCCCCCTATCTGACCCTCGCCCCCAGGATATGTGAGATTGTTTTTTTATTTTTGGGGAGATGATCTCCCTAAAGATCATCATCAAAGGAAAAAACACCAATATCTGGGGGTCCCTCTGATG
Organism: Sorex palustris; assembly: GCA_028565675.1. Taxonomy (NCBI): domain Eukaryota; kingdom Metazoa; phylum Chordata; class Mammalia; order Eulipotyphla; family Soricidae; genus Sorex; species Sorex palustris. The sequence continues at coordinate 34,228,039 of JAOXYA010000016.1, read as the reverse complement.
AAACAGTGTATTTCAGGAAAAGAGGCTCCTCTCCGTTAAAGGAAAGCTCCGCTTTACAGAAAGGTGTAACCCCCTCCCCCCCCCGACACACACACACCACTACCCACTCCTCCACGGGTGTCGGAGCCTTGGAGTGGGTGTGTACGTGAGACCCCACCCCCGCCCCAGAAACTCAGTTTCTCCTCCAGTTTCAGGCAGAGGGATTGGGATGGAGACCCCAATGGGAGGCGGGGAACCGCGCCTGCTTACTTGATCTCCCTAGGGTTGGGCCAGCGGGGGCACCCGGACTGGGTCCTCCTCCCCCGGGCAGGGCTCCGCGAACCCCGCCCGAGATGCCCGCCCGTCTTGGGCCAGGGCGACCCCGGGGCGCGGGCTGCGGGGCTCGGGGCGTGCGGGCTGCGCGCACCGAGGGCTCCCGGACGGACAAAGCCGGGTGCGGGCCGGGCTGGGCGGCGCTGGGCGAGACCACCCAAGCGCGCGGGGGAGGATGCGGGATGCGGGAGCGGCGGCCAATGGCTGCGCGGGAAGACGGGCTGGTGCTATGGCAACAGCCAATGAGAGCCCGGGGCGGTGTCCGGCGCCCGCCGCGGGGCGTAGGGGCTTTGCCCGGGTCCGCGGGCTGCCAGGGGCTGAGTGGGGGACGTCCCCCATGGGAAGGGGACCCCCGAGGACTAGGACCCCATGTTGCCCACCTCGTTCTAGGGCGAAACCACCTTGGAGAGCCTGCGGGTCGGCTGGATGCGCGAATCAAAGGGCCGGCCGGGGAGGTTACATCAGCGGAGGGAGGGCAGCGGCGGGGCGGGGCCGGGGCCAGGCCGGCTGTTTCCCTCAGGGCCGGCCTCGAGGGTGGGTCTGGGCGGGACGGGACCCTCGGGATCCAAACTGGCCCTCTCCGACGGGCAAGCCCCTGGGACCGTGACAATCAGCCCCTTCTTTCCTGCCTCATGGCAGAGGGTCAGTTCCCCCGTGGACATCGGCCATGATTCTGCATTCCCCGACCCCATGCACCTGGGTCTCTCTCCCTGTCTCTTATTGCACCCCTACCTGTCTCTGGTTCCCTGCCTCCCACTGGGGTCTCCATGCACACATCCCCTCCAAGATTTATTCTATGGGGGGGGGGTAGGCTGCAGGGGAACTCGCCCCCCATGTCCTGATTCTCCCTGGGTTCACAGACTATTCTGGTTTTTTTTGGGGGGGAGGGGTGAGAGCACACTCAGCTGTGTCCAGGACTTACTCCTGGTGGGACTTGGGGACCCCTATGTGGGCCAGGTAATAAGCCCAGGTCAGCTGCCTGCAAGGCAAGTGCCTTCCCCGCTGTATTAGTGCTCCGGGCCCCAACAATTCCGCTCCAATTCTTTTTTGTTTGCTTGCTTTTTGGGTCACACTCAGAGATGCTCAGGGGTCATTCCTGGCTCTGCACTCAGAAACTGATCCTGGCGGTGCTCAGAAGGACCATATGGGATCCCGAGGATTTGCAAGGCAAATGCCCTAGCTGCTGTACTATTGCTCCAGTCCCCACCCCAATTCTTTCCGCGGCAAAATGGGAAATCGTACATAAAGGACACAACTTTTTTTCCCCCTTTTTGGGTCAACCTGGCGATGCTCAGGGGTTACAGCTGGTTCTGCACCTAAGAATTAACTCTGGCGGTGTTCAGGAGACCATATGGGATGCTGGGGATCGAACCTGGGTCAGCCACATGCAAGGCAAATGCCCTACCCACAGTACTATCGCTCCAGCCCCACAACTCTTTTTTTTCTTTCTAGAATTATCACACACACACACACACACACACACACACACAAGGATACGACTTCTTTCCCTTTGGGTCTCTTGCCCCAGGGCCCCATTCACCTCAACCACAATAGAAGAATCACACGAGTCCCACTCAGAACCAAATACTGCTGTACCCTGCTGTGTTTTTTTTTCTTTTTGGGTCACACCCGGCAATGCACAGGGGTTACTCTGCACTCAGGAATTACTCCTGGTGGTGCTCAAGGGACCATACAGGATGCTAGGAATCAAACGCGGGTCATTGCTCCAGCCCCTGCTGCGGGGGGGGGGGGGTTATTTATTTATTACTAATTATTATTATTATTTTAAATTTTTGGATCACACCCATTGATGCACAGGGCGGTTAGTCCTAGCGGTGCTCAGGGGATCATATAGGATGCTGAGGATAGAACCCGGGTCGGCTGCATGCAAGGAACATGCCCTCCCTGCTGTGATATTGCTCCAGCCCCTGCTGTGGGGTTCATTTATTTATTTATTTATTTTTGCTTTTTTGGGCCACACCCAGCGATGCTCAGGGGTTACTCCTGGCTCATGCACTCAGGAATTACTCCTGGCGGTGCTCAGGGGACCA
>JAOXYA010000016.1:34199860-34219326 GCA_028565675.1 Sorex palustris | reverse complement strand
GTTACTGTGTCTGGCATATCGAATACTCTCGGTAGCTTGCCGGGCTCTCCGAGAGGGGCGAAGGAATCGAACTCGGGGCGGCCATGTTGGCTGCGTGCAAGGCAAACGCCCTACCGCTGTGCTATCGCAGCCAGCCAAAGAAAGCATACAGATCGAATATAGGAAAGGGCTGGAGGTATAGGTAAGGTGCTTGCCTTGCGTGCACAGAGCCAGGAGTAAACCCTTCGCGTAACCAAGTGTGACCCAAAAAATTGGAAAAAAAAAAAAGTACAAAGATAACTAGATATGTTAGTCAGCAGGTATCAGAGCAGACAGGTGGGTGTGGGACAGGGTGTGACTTGGGCTTCCTGATAAAGACCAGCCAGCCTTTGTGAGACAAAATTTGATAATTTGCGAATTGGCTTGGTGCAACAGTGACTGACAAAACGGAGGGTCTAAAAAAGTATCTCAGAAAATAATTAATTAATTAAAAAGGACCTCAAAGGACAGGCGTGCAGCTTTTCAGGCAGCAGGCCTGGTTTCCATCCTTGGCGTGACATGATTCCCCAAGCACACAGTGAAAAGCCCTGAACACTGCCAGGTGCGCCCCTCTTGACCTTCGCCCACCCACTTTGAAAAATATCAACTCTTGGGGAAGAATATAGGGCTTAGGGCTCGAGTGATAGCACAACGGGTAGGGCGTTTGCCTTGCACGCGGGCAACCCGGGTTCGATTCCCAGCATTCCATACGGTCCCCTGGGCACCGCCAGGAGGAATTCCTGAGTGCAGAGCCAGGAGTAACCCCTGTGCATTTCCAGGTGTGACCCAAAAAACAAAAAAGAATATAGGACTTTCAGGAGGAGACCCTTACCACCGAAACTTCCCTGGAGCCCAAAGTGAACTATAACAACATAGGCCTAGTAGACTTTAGCATAACCCGGAAGTTAATCACTCCAAGGGCTCCCCATTGATGACCCTGCTTTGATTCCCGGGCATCCTAGAGAGTCCCCCAAACACCACCAGGGGTGGATCCCTGAGGAGAGAGCCAGAAGCAAGCTCTGAGCACTGCTGGGTGTGGCCCCAAAACAAAGAATCAAGAAAGTGGGGGGGGGGGAGAAATAGACAAGAGGTCAGACAGTAAGGGGGACAGGGAGTGGGACGGGCAGACAGACAGCGTGAAGGGGCTTGGCCATGCACAGAGCCAACCTGGGGTTCAATCCCCAGCACCCTATAGAAGCCTGTGGCACTGATAAGGCAGGGAAGTTCCCCTTCCCAGTCCCAGTGTTGCCCCCCCAAGATCTGTCCCTCCCGTCTGCCGGGGGTGGGGGGGTCTGGCTCAGGGGCTTCCTGGGCATCCTGGCCTGGCTCAGGGGGGTCCATTGCTGCAGGAGATGCCTTGGTGGGTGGGTGGGGGGCCCTGTATGTGAGTTTGCTTTTCTGGGGCGTTGGGGATCTGACCCAAGTCCTCACAGAGACGAGAACGCAATGGTGATTGATCCCCGCGGCTGGCTGAGACCTGCATGTGGCTGAGGAAGAGGAGGATCTCGAATGGGACGATGGGAGGTGGTCTCGATGGGAGGTGGTCTCCACTGTCCACTCATGTCCTTCTGCAAATGGGGGACGAGGAGGTCGCCTGATGTCAGGATGCTATTCCCTGCACCAGTTTTGTTTGGGGCCACAGCCGGGGGAGTTCAGGAGTTAACTCCTGGCTCAGGCATCACTCCTGGTGGTGCTTAGGGGACCAACCAAGGGGAACCAAGTTGAGGCAAGTGCACCCCACTGCTGTACTACCCCTCAGCCCCCCCCTTTTTTTTTGGATTTTGGGTCACACTCGAAGTTGCTCAGGAAATTACTTCTGGCAGTGCTCAGGGAACCATTGGGCTGTACCTGACAGTGTTCAGGGGTTACTCCTGTTTCTGCACTCAGGAATCACTCCTGGCGGTGCTTAGGGGCTGCATATGGGATGCCAGGGATAGAACCCAAGTTGGCTGTGCGCAGAGCAGGCATCCCATCTCCCCCACTATAACTCCGCCCCTGGTACCCCCAACAGCCGTTCTTGGCCTCTTCCCCAACACTCCCCTTCCTATGTTGGGTGTTTTGTTGTTCTCGGGATCTCACCTGTGCCTGGCTGGGGTGCAGTTTGGGGGCCCTGATCTCTAGGACTAGAACCACGAGCCAGGTAAGCTGCCCCCGCCCCAGCCCCAAGGTACCCCACGTTTGCAGCTCAGCTCGTTTGCTTCTTGGGGTCATACCTGGCAATGCACAGGGGTTACCCCTGGCTCATGCACTCAGGAATATTACCCTTGGTGGTGCTCAGGGGACCATGTGGGATGCTGGGAATCGAACCCGGGTCAGCCGCGTGCAAGGTAAACGCCCTACCTGCTGTGCTATTGCTCCAGCCCCACGCGGCCCAATTTCTGTGCCTAGAAATCTATTTGTGGGTGCCAGCTTAGGCATCCTCAATCAACCCAGCCTCCCAGCACGGAGAGAGGCCTCCCAACCCTGGGCAGGGTCCCGCAAGGGGAAATAAATGGACACAGTGGGTTTCTAATCCAAACGCACTTCTCTTTATTCAAACCAGGGTCAGACTGGTCAGTGGGAAAGGCCCTGAAGCTCCTGCCAGATTGGCCTCCAGCCCCGGTGCCGTGGGGTTGCGGTGTAGACAGGGCCCCCCAGCACCTGCACTGCAGGCAAGAAACAAACAAACAAAACAAAACAAAAAACAAAAAACAAAAAAAGAAAAAAAACAACCAGTAGATTTCTTCTTGAAGCTCCCGAGTTTCTGGGCCCTTGAGTCCCATCCCGGAGGGCAGGGAGGGGCCTCCTGTCCCAGTGCCCCGCAGCCCTGCTTTAAATTAAAAAATAAGCCAAGTATACATCGTAGAAAATTCTCTTAAAAATCTCACAATTGGTAAATGTCTATTTTTTTCCTTTAACATAAAAGTTTACAATATACGGTAAAACAAAAGGCTCGAGGAAAATAAATTTCCAAAAAGAAAAAAAGAGGAAAAAAAGAAAAAAAAGAAAAAGAAGAAGCCTGAAGTTTGGAATCAAAGCTGAAGACCTTTTTAAACCCTGTGTTGAACCAGTGACTTTTCCTTTATTGTGCTGACGGGTTGAGAGAAAGAAATAGAAAAACTTCAGTCCAGCACCCACAGCCGCCTCCAGAGCCAACGCCCCCCCTCCCCCCGTCTTCGCCTCCTTCCGCCCAGTCTGTGATTGTCACGAGTTCCCAAGTGCGGGGCCTGGGGCTCGGCGGGCCGCTGCGCGGGCTAGCGGCGGTACGGATGGAATCCTTGGACGTTGTGGTTCTGCCCGCGGCCGAAGCCGCTTCCGCCGGCGGGGGGGCCGCCCGAGCCTGGCACCGGGGGGCCCCCGTACGAAGGGGGCTGCTGGCTGGGGTCGGAGAAGCCCTGTCCGAAGCCAGCCAAGTCCTGTCCGTAACCTGCCGGGGAGAGAATCAGTGAGGCCGGGCGGGGGGAGGGGGTCACGCTGCCCACAGCGCCCCGAGTCTCCGAGGGCGGCTCTTCAGGTGCGGCCAGAGCTCCTCTGGCGGTTGCGGAGGGGATGCGGGGTCAGGCTGGCTCCCTGCAGGCCCGGCGCACAGGCAGGGGTCGCAGGCCCGGCGGGAGCCTGGTGGCAGAGGTGGCACAGGCCTGGCACCCTGGGGACGGAGAGCGCTTCTGCTCAGCCTGCTCTGGGCGCCCCGGGACACCGCCGGTCCACCCCCGCCCGGGACCGCAGAGGACGCATGTCCGTGGCCCGGGTGCAGGCAGAGGGGGACCGGGGGACCGTGGGTGCGGGGGCGCCACCTACCTAGGCCACATCACTGCTCAGCCTGACCATAAGACTGTAAACAAAGTATGGGCCCGAAGCCCGACGGGTCTGGAGAATAGGAACCCAGGCCTGGCGAGAGATAGACAGGGTGACTGCCCCGGGGGGCCTGGCGGGGCTCGCGCTGCGCACACGTGCACCCCCGCCGGCGGGGCCGGGCCCCGAAACTACCCTGTGGGGAGCGGGGGGGCCTGGCGCACACCTGTCTTCCGGGCAGAGGAAGGGGCCTTCTGGAGGCTGACGCCCCACTCGGGGCTGGGGGTGGGGGAGAGTGGTCCCCGGGGAAGGCGGGGCGATGTCCCCGGACAAGCCGATGGCCCGCTTGGCCTGCCCAACAGCTGGTCCCCGCGGGCCCCTGCAGAGAGACTAGCGCCTCGAAGCGTCCGCCTGGACAAGAGCCCGCGGGAGCGCGGGGTCAGCACCCGAGGCCCCAACACAGGGCTTGACCCCACCTGCGTCGCTGAGGCCAGCCTCAGAGCTGCCATGCCGGGCAGCCAGGACCCGCCTGGGCTCCCAGAGCCCAGTCCTGGGGGGCCTGCCCCAGCCCCGTGGCTCAGACCAGGCCCCTGGGGCCTCTCATTGGCGCTGCTGGCACCCCCTACACCCCCTCCCACCCCCCCCACCATGCGCCGGCGCGGGCACTCACCGTACTGGCCATAGGGAAAGTCTGGCTGTGCCGTTGGGGGTTTACTCATGTCGGGGGCGGCCTGAGATGGTGGCGGTGGGAAGGCCAGAGGCGCGGCCCCCGGAGTGGCAGGTGGAGGGGGGACCCCCGGAGGGGCAAACTGATCCGGTGGTGGAGGCGGAGGCCCGTAGCCAAAACCTGCAGGAGCGGGAAAGGTGTGTGCAGGGGCTGCAGGCGGCTTCCAGGGCCCGCCCTGCCCGAGAGGGGCTCCCCGGAGGAGGGGGTGCGTGCTTATCAGCCAGGGGACCAGGGTCCAGGCCACATGCAGCAGTGAGCCCTGCTCCCCCCCACTGTACAGTGCCAAGTGAGGCAGCCAGACCGCAAGGCCTGGGCAGGAGGGAACGATGGGGTGCCGGGGCCCAGCAAAGCAAGGTCAAGGTCTTCGAAGCAGAGGCAAGCCCAGAAAAGGGGACCAGGCCCCAGTGTGAAGCCCCCTGCGTCTGGGACAAGCATCTCCAGCATTTGACGGGAGGGGGGCGCGGCAGAGACTCACAGACCCTTGCAACTCCCGGGGCCCTCCCCGCTGCGCACGCAGCCGACAGAGCCACCCTGGCTTTGGGGGTCCCCACTTACTGAACTGCGGGGGGGCGCCATAGCCCTGGGGGAAGCCCTGCGGTGGGGGGAAGCCTCCGGGGGGCGTGGATACGATGTAGGAGGTGAACGGCGGGGGTGGTGGGGGCGCTCCTCGGCCCGCGGGCGGGGGGCCATAGCCACCTGCAACACAGAACAGCACCGGGCGGCGTGAGGGGCGTCCCCACCCCACCGGCCGCCCCGCAACGCACAGACGGTGACTTACCAATGGCCTGTCCTGCTGGCACCCACATTCCTAAAAGGGGGGGACAGAGAGGAGGGGAACAGTCAGCACGGGGCCCCCAGGGGATGAGACCGGTGGCAGGATGCATCCCCCAACTCAGGGGCTGGCCCCCTGCACAGGCCCCCCAAACCCGCCGGTCCCAATAGGAAGCAGAGGCAGCAAGAGGCTAACAAGGGTGGCGGTGGCCCCGCCCCTACCCGCCAGCCCCACCCACCACCAGGGAAAGGCGGTGCCCCTCGAGGGTCAGTGTCCACTGTCATAGCAGGGGGCCTGGGAGGCCTCTGGGCGAAGGGATCCCCTCACCCCCCACCCAGTGTGGGGGTTACCTTGCGGGCCGTATCCTTGCTGCCACGTGGGCGGGGGCTGGCCTGCCCAGCCGTTGGCAGCGCTGGGCACGACCCGGCTGCCCCACTGGCTGGCACCTGGCTGGCCCGGCGCTTGGCTCTTGCTGTCGCGAGGCTCGGCCCGTTTAACCTCGACCTAGACAAACCGAGCTGGGGTTCAGGGGAAGCCGTGGGTCCGGGACCCCCTTCCCGTCAGAAAAACACCCTCAGGTAACTTACGACTACACTTAGCATCTTATTACGACTTAAAAACTAAATACTTAACTATAAACCTTATTTTAAGGTCAGTAGCTTTTATTTCTTAAAAAATAAATAAATAAAAGTTTTGTCTTTTTTTTTACTTTTTTTTTTTGCTTAAAAAAATAAAATGTTTCTCAGGTACAACCGATGTGGCTCTAAGTCAGGGGCGCCCGGGGACCCTGTGGGTGGTGGCTGTGACCCGGACAGCAGTCCGGGTCCCGGGGAAGCCCTCCCACGGCAGCTCACAGCCGCCTCCTGGGCAGGGGGTCTGGGGGGCCCGCCCCCCGCCTGCCCTGGGTGCTCATACCTGAGAAACACGTGTCACTTAGGCGTGTATTCCAGTAACTAAGGAAGACAGGGACTTACCTTCCCAGGCTAAGGGTCAGAGCATCTCATTAACTCAAAATAGTGTCAGAGGGGATGGATGTGGTAAAAGAGAACCTTACATTACGGCTAACAAAAAGTCAACAAACATGCAAGAAAATGGACATTGGAATCAGTAAGCAATCTTCATACTGTGTTCGCTCGGCGGCTCAGGGACCCGGCAGCTCTGGGCATCTCTGGGCTGCGGCAGCAGGAGCCTGCGCTGGGTGGGGACAGCCTGACCCCCAGGGGCCCTCGTGGCCGGAGTGAGTAGCCGGGGGAGGGGGGCTGGGCCGGGTCCTTCTGGGGGTCTCAGACTGGGACCTGGTGGGGGGTGGGGGGCAGCCCGGCACTCTGCTCGCCTCCCTGGGCCCAGAGGACACGGGGAGGGTGACGAGGCCGCAGGGCTGAGGGGAGGGGCCGGGCCAGCTGCACAGGGCACCCTGGGCGCTGTGTCCGCCAGCGGGGACAGTGGGGACCGGGGCCTGACTCTGGACGGGGAGAGTCCCTCAGTGCTCGGTGTGCACTTGGCCACTGCAAAGCAGGAGCCTGCTGCCCCCGGCCTGGGACCTACGGGCAATGGTGGCATGAGGTGGCAGAAACAGTGGCGTGTGGTTTGGGCTGGGACAGAGTCAAAGGCGCCCAAGCAGAGGCCCTCTGTGAGCAGGTCGTGCTGCATGTGGGGACCCCTAGGAATGGGGGGGCGGGGCAGGGGGGGAAGGGCCTGTCCCACGCCCTGGCCGGCTGAAGGAAACCGCACACGGCAGGATTCCTGCAGCTCCTGCGCTCCCCGGCTGGCCTGGGGCCGGGGGAGGGGGAGGGGTGGGGTGTGTGGGGGGGGCGAGTCGGGGCTGCTCTGCGCCCCACGACCTCGCGGCAGCAACACAGTATGAAGATGAACAACCGAGGTCACTTGACTGCATGGTTCAAGTTCTATCAGAATGTGGCCGGGACCGAGTTCCACAGTAAGTGACCCAATCGGAGGAACCAATCCTTCAGGATGTTTCGTTCAGTTTGAAAGGGGCCTCAGTTCTCGGGGGGTCGCTGCGCGGCACACAGTGGGCGGCGTGGGACAATCGGGGACACACATCTGAAGGAGTGGTGGCAGAAACCAAGCCTGAGGCAACCCGGCCATCTCACTGGAGGCCAGCCCGCGCCCCCGCCCCGCGGGACTCCCCCCGCCGCCCCCGCCCGCCGGGGACACCCCCCGGGCGCGGCCGGGCCGCTGCCCAGGATCCAGGGGGGCTTGGCCCCACCCTGGCCCACGCGGCTTGTCGGTGAAGGATTGTCTGTTTCCAGTGAAACCCCTCAGTTGCCTAAGACTTGGTTTGGTCTTAAGGTAAAATAAAACTACAACTACACACTTTTTTGCCCATGATGTCGTGAAAATGCATGTTGACAGCCTGGTCCACTGATTGTTCGTCCTCGAAAGTAATAAATCCAAAACCTAGCCAACGACGAAGAGTGAATCAAGGTAGCAGGGGTGTCGTGACACAGAACACGATGATGAACAGTATTGGGGCCGGGCCGAGGGATCGCCCGAGGGTTCCAGCAAAGCCGCCGCCACAGAGTGGGGGAGGGCCAGCCAGGGCCGGGGCCCGTGCTGCGGGGTGCCAGGGCACGGTGTGGGCGCGGGGTGCAGGGAGCCGGGCGAGAGCTCCGCCTCTGCGCGGCTGCGTGCCGCGGGGGGTGGGGGGGCGCGGGCTGCGGCTTCTCTGAAACCCAGGGTTCTCCCCCTCGGCTTGCCACGGGCTGGGCCGCGGGCGCGGCTGCCGGTACCGTTCTAGTGCGTTAACCGGAAGCGCGTGTCTACACGGTTAGTGCCTCGCCAAGCTTGCCCAACGCGGTTGGGGAAGCCCGAGAGTCCTGTCCGCAACAGACGTATGGAAACCGGCTCTATCTGTACACATCTACGTCAATAAGATACACAAAGATACAGGCCATCACGGGTTCCAGCAGGTCACATCTGCCGTTGGCAGCAAGAGCGAGAGGCACCGTGTCATCGAAATCAAAAACTTCAAAAAATCAGCAAAAAATTTAAAAATTAAAAAAAAAAAAAACCACCAAAAATTAAAAAAGAACAAAGAAAAAGAAAAAACCCACTAAGGGAAAAAAACAGAACACATTGAAAAAAAAATGCATGTTTCCAAGATACGGAGGAAAATTTAGCATTTCCCAAACGCAAGCAAGTGGCTGTATAAACGAAGTTTGGTTGGTCTGGAGGGCACCAGCGCCCGGCCCCCCGTGGCATGTCCCTTCTGTCTGGTGGATCAGCTGCGGCAGGACCCAGGACCCATCTGCTCTGCAGGGACAACGGTGCGGGAGGTGGGATGCAGGGGGTGGGCTGGGCAGGGTGGGGGTCCCTGGCAGGAGTGGCCACCAGGGCCTCCTGGTCTGGAGACTAGGGGCAGCGGGGACATTCTAGGGTGGGAAGGTGGGGAGCCAGGGAACGTGGGACGCGGGCCGGGGTGCCGAGACCGATGGTGCCATCGGAGGAGGGGAGAGGACGGGGATCGGGACTTGGGGCGAGAGAGAGGGGGCGAGGCCGGGAGGGCAGGACGGAGCGAGGGGACAGTGGGCGGGGACGGCTCTCCTGTGGGAGGCGGGAAGCTCTCAAGGGGCTGCTTCCTGGGTGCCCCTGGTCCAGACCCTGCTTGGGTGGGGGAGGGGGCGCGGGGCGGGAGACCCTGCCCTCTGCTAGCCTAGCCCTGGAGGCCTCTCCACACTGAGGGCGACAGCAGAGGCCAAGCCGAACGGTTCCGTGCCCGCGGACAGCCCAGGGGCGCCCGGACCCAGACGGGCCAGGACCCCAGGGGGCCCCACTTGGCCCGAGGGGCCGCCTCGGGGCACTGAGGGCTGCCCCTCAGCCTCCCGTCCTGGGGTGTTCACAGGCAAACGGGGAACACAGCGCGGGGGTGAAGAGCAGATTTAAAAGTTGACCAGTTCTCAAAACGGCAGAGGTGCCTGAACACCCGGGGTCCGCTGGGCAACTGCCCCGGGGCGGGGCGTCTAAGAATGCGTCTGTCTGTCTGTCTGTCTGTCTGTCTGCAAGAGGCGACATCACCACTGAGGAAATGGAACAGAAACACACTGAAACTTCGTTTACACCCCACTGGAGCAAAGCCCGTTCCCTCCTCTGACCGCGGGCCTGGCCTGTACCTGTGTGATAGAATTTAGCACCTGGAGAAGAGAAAATCTAAAGAGAGATCGTTAATCACAAACAATTCACAGAGAGAAAAGGAAAAAAATAACTTACTTAGCGTTACTGTACTCGACTATGAAACACTTAAAAGTACGTCTCTAAGCATGTACGTCTAAATTAAAAGTAAGACTAAGACTTAACAAGCTTAAATCCACACGCAGGGAGGAATGCAGTTACTTAACGAGGAGAAACGGGGGAGGGAGGGGAGTTCAAATGGCAAACTATTCTCCAGCATGGCGACATGCTGCGGCGCCCGGGGCGCGGTGGGGCGCGGTGGGGCCTGCCCGGTGCAGCCAGGCCACGGGTTCGCTCACACAGCCCGTACAGAAGCCGTCCAGGAACCGAAACCAGCCGGCCGGGGACAGCAGCAGCAACCACACACACAAAAAGGGAAAAAAAAAAGGGACAGGAAAGGGGAGAGGGGAAAAAAAAAAAAACGGGGCAGGGAAACCGGGGTGCTCGCCGCCCCAGGCCACAGCTGATTTGGGTCGTGCAGGGTGGGGTGCAGAGGGGGTGAAGCTTGGGGGCCTCCGGGAGGGCTGCGGAGGCCACGCATCCCCGCCTCCCGCACACACACGCACGCACACACGCACGCACGCACGCACGCACGAGCGAGCCAAGGAAAAAAGGAAATCAGCAAAAAGGAAGGAAAAAAAAAAAGGAAGGGACCAAACAGCTGGGCGGGAGGGCCGATTGGGACCCAGCGTGAGAAAACTGTGCGCCAAGTCGGACCCAGGGATGGTAAAACGGCCCAAGAGAACCAGAAAAGAAAAAGCAAAAGCAAAAGAAAACCAACCAAGAGGGCGCGGTCTGACCTGGGGCAGCGGACACTAGTGGGAATGGTCTGTCCCCCCAACCCGCCTGTGTCGAGCCGCCTCACTACCCCACCCCCCAACGTGTGAGATAGTTTGCCATCTGAGGGGAGGAAGGGCACCCGAACTCCATCTCTTTTACCTCGAGGCCTCTGTTTCTCCGCGTCGTAGATCATGACAACCTCTGTGACCTGAGAGAGAGGAGGTTCGCGGGGTTGGGAACGGTGCGGGCCCCCCCAGCACTCCCCGTCCCTGGGTGGGGAGCTGGCAGTGTGGATCCCTGTCCCCAGAGCAAGTGACCAGTCGGGGCCAGGGCGAGTCCTACGGAGACACCGCCAACCACCAACGCCACGAGCGCTGCGCTTTCTTGGGGGGACTCTGCTGAAACCTTGGTCTTAAGAGGCTTGGAAAGAAAGTGCCCCACCCCCAAGCCCCATCAGCCACCCGATGCAGGACATGCCTGCAGGCCTGCCCCGCCCCCGTCTGCTCCTGTCTCAAGGCGGCACCCCACTTCTGGCGGGACTTTAGCAAGGGCCGGCGCTCCCCAGAGAAGGGCAGCAGGCCAGGCCAAACCCTGCTCTCCCCGTGCGCCCCAAGGCCCTCCCGGGGGAGCAGGGCCGGGACTCACCACGCCAAACTTCTTGAAGTATTCCCTGAGCTCGGTCTCCCCGCAGTTGTGCGGGATCCCCCCGACAAAGATCTTATTGGATTTACTGTTATCGCTCCGGGGTCCTTTCTGCGGCGTGGAAAGGAGAGGCAAAATTAGTTCCCATGGGGGGGGGACCCTCGGGTGGCCCCGGGATGCAGGCTGGAGGCCAGAGCGACAAGCCATGCCCCCCCGAGAACCCCTGAGCATGGCCCCCCTCAGCCGATGGCCGCAGAGGGTGGCCCCGGCACTCCGGGTCCTACTGCCCTCAATGATGCCGGGAGCGGGGCTGGGAACCGGGGCGGGGAGGAGGGAGGGAGAAAAGGCCCAATGCTGCCGGGGGTCCTATCCACCCTCTTCATCACCATTGTCCCCTCCCAGCCTGAATGCCCCAGGGGGCCGCACAGCTCAGGTGTGATGCCTGCCCCAGCCTGGTCACCGCAGGGGGCCACATCTGGCTGGGCTCCTGCAACCCCGCCCCCCCCCCAACCCCTTCAATCTTCTTCTCCTCGGAGCTCCTGGGTAAAGTTAGTCCCAGAGCAGTTGGCTTTATCGGGGCAAGGGCCACACCCGTAGGTGCTTGGGGACCGCTCCTGGCAGGAACCTGTGCGAGTCCACACACATATCAGATGGGGGGGAGGGGCTGGGGATCAGACCAGGCTGGCTGAATGCACAGCAAGAGACACCCCCCCCCCACCCCGCCGTGTGCAAGATAAGGATGCCAGGGTGTCCCTGGGCTCAAACTCCCTGCAAATGTCCAGGTACCCGATATCAGCCTTGCCTGCCGCTGGATCTGGATACCCATGGGAAGCAGAAGGGCAGAGGCTGGGCACGTGAGGGGTACCCCCACTGTCAGAAGTCCTCAGGGGCCGAGTGGCACTCACAGCACCAGAGTGGCCTGGGGCTGGGGGATAGGGACCCACACGGCCCACCCCACCCCCGCAGCTCACATGGCTCTGCAGTCCCAAGCACCAGGCCATCAGCGCTCAGCCCTGGCCACCGGCAATTCTTGGGGGGGGGAGGTGGGGCGCAGTGGCTGCCTTTCAGGGCCAGCGAGGAACTTCCAGCTCCACCATAAGAAGGTGCCCAGGCTGGAGCGGCAGGACAGTGAGGAGGGCGCTGGCCTTGCACAAAGCTGACCTGGGTTTGATCCCTGGCACCCCACAAGGTTCCCTGCAGCCTCCAGCAGGTGAAACGCGCCTAAGCGCAGAGCTGGAAATAAGCCCTGCGCACTGCTGGGTGCAATCCCCCCCCAAAAAAATAATCTGTAACCAAGAACATTCCAGGGCCAGGGGCTGGAGCGACAGTGCAGCGGGGAGGGCGCATGCTTTATACGCGGCCGACCATGGTTTGTTCTCCAACCCCCCACAGGGTACCCCGAACCCCACCAGGATTAATTCCTCGCTGCAGAGACAGGAGTAAGCCCCGAGCATTGCTGGGTGTGCCCCCCACAACCCCCCCCAAAATAACCCAGAGCCAGAGTGATCATACAACGGGGGGGGGGGGGGGTCAGAATGTAGCCCTGCAGGGACCCACAGGGTCCCCTTAGACCACCCCAGCTGGGAAAGCTCAGCGTCCCCCGCACACACGCACCCCAGTGTGCGCCCTCCCCGGTCCCTGCCCCTCACCCAGCCTTCCTTGGGCCGCGTCCTCTCCGGCTGCATCCCTCGAGGTGTGCATGGCTTCGGGTCGATCTGCAGGACAGGCCAGCAGCAGGGGTGAGTGTCAGGCTGGGGGCGCAGCCAGCACCCCCCCCGCCACCGGCTGACCGCCCAGAGTAGCCCCCCCACCCCAACTCACGTTCCGGCCATCCAGGGTGTGTGGTCTGCTGGCCAGCACCGTCCCCACACAGTTGGGGTCTTTGAATTTGACGAAGCCGAACCCTCGGGACTGGTTGGTGGTCTTGTCTTTCATGATGACGCAGTCCACGACTTCTCCATACTGGGAAAAGTAGCTGCGCAGAGTCTCTGCTCGGAGCCGGGGCAGAACATACGGGTGCCGGGGCTGAGCACCGTGCCGCGGGGACGCGCGCGCGCACGCACGCACACAGACGCGCGCACACACACACACACAGCGACAACAGAGACATGGACACACACAGGCACTTGGGCAGAACACTGTGCTGCAGGGATGGATAGACAGACAAACACCCACACCCACCCAGCCCTCCTGGCAGGGCATGGCCAGAAAAGTGAGCCCTAGCCACACTGCCAGTGCCCTTGGGTGGCCGTGGGAAGGAGGGGCACACCACCATCCCCCCCCCATTCATACTGGAGGCCCGTTGAAGGAGTTCAGGGCACTCCAGAAAGCCAGACCGTTGCTGCGGCTTCAGTGCCCCATGGGGGGGGAGGTCCCAGCGCCACCCCACGCCTACCTTGGGTGGTGCTCCAGTCCAGACCGCCCACGAACAGTTTCCTGTAACACAACCAAACTCACGTCACTCCCAGGTGCCGGCCAGGAGACCCCGTGGGCCGGGACACCTGGCCCCCAACGTGCTGAGGCCCCTGGGGAGACGCCCCGTCTAGGGTCATCCGAGTGACCAGCGGCTCGGGAGCTGCGCCCCCACCACCCCCAGTTTGCTTGGAGAGCAGGGCTCAGGCAGCCCAGAGAGGGAAGGGAAGGGTGGGCCCAGGGCTGACGGGCAGGAGGGTCTCCCTCCCCGCACCGCGCGGGCCCCCACCCCGTCCGTGCCCGCACAGCACCCTGGGACGATGAGTGTCCTCCATTCTGGCTGTTCACTGAACGGGCAGGGCCTGGCCCCGCTTCCCCCGGCTCACGGCAGCACAGTGGACTCCAACGGGCGTCCCTCGAGAGCCCCCAAATCCCCAGGGGCAGCAGAGGAAGAGCTTCAGCGGCTATGGTACTCAGTCCGCGTGCCCCCCCCTTCCCCCCTAAACTCTCAGGCGAAGGAGGCACGGGAACGGTTCCAAAGGTGCGGAGGGCCAGGGAGGTGGCTTGGCGGTAGGGCACCTGCCCAGCATGTTCGAGGTCCTGGGTTCGACTCCCAGCACCACCCAAAGGAAACCAAGTGCCTGGTACCTGTCACCGCTGGCACTTACAGGGCCCCCCAGCATGACTCTCCCTACCCACCCCCTCAAAACAAAAGCCAGGCCCACGTGTCCAAGGGGACTGAATCCGATGCTCACTGGGGTTCGCAGGAGGGCAGGAGACCAGTCACTGAGAATAGCCCTGCCTGCAAGGGGCCCCTGGGTCCAGCCCGGCAGGCAAGTGCAAGCCCCATGAGAGCTCCCAGTCCACCCCTGGTCACAACAAGAACAAGGGGGAAACCCAAAATGTTTCACCCCCGTGGATAAGCAAGTCACTGACCACCCGTCTGGGCAGAACACAAGGCTACAGCTGGCCAGGAAGTGTGTGTGTGTGTGTGTGTGTGTGTGTGTGTGGCGGGGGGCACGCAGGATATCGAGACCGAGACCTTGGCTCTGATCCGGGCACCCCAGAATCTTGACTCATGAGGTGGACACCAAGTAAGCTAGCACTGCCGAAGCCTGTCTCAGAGGCTGAGAACGTGGCCGGCCCCAGGACTGCACCCTGCGGGGGCAGGTGTAGGAACCAGCTGATCCAGCAGGGGGGAACATGAGACTGAGGCCTCGCTGAGCACCCCGCGGTCGGTGCTCCCCAAAGGCCAGGTGTAGCTCGCGCCTGCAAGGCCCCAGCTGGGCACTGCAGGAAGGCCCTGGCCGTCGCCCTGGCCCTGGGGGCGGGGCGTAGGGGCCGGAAGCGGGGCTGGCGCCAAGCTGGTCTCGCCATTCTCAGGGCCAAACCACAGGAGGAGGCGGTTCACCTGGCCCTGGCGTCAGGCACCCGCGCAGGGCGGGCGGAAGGAACTGGTCTGACCAGTCCCGCTGTGCACGGCCAAGGGCGGCTATTAGGGAGATCTAAAAGGTCTTGGGTGGCGGGTGTCTGCCAGCCCCGGCACCAGCTGGCCAAGAATAGGGGCTGGCTCTGCCCTCACTGGCCAGCTGGGGCTGCGCGGGCGCAGGGAACCAAGTATTTCTTTTTTTCAATCTTGTGGGGGCCACACCAGGCAGCGCCTGGGGCTCCATACTCCGGGGCAAGCTCAAGGGGGCCATACAGGGTGCCAGCAACCGAGCCTCGGGCGGCCACTGGCAAGGCAAGGGTGCTCCCTGTTGGCCTCTCTCTTCAGCTTTTTACTTCTTTTTGGTTTTCTGGATCACACCTGCGCTGCTCAAGGGTGACTCCCGGGTATTTAAGGAATGACTCCCGGCAGTGCTCGGGGTACCATATGGGATCCTGGGGATCAAACCCCGGCCAGCGACGTGCAACGCAAATGCCCTCTTTATACCTTTATGCGCCACACTGGCAGTGCTCAGGGCTGACTCTTCGCTCTGCACTCAGGGGACACCCCTGGCATGCTCAGAGACCCTATCGGGTGCTGGGGATCAAACGCAAATACCCTCCCCATGGTATTTTCTCTCTGGCCCCCCAAGCCCAAGCTCTTCGAGAAACATCCACAACCTGTGTCTAGATACGCCCCGCCTCCACCCTGGTGTACACACGTGGAAACATCGACACAAAGCCACAGCCACACAAAACCAGAGTAGTTATACAGTCCCTAAGCGGTCACACAAAGCCCAGTGCCCACACATAGCCATCTCGATTTGGGAGTGGTGCCGGGCATCTGAGGGAAGGGTCCACAAGCAGAAAACGTGAGCCTCACTCCAGGGCCCCTCTCTCACCCATGGCTGCACCCCTAGGCCCGCCTTGTTGACTAGGACAGGGGAGGAGGGACACAGGCTCCAGAGAACGAGGCTGTGTGGGATGCTCTGGGGCTCATTTTGGTTTGGGGCCACACCTGGCAGTGTTCAGGGATCACTCCTGGCAGTGCTCAGGGGGGGGGACCCCCTGGGGTGCCAGGGATCGAACCTGGGTCGGCCGCGTGCAAGGTAAACGCCCTCCCCGCTGTCCTATGGCTCTGGCCCCCCGGGGTCCTTTTTTTCTGTCCTCCTGCTTCATGGGCACATTCTCCACGGCCCACAGATGGAAGGTTCTAGATGGTCCCGGGAGGCCCAGCTGACTCCTGGGGGCAGCCGTGGTCTCCAGAGGCTGTACCTGGCCACCACCTGCGCCCGAGGCTTGCAACCCTATAGACAGAACAAGGTGGGGTGGGTGACGTGTGGGTGGCCCCAGACACACAGATGCCCTCGTGGCCGGAAGCATCCCAGGCCTGGCCCACAGGAGCAGTGCGAGCTTGGTCATGCAGGCTGACGACACGGGGTCCCTGCAGAGGCGGGGCTCCGGTCTGGGGGGGGGGCACGGTGCCTACAGCCCTCACCCACAGCCCCCTCCCAGGAGCCTCTGGGACTGGGCGACAGCAACTTGGGTGACCTCCAGTCCGGCAAGGAAGTGTAGGGGCCCCAGAACACTGGCGTGCCGGGGCCTGCACCCCTAGAAGCAGGCACTGGCATCTCCTCCTAGAGGAGACAGCCCACAGTCTCTCCTGCCCACCGAGGCTAGTACTGCCCGCTTTCCCTCCAGTGCCCAGGGGGGTGCGGGGATCCATCCTCAGTCCAGTGCCCTGGGAGCCCACGGAGGAGCGGCCTCAAAGGACAGCTAGAGGCTGGAGGGTGGCACAGCCGCGTCTGTCCCTTGCCTCATGGAGGGCCGGGTGACCCCCAGCAGCCTGCATGGAGGAGGGAGGCCACCTCTTTCCAGGACCCCCAGCTGTAACGGAGGATGCCCAGACCTTCCCAGTGACCAGTGTCCCCCCCACAGGCAAACCCTGTGACGCCGGCTCAGTCCCACATCCATGACCACGAGGCCCCAAGCTGGGCAGAACTTGGGCCAGGCCACAGCAGGGCGCTGAGTCTTAGCGGGTGCCTGACAGTGGCCTAAGCTCCTGTCATCCCAGGGGACCCCCAGCAGGCACCGAGAGCACATTCTGCTTCTTTGCTTTATGGGGCATATGCTTTATGCCAAAAACTAGTAGTGAGGCAGAAAGAAATTTATTTTCAAATGCTACCATTCATGACTCCCACTTTCAGAGGTGTGACACCCCCCACACACACACTTAAGCAGCAGGGACCCTGGAGAGCGCTTGCCTTGACTATGGCCAACCCAGGTTCGAGCCCCGGCACCCCTAGAGGGTCCCCCCACCAAAAGTGAGCCCTGAGCATCACTGGGTCTTAACACTCCGCCCCCACCCCCCCAAACAGGGACCCAGACTACAGGCCTCCTGCTGGAGACAACGAACAGGCTGTGCCCTGAGGGCATGTCGTGAGGACAGTCCTCTGTGCCGTAGTGCCCTGGCTGTATATTCTGGGGGTCTCGGTAAGACCTCAGGAAAGCTACTCAGCCACTCCCTGGTCCTTGGGGCCAAGGGGAGCCCTACCTCAGCACCATCCCAAGGGCTCAAGAAGAGACAGACCCCCCATCCCCCAGGAACGCCCCGACAGCTCCAGGCCTGCGCTGTGGTCTGCCAGGCCCTGCTCCCTCCAATCCAATACAACGGCACCTGGCCCAGCCCTGCGGCCCCAGGGATGCCCTCGGCATGCCCCTCCCCCACCGGGCTGCACAGACCCCCATGCTGCCGCCCCAGCCCGCAGCCAGGCCCCCAGGTCCCTCTTACCAGCCCCAGGTGACGCAAATGGAACCCAGCGTGACAGATAAAATCTTCCACGGCCTTCTCTCTGGTTCCATACCACAGCCGGCCACCCCAGAGACCTCTGGGTACCGGCGTCCATCTGCGAACTGGGAACAGGCCCTGGGGGTCCCGCAGACTGCTAGAGTCCGGGCAGGGGCGGGGCTCAGCCCTGTTTGGAGGCCTGAGGGCCACTCCCGGCAAGGTAGGGTGCCTGCCCCCCAACCCCCAAGAGACGTCTGTGTCCTCTGGGGCCCCATGGCTTGGGCCCCACATGCAGGTATCAGATGAGAAGAGGCGGGGGAGGGGGGTGCTGGCTGGTTCTTGCCCCCAACTGTGGGACCTACTCTGGGCCCAGAGGCTCCATCAGGGCACCCCCCCATTTCCCGTCCAAGGCTCCCACCCTACCCACGATGCATCCGGGCCAGCCCCCGCCCTCAGAGGCCCCCCCAGAGCAGGGCGGGCCCCGTCACCAGGCCCAGGTCCCCGTGGAGACTGTCGGGCACCCGGCCAGGCCTCCTGGTGGCAGCTTTGGCCTCACACAGGGCACCGGGGCACCCATGATTCAGGACTTTCCAACCCCAGGCCAAGGGGCCGCATCTGTCAGGCCAGAGAAGGGACTTGGGGGGGGGGCTCCCTGCCCCACCGCCCTCCCCCCATTCTCAGCTTGAGACGCCCCCAGCTCTGCCAGTCGGCCGGTGGCCCCTCTCCCCTCTTCGCCCCTGCCACCTAAGGACAGAGAAGGGCCGGAGGGGACCCGGGAGGCACAGGGACAAGGTCACCCCCTCCTGGAGATCAACACGGGCTGCTCGGCGAGCCCCCCAAAACACCCAGACAGCCCAGAACTTGTCAAATGGAGGGGCTAGCGGGTCACCCAGGCCGGGGCACGGAGGAGCTGTGTCAAGGGCCCCCCAGCTCCCTGGATCCTCTGAGTGGTGGCGGGGGGTCTTCTGGGGAGCCCTGGGATGGAGGAGGCCGAACCTGCAGCTAGGGTCTGCCACTGGGGGGTGGGGGTGTCAAATTGTAAACACAGATTGTGAGCTAAGGGCGCCGACGTGCACCTCGGGGCCGCAGACTCCGGCAGGCAGAAGCATGAACCCTAAGGAGGGAGGGGGTGCACGACAAACCCCCCCAGCACAAAAGACCCCTCTTCTCTTTCAGAACCTTCTGGGGCGCCCCGTGTCCTGCAGCACCAGGCAGGGTCTTCCCGGAGGTGTGTGTGGGGGGGGGGAAATGGGGGGCAGGAAGGAACCGCCCCTGACCAATAGCGGGGGACCCAGCCAAACCCCGGAAGCAGAGCCGCCAGCGTGCGCCCCAGGGTCCCTCTTTCTTTACGGTAAATCCCGCAGGGGGTGGGGAAGGTGCACCCACGAACTACAAACTCCACCAGCGGACGCTGCGGCGCGGAGATGCGGGGACCCCCCCGCCCCCCGCCAAACACAACTTCCCCGGTCCCGGGAGGGGGGTCCCAGGCGGTCCTGATCCCCCGAAGCCCCAGGCGCGGCGGCCCTTCCCCGGGGTGCGCCCCGGGCCCCGCCGGACCCCGGGCCCCGGCCCCGCGCACCACGTGCGCCTCCCGGCCGCGGAGTTCGGCGCCCGCCGGGGGAGCCCCCAGCAGCCCCCCGGCGCCCGGCCGCGAGCCCCCCGCGTGGCGGGGTCCCACCCGCACCGAGGCGGCAGCGGGTCCCGCGCGGGGGTCCCCCAGGAGAAACCCGAGCCGGGCCGACACCGGAGCGGCTCCAGGGTCCCCCGGGAGTCCCCGCGGGGAGCACGCCCAGGCGGGGCGGCCCGCAGGGAGCCCGGGGTCCCCCCGCGGCGCCGTGCGACCACCCCCGGGCTCCCCGGATCCCCCGACCCGCCGCGGGCGCCTCCGAGCAATTGGACCCCTCGCGGGCCCCCCGGGTCCCCGCAGGACGCCCCCCGCGGCC
>JAOXYA010000016.1:34183368-34195637 GCA_028565675.1 Sorex palustris | reverse complement strand
ATATGCCAAATACCAGTAACAATGATGGGTCTCATTCTCCTAATCCTGAAAGAGCATTGAAATGGCTCCTTTAAAATCTCAGGGCTAGGAAGAAGGAGGCGTTACTGGTGCCTGCTCGAGGAAATCGACGAACAACAGGATGGTCGTGCTCATGCAGCCGACCAGGGTTCGATCACCATAGGGTCCTCTAAGAAACACCAGGAGTGATTCCTGAGCACAGAGCTAGGAATAATCCCTGAGCATTGCCACGTGTGACGCAAAAACAAAAAAGAACTGTCCCTAGGAAACACTCCCTGCTCTAGCTCTGTCCCCCATCAACTCCCCAAATCTCTGAAGGGGCTCTTCCTAAGATGGGGGGGGTCCCTCAGGATGTGTTCCTGTGTGTTTGCCTAATGTCCCTGAGCTTCCTGTCCCCTGTCTTCCTGTCTGCCTTGCTGTGTTGCAGTGAGGGACAGAGTGTCTGAGTAGTTTTCCTCATTTTCTTTTTTGGCCACACCCAATAGTGCTCAGGGCTTACCTCTGTCTCTGTGTCTAGGGCTCACTCCTGGCAGAACGTGAGGGACCATAGGGGGTGTTGGGGATCAAACCTGGGTCAGCCACGTGCAAAGAAAAAGCCCTCCCCCCTGTGACACTGGTCCCTTCTTCCTCTTTATGGCTGAGAATGTTCAAGAACAGACTGGGGGGCTGAAGAGATAGTACGGCGGGGAGGGCGTTTGCCTTGTATGTGGCTGACCCGAGTTCGATTCCCAGCATCCCATAGGGTCCTCTGAGCACCGCCAGGAGTAACTCCTGAGTGCAGAGCCAGGAGTAGCCCCTGTGCATCGCCGGGTATGACCCCCGAAAAAATAGGGTGGGCACATGCTGTAGATTGTCTCCCCCATCTGTGGGCACTGGGCTGCACCCTGGTCTCTAGTATATAATTTTGGCTTTTGGGCCAGACCCGGTGGTGCTCAGGAATCACTCCTGGAGGGGCCCGCAGTACCATATCAGATGCTGGGGACTGAACCTGGGTGGGCTGTGTGTAAGGCAAGCAAGCGTCCTCCCTACTATACCATCTCTCTTGTACCTGTCCTTTTTTTTGGGGGGGGGGACACATCTTGAATTGCTGCAATCCAACCAGGGGTTCTGGCTCAAAAGTCTGCACTTCCTCTGCCCCCCAGAGGAAGAGGGGCTCTTATCCTACAAACCCACTTTTGTGATCACCAGTCTGGGTTCTGGAGGCGGTTTTCCCATCTGTAAAATTAGGGGCACCCTACCCCAGAGGACCAAAAAAAAAAATATATATATATATATATATAGGCTGGGTAAGGTGCTGGCTTTGCATGCGTCTAACCCGGGTTTGAGCGCTAGCACCGCGGCTCCCAGGGGCACCTCCGGGAGTGACCCCCTGAACACCGAGGGTGGCCCCCCCCAATGAAAAAATATAGAAAAGATTTTCGGGGCTTGACAGCGCACCCGGAAGTGGTGCCCTGCTCACAAGCCAGCCGGACAGGGGTGGCTTAGAGATACGGCAAAATGGGGAAACCAAGGCAGGTGACCAGGCGAGGCCCGGGGAAGCCCCCCCCCACCCCCCTCCCGGAGTTAGAGGCCTGACGGGGCGCCCGTGGGTGGTGGAGGAGACGGTGAGGAGGGGATGGATCTGGGGTGCGCACCCCGCCTCGGGGCGGTCTCCGAGGGGCAGCGAGCAGCGGCCACTAGAGGCCACCCGGGCCAAGGCGCGTCCGCCGCCGGCCCCGCCCCGCCCCGCCCCGCCCCCCGCCCCTGGCCCAGAAGGCCCCGCAGGGCCCAGCAAAGTCGCCAGAGTCCGGGGCGCACCGTCCAGTCCAGCCGGCGGCATGAGCGCGCCCGCCGACACCCCGATCTTCGCGCCCGGCGAGAACTGCAGCCCCGCGTGGCGGGCGGCGCCCGCGGCCTACGACGCGGACGACACGCACCTGCACATCCTGGGCAAGCCGGTGATGGAGCGCTGGGAGACCCCCTACATGCACTCGCTGGCCGCCGCCGCCACCTCCAAAGGTAGCCCCGGCGGCCAAGGCTGGGGGCGCCCCTGCAGGGGGGCCCAAAACTTACGGTTGCTGGAGGGGCGGACTCTATAGCCGGGGTGGGGGGCTGCGAGCACGGGAATGCACGCCGTGGGCGCCCCCCGAGTCCGCAGAACTTGGGGGGGGTTATAGAGGCCCCGCAGGCTGGACCCTCTTGCGGGAAGGGGCGGGCTGCGAGGCGCCCCCCGCGCGCACGTGGGGCCCCGGGCCCCGGCTAAGAATAGCTTGGGAAAGCCAGGGTGGCGGCCAGCTGCTGGCTGGCAGGGCCAGCGCCTGCGGGGTGGGGGCCCCCGCCCCCCGTGCCCACAGCACTCCAGTCCCAGCCAGAGTCCCCGGGATCCAGCGCTGCCCACCCCCTCCCTCCGTGGCAGGCAGGCAGGGCCTGGTTCCAGACAGGCCTTGTGAGCACCGCATTGTCCGGCCCGAGTGTGGGAGAGTGGGCAGAGCGGCCAGCAAAGTAACCAAGTGAGGATAAGGCACCACTGGGCAAACAGCAGCGCGAGGGGGCAGGGCGGGCTCAAAGTCCAAGGGGTCGCTCAGGGTCCCGTCCGTCCCCGTCCTGAGGTCACTCAGGCCCTTGCATTCTGGCCTCCGGCCAGGGCCCACGCTCTTCCCGCTCTGGGCCGCTGGGTCTCTGGGGGTGTTTCTGGGACAGGGTGCTGCTGGGCCCCCTCCTCCAGGCAGCCCGCCCAGCCCCGTGCTCTGTCCGCCAGGGGGCCGGGTGCTGGAGGTGGGCTTCGGCATGGGGATCGCTGCCTCCAAGGTGCAGGAAGCTGCCATCGACGAGCACTGGGTCATCGAGTGCAACGAGGGCGTCTTCCAGCGGCTCCAGGACTGGGCCCGCGGGCAGCCCCATAAGGTGCCCGCCTCGGTCTGCAGACCCTGCACCCACTGGCCTGCTTCAGCCACTGGGGTGGGAGGCAGGTGGGGATGAGCCAAGGGGGCCTCTCTAACCTCACTTCCTCTCCCCCCACCCCCAAGGTCGTGCCCCTAAAAGGCCTGTGGGAGGACGTGGCTCCCACCTTGCCGGACAATCACTTTGATGGTGAGATGGCTGATGGCTGGCAGGGGGGAGGGGGTCCCTGATCCCCATCTGAAACCCCCCTTTACTTCTGGAGGGATTTTTCAGAAGCCCCTGGGTGGGCCCCAGGAGGGAGCCTGGTGGGGCCCGTACCCACAGGACACAGATGACACCTGGTTCTGGGTCCCCCCTCCCCCCACCGTGCAGGGATCCTGTACGACACGTACCCGCTGTCCGAGGACACGTGGCACACCCACCAGTTCAACTTCATCCAGGTGGGCGCCGACACGGGCTGGGGGTGCTGCCTCCGCCCCCCCTCACCGCCTCGCCTCCTGACTGCCGCCCCTCCCCCAGGCCCACGCCTTCCGCCTGCTGAAGCCAGGGGGCGTCCTCAGCTACTGCAACCTCACGTCGTGGGGGGAGCTGATGAAATCCCGGTACTCCGACGTGACCACCATGTTCGAGGTGCCAGAGCTGTGGGCCCCCATCCTCACTGGGGCCGCGGCCAGAACCCAAGATGTCCTGGGACCCCAGAGGGCTCATCTTCAGGGGTGGGGCCCACAACTGGCAGAGCTCAGGGGTCCTCTATGGTGCGGGGTTGGGCTGGGGTGGGCCAGGTGCCAGGCCAACACCCTCCTGGGGCCAAGGGTGGATTCCGAGGCTCCGTTTAGAACCCCAAGTTGCAGGTGAGTTACAGGGCACTGGGGCCTCCTACCCCCAAATCATTGTGGGCTTGGCTGGGTGGTCTCCTGTCCCTACCGCCTGCTAAGAAGCGACCCCTCCCCTTGGGCAGGGTCCCGCCAACCCCGAGGTCGCTGTGTGCGCCTTCCCAATGGCCACCTTGCTTTGGGGTCCAGCTGGGAGCGCTGCCGGTGGACAGACGGGAGGGGAGCAGCTGCCGGGCACCGGAGATGCCCCTCACACCCAGGCTCGCGGTGGGGGCTGGGGGGCCCACCCCACAGTGACATGCCTCCCCCTCAGGAGACGCAGGTGCCAGCGCTGCTGGAGGCCGGGTTCCGGCGGGACCACATCCGCACGCAGGTCCTGGAGCTGGTGCCGCCCGCCGACTGCCGCTACTACTCGTGCCCGCAGATGATCACGCCCCTGGTCACCAAGCACTGAGGGGTCCCTTGCTGGACCCCCTCCTCCGCAGCTCTGTCCCCACCCCCCAGCCCTGGAGGGGGAATAAAGGCTGGTGGGGCCTGGCCAATCAGCAGCGCGTGTCCATCTGAGCCGGTCATCCTTCCCAGTGTCCCGGGGCTCAAGGCACCCCCCCACCCCCAGCCGGCCCCATATCATAAAGTCCTGCCTGGATGGATGCAGTGAGGCAGCGCGCACTGCAGTTCTGCGGCTGCCCAGCAGGTGGGGCCAGAGACCAGGGCGACGCCTTTAGGGAGTGTGGAAATGCCCGCAGCCCCCTTGGCCCTGATCTATGGGGTGGGGGGTGTGTGTTTGTGGGGGCCTAACACTGGTGTCCCTGCAGGCACCGCCGGAAGTACCCCTCCCCACACACCAGGCAGGCCACTGTGCGACCCGACTCGGGTTCTCAGGTTTATTGGTGCCAGCGGCAGGAGGCTCGGGGCGCTACCTGCGGTACCAGATCTTCAGCCTCTTCTCCCGCTTGATTTTCCTCTGCAGCTGCAGGATCCCATACAGCAGGGCCTCGGCGGTGGGTGGGCAGCCTGGGGGGCGGGGGCGGCCGCGCCTCAGAATCCAGGCCCCAGCGAGGCCCTCAGCAGACACACACACCTCCCCCGGGGACTCGGGGCCCTGGGCACCCACCCTCCTTCCCTGGCCGTGCCCACATGCTCCCCAGAATAAGTGGCACCGTGTCCCGGCTGGGGGATCTGGGAGGAGCGGCCTGCTGAGGCCCGCCCCCCCCCCAGGGTGGGCCCGTGGAAAGGACAGGGAAGAGGGCTGGACACAGGGTGGGCCCACAGACACCTGACATCCACATGCCTAACCCCCGTCCTGTGCACACGTGTGCGCGTGCACGCACACACACACACCCAGGCACACACACAACCAGGGGACACCCCCCCACACACAGCCACTCAAGGGACACACACAAACAAACACACACACACACACACACACACATACACACACCCAGGACTGAGCTGATGGAGACCTGGAAGGGTCACAGTGACCACTAGGCACCCAGCTGTCCTGGTCCTCTACCTCCCACTGCACTCTGGCCCCAGGCTAAATAACAGCCCTGTATGCTGGATGCAGAAACTGAGGCCGTGGGAAGTGACTTCCCCAAGGCTGCAAGTCAAAACAAGCAGCAGCTAACGAGGGCTCGGCACGAACAGCCCTCCGCAGCGGACTCCTATGCATCCCTCAAAGCCCTCAGAGGCCGGGGCTTGGAGGTATCAAGGGCATCAGGCAGCGGTACGGTGGGCAATCAAGTCTGGGGGCTTCCCTACAACCTGCCCTGTGGCTGAGGCCCCTGTGGGGCCCGCACAAGGCCCATCATGTAATATCGCAGATATTTGCCAAACTGGCAGATACTGCTCAAAACACCGGCCCTTTTCCCGTCTCTCCACATCCAAGGTAACATCTTGTTGGTTTCTGGGGCTTCCGAGGTGTGCCGGCCCCTCCCTTCACGGCAGACGCATGAAACGCAGCCCCTCCATGGTGACCCCCGCCACTCCTACATGGCCCTCGATGCTGCAGCTCCACTACTCGGACCCAGGGAGTCCCCTAGTCATTCTCGATGGCCGGGACTCAAGGGGTGTCTTCAGGGGCTGGCAACTTTCAGGCCGAGTTCTCGGGGATTTTGCAGGGAGGAGGCTGGGGTCGGGGGTATTGCCCTGTGAGCATCTCTGGGCCCCTTCTAGGTGTGAATCAGGCTGCCTGGGGCCAGGGAGGTAGAGTCTGGGCTGTTGCCCAGCCTGGCTCCGTTCTGGGCACTGCCTGGGTCATATACCTGAACACGGTCGGCACCACAGACACAGGCACGTGACCGCTTCCTGGGCTCGGAAGGGCACACAGACACACACACCACATTTCCCTTCAAATCAACACCAGGTTGGTCCGAAGCAATATTGGCAGCAAGGAGGGCTTTGCCCTGCACATGGCCAACCCGGGTTCAATCACGGCAGCCCAAAGGGTCTCCAAGCCCCGCCAGAAGTCAGCCCAGAACACAGAGCCAGGAGTCAGCCTTGAGCACCACAGGGTGTGGCCAAAAGGCCCAAAAGAACAACTTGTTCCAAACCCCCCCGCAGCTGGCCTGGCCACTGCCCCCGGCCTCACCTGGCACGTAGATGTCCACGGGCACGATGCGGTCGCAGCCCCGCACCACCGAATAGGAGTAGTGGTAGTAGCCGCCGCCGTTGGCGCAGCTGTAGGGAGTATGGGGAGGGGGTTGAGGCCCCCGAAAGGCGAGCAGGCACCCCAGCCCTGGCTGCCCGAGAGGGCAGGAAAGGGCAACGGCTGGAGGGAGGGGGGAGGCCCTGAACCCCCACGCAGGGCCTCGGGATGGAAATCCCCAACGGGCACCATAACAAACCCGCCTGCAGGACACGGGTCCCCAGTCTCTCAGCAGACAGAGCCCCACGGGGCGAGGGAGCGACCCCTGGGCGCAGCCCTGAATGGGGCAGGACTTCCAGGGCGATGCCTTTTGATTTCCTTGTTGGGGGCCTCGCAAGCCACCTCCCACCCCGGGCCCCGCCAAGCTGGCTGGTGATACTGCTTGGACGCTGGGGATTACGAGGGGCTGGTGTCCCTCCATGGGGTACCAGGCTCGAGCACCCCCTTCCCCTGCTCCCCGCCCCACGAGGGCTCGGCCGGGCCCCTCACCTGCCCATGGACACCACGTAGCGGGGCTCCGGCATCTGGTCGTAGACCTGGACGAGGGGGGTGGGCGTGAGGGGGTCAGTGCGGCCGGGGCCAGGCGTAAGGGGCATTGCGGGGGGGGGGGGGTGTTGCGTGCATCTGGACCGGCCTACCTTGCGCAGCGCCGGGGCCATCTTGTTGGTCAGCGTCCCGGCCACAATCATCACGTCCGACTGGCGTGGGCTGGCGCGGAAGACCACGCCGAAGCGGTCCATGTCATAGCGCGGCGCGGCCATGTGCATCATCTCCACGGCACAGCAGGCCAGGCCGAAGGTCATGGGCCACAGTGAGCTCTGCGTATGCACGGGCCAGGGGTGGGGGGGCGGTTAGGGGCGCACAGGGGGGTCATGGGGGGGTTGCAGGGTCCCACCAGAGGTAATCCCCGAGCACCGCAGGGTGTGGGCCCAAAAGAAAAGCCAGGAGGACCATAGGCCCATAGGGCGGGGAGGACGTTGGCCTTGCACATGGCCGACCGGGTTTGATCCCGGGAACCCCAGAGGGTCCCCTGAGCACCACCAGGAGTGCTCCCAGAGCGCACAGCCCTGAGCACGCACGGTCCGTAAGAAAATGAGTCGATTTCTTTTTTCCTTTTGGGTCACACCTGGCGATGCAGAGGGGATCCTCCTGGCTCTGCACTCAGGAATTCCTCCTGGCAGTGCTCGGGGGACCCTATGGGATGCTGGGAATCGAACCCGGGTCGGCTGTGTGCAAGGTAAACGCCCTACCCGCTGTGGTATCGCTCCAGCCCCAAAATGAGTCAATTTCTGCCTCTCTGGCAAAATAACACAGAGGCGTTACCCAGCCCGCCAAGGGAGGCCCCACAGGTGCGTTCCAACATGTCACAGCTGGGCACGGCTGGGCAGAGCCCCTGGCCCCGGGCCGCCAGCAGGAAGGTGAGGCGAGCCCTAGGCAAGGATGGCCCACAGCCACTGGGATTCGGAGCGAGAGGGCAGGAGGCAGCCCCCACAGGATCCCCCAGCACCTCCAGGGGACCCTGAGAGCAGAGCCAGGAGTCAGCCCTAAGCACCACCAGGGTGTGGCCCCCAAAAGGAAACAAAAGCCAAGACAGGAGTGAAAACTGGGTGCCGGGACCAGGAGAGGGCGCCCGGTGCCGCCGTGGGCGTGGCAGGCTGAGTCTCGGCCCTGCACTGGGGGCTCAGTGAGACCCTTCAACACACAAACACAAGCGTGTCCCGGTGACTGATGCCCCAAGATGCCCCAGTGCCAACCTCCAATGGCACCAGCTGCTGCACGGGTGCCTGGCGACCACCTGAGTCCAGACAGAAGCTCAACGCTGCCTGGTGCAGGGCCCACCTGGGTTCCCAGGGCCTTTGGGTGTCTAAGAAAGCCACATGCCCATTCCTCCAGGAAGTCCTCCTGGAGGCCTGGCTCCTCACAGGCATGGCAACAGGACGGCACCCATCACTGGGGCGCTGCCCACTGCCGCCAAGCTGGCCAA
Source organism: Sorex palustris (assembly GCA_028565675.1). NCBI lineage: Eukaryota > Metazoa > Chordata > Mammalia > Eulipotyphla > Soricidae > Sorex > Sorex palustris. The sequence goes on along the minus strand of JAOXYA010000016.1, from coordinate 34,187,275 downwards.
GTCGCTGGACACTGAACAGAGCCACTGTCCAAGGCAGCGGGACACGTGGTCAGCAGGAGACGGGGCAGGCTGGGATGTTGGCCACTGGTGGGGCCCCATTCATGTTCCCAGCCAGCAGCACTTGTTTGGGGGGGGCAGGGAGGTGGCACTCACCCAGGGGAGGTCAGGGGCAATTTCTGACGCTTAGGAGGGACCCTGGTGGTGCTCTGAGGACCCGATGCGGTGCCAGGGGTCACACAAGGCTGGAACACACCCAGGGCTGCAACCCCAGACACTCTCCTGTCCTGGGGTGCTAACGCATTCGCAGTTCCCAGGCAGCAGGGGGGTGGGCGAGGCGGGACCTCGGGGATGGGCGGGGACGGGGGGGGCTCACCCTGCGCGCCCAGTTGATGAGGTCATCCAGCTTGGCCACCACATACTCGCCCCGGCTGCTGGGGAGCGCAGCGCGTTTGGGGACCACGGCTCCAGTGGGCAAGGTGCTGGGCGAGGGACACGGGGAGGGTGAGCAGCGCAGAGACAGACACACAGACACACAGACACACAGACACACACACACAAGCTGTGACTGCCCCCCTAGCCCCCAGCACCAGGCAGAGGGAACCTGCAGGCACACTCTGTGGCCAGTCCTGCAGGGGCCCCAGCAGGCCCCTAGTGGGACTCAGTTTCCCCACCTGGAAAGGGGGTTCGCCGGACACACCCTGGCTTCCCCACAGGCCACTGCTGTTCCGGGGGGGATGTGGGGAGGGGGGGGTCTTCACCTGCTCGGGCTGTCGGCAGCTGCGCTCTGATGAACATCTCGTGTCTGCACAGCGGCGCCCAGACCGGGGCTGCGGGGACAGAGAACCTGTGAGGGGTGGGAGTGGGGAAGGCTGGGGTGCCCCAGGCTCCAAGGCAGAGGACTGGCCCCTCCCAGGGAAGCCCCTCCCCCGCCTCCCCCCTTTCCCTGAAGAGAGGCTCATTAGCCCTAGGGACAGGCTTATCAAAAATCAAAGCTCAGGGGGCTGGAGTGATAGCACAGCAGGTAGGGCGTTTGCCTTGCACGCGGCCCGACCCGGGTTCGATCCCCAGCATCCCATAGGGTCCCCTGAGCACGGTCAGGAATAGTTCCTGAGTGCATGAACCAGGAGTGACCCCTGAGCATCGCCGGGTGTGACCCAAAAAGCAAAAAAAAAAAAAAAAAATCAAAGCCCAGAGCGATAGGACAGCGGGGAGGGCCTTGCCTTGCACCCGGCAGACCCGGGTTCAATCCCTGGCATCCCACAGGGCTCCCTGAGCACGGTCAATGTGTCCCGGTCAATGTGTCCCCCCCCCCACACACACACACAAAAAAAAGTTAACAAAGCCAAGAAAAGGAGAGAGCTTACAGCAGGGAGGGTGTTTCCTTCTAAGCAGCCTCCACATGCCCAATGCCCGGTTCCCCATACAGTCCCCCCAAAGCGCTGCCAGGAGGGATGCATGAGCACAAAACCAGAACTCAGCCCTAAAGACCAAAACCCCAAAGCCATTGGGGCTGGAGCGATAGTCCAGCGGGGAGGGTGATTGCCTTGCATGCGGCCGACCCGGGTTCGATCCTGGGGCACCACCCGGAGTGATTCCAGCGTGCAGAGCCAGGAGCAACCCCTGAGCATCACCGGGAGGAAGCCCAGAATCCAAAACCAACAAAACACCAAAGCCAAGAAGCCAGCCAGCCGCAAACCCGCCTCCAAGCCCGAACCCCCTCCACTAGGTGGGCTCTCTCAGGGCTGCCCTGGCCTTGGGTCCGACATGCTGAGGTTCCCATGTGGACAGGCTCCCGCAGGGGTCATGCCCCTACAAGTATAGCAGTCTTAAGGACAGGACAATCCCTGCCAGAGCCTGGGAAAGGCAGACACTCACCGCAGGGCGAGGAGCGGGCGGAGCAGGCCGGTAGCTGCAGAAAGAACCACAGGCATCAGGTGTGAGTTAGGGGCCAGGATCTAACCACAACTTCCGGTCCCCCTCAGTCGGCCTCAAATCCCGCTGGACAGCGCAGGACCCCATGAGGCCACAAGTGTGAGCCACGAGTGGTACGCACCGGCCACGGTATGAACTCCCCTCGGCAACCTTCAGTCCCTGGGGTCTGGCCCTGCCATCCCACCACCCTACAGAGACCCCCCCCCCCCCAATCTGCAGGTATTTCAGGGACCAAGCGAGGGTCGGAGAGAGGACAGTGGGGAGGGCGCTTGCCTTGCTCACAGCTGGCCTGGGTTCGATCCCCGGCACCCCCGCCCCCCAAGTCCCCTCAGCCCTGCCAGGAGATATCCCTGAACACAGAGTCAGGAATAAAGTCCTGAGCACCACTGGGTGCGGTCGCCAAACAAACAAAATATCTGCAGGGACCCAAGACCTGGGATGCGGTGCATGGGGACACCAGTGGGAAGATGCCACAGCGCCTGCCAAGCACCCCGCCAACTTAAGGTTGACGCCCTCCTCCCCATAAGGCCCTCTAGGCCTGTCAGGAGCGATCGCTGAGGACAGGGTAAGCTCGAAGCACTACTGGGCATCGCTCAAAAAAACTTGAGCGACACCTTGATCTCTTTAGGGATGGTGCCACACAGGTAAACAGGTTCGATCTCCTGCAAGGCCCAGGAGTCCACCAGGAATTTCTGAGCACAAGGCCAGGGGTAAGCCCTGAGCACTGTGGGTGGGGCCCCCAAAGCCAGAGTCAACAAAAAAACCCGTGAGGGGCTGGAGCGATATAGCACAGCGGGTAGGGCGTTTGCCTTGCACGCAGCCCACCCGGGTTCGATTCCCAGCATCCCATAGGGTCCCCTGAGCACCGCCAGGAGTAACCCCTGAGTGCATGAGCCAGGAGTAGCCCCTGTGCAAAGCCCCAAAAGCAAAACAACAACAACAGCAACAAAAACCCGGGAGCCACATCTTGGCCCCTTTAGAGATGTTTGGCTGGAGGTGGGGGATGCACATCTGGCATTGCAGGGGTGGGAATGGGGGGGGCTACTCTGAGCTCAGCCTGGGGGTCCTTCCCAGCCTGAACCCCGATCTCCCGCCTGCAGGCGCGATCCCCCTTCCCCACTGCTGCCAGGAAATTCTCCACGGGGCAACCGTTGAGGATCGGGCTGATGGACTTGCACCCGCGTCCGCCCAGGTGCTAGTGGGGGTGGGGGGGTGGGGGGGGCGGGCGACACTTTGGACAGCGCGTCCGTCACCAGCGATGAAGAGCAGGACCACCGGCTCTGCACCAAGCACCAAACCAAACCACAGATGTTTCCCACCCGGCTTTGGAGGGCGCGGACCCCACGCCCACCAGCCCTGCAACCAGCCTGCAGCCGTCGGGGCGTGATTGATTGACAGGCAGCGCGGGGGTCCCGGCGCGCCCCCGTTTCCGAGCACCGGGAGAGCGAATCCCAGACACCCAGAGGCTGCGGCGGGCCAGGTCCGCTCTCCGGGGGGGTGTCCGGGCCCCTCCCGGTCTCCGAGCCTCAGTTTCCCTGCCCGTCGGGGCCCCGAGGCCCCGGGTCACCTCTCCCTCCCGGGAATGTCAAGGGCAGCGTCCCGCCGTGGCCCGTCCCCTGCCGGCCTCCGTCTCGGTTCGACCCGCCCCGGCTCCCGCATCGCCGCCTACAGCCCCGGCTGCGGGACCGGGACCCGATCGGGCCGAACCGGAACCGGAGCAGCGGGACCCGCCGCACGCCGTGCGCTCACCCGCCAGCGCCGCCATCTCGGCCGCGGCCTTCAGACAACCTCTGCGGTCCTTCCGCGACAGCGCTCCGGGTGGCCGCGGGTCCGTCACCGTAAAGGGGCCGGAAGGCGCGCCGGAACCGGAAGTCCGGGCGTTCCGCTGCAGCTCTTTTTGCGCCCGTTCCTTTCCCACGCTCCCCCTCCCCCGCCCCCGCCCCACTTTGGGGTTCGCCGCTCGAGGGGAAAGAGG
>JAOXYA010000016.1:34071785-34094225 GCA_028565675.1 Sorex palustris | reverse complement strand
CCATATGGGATGCTGGGAATCGAACCCGGGTCGGCCGCGTGCAAGGCAAACGCCCTACCCGCTGTGCTATTGCTCCGACCCTAGTCTTCAGAGTTTGCGCCTCCTTCAGGCTGTGAGCAGGTGGCCTCTGTCCTGTGCGTGCGTGTGTGTGTGTGCGCGCGTGTGTGTGCGCGTGTGTGTATGTGTGTGTAGGGGGACAGGAGCTGGCGCCCCGCCACACACACACTCACCTTCTCCCCTGTCCCCCAGCCCTTTCCTCGTCGGCCAGTCCTACTTGGACACCAGCTTCAGCTCCGCATCCACCACCCCCAGCTTCCCACCAAAGACCGATTTTCCTCAGGTAGGACATGGGGGGCCTCCCGGGTGGGCTTGGGTGGTCTAGGGAGTTCTGGGCGGCCTGAGGGGGGTGCCAGGAGCTCTGCTCACTTCCTTTCTCATCCCTGTGGTGGTGTCAGCCAGCCGCAGGAGGGCTGGGTGGAAGGCTGTGTTGCGGGGCACAGGGCTGCCCCGGTGACCCTGTCACTGCCTCTGTGTGTGTGTGTCTGTCCTGGGTGTCAGCCTGGGACCCAGGGTTCGCTCTGCCCGGGTCTTGGCCCCCCTCCCTGGCCGGTGGACCTGTTCTCATGCTCCACTTCTGTCTGTCCGTCTGTCTCTCTCCATCACGTGTGGTCAGTGTGGCGGGCGGACATGCCTCCTGACCCCCAAGGCTGAAACAGGCCGCCATGGGACCAGACCCCTGCCCACTTCCTTCGATTTCCCGTGTGGGGGCGCGGGCAGGGGCCAGCTCTTTGTTTCCCTCCCGGCCCCCCACCACCTTCTGGGCATTCGCCAGAGCTCCTTGCACGGCCTGAGTGGCCAGAGCGATAGGACAGTGGGGAGGGTGTTTGCCTGGCACGCGGCGGCTGACCCTGGTTCAATTCCCGCCACCCCATAGGGTCCCCCGAGCACCACCAGGACTGATCCCTGAGCATCACCAGGTGTGGCCCCAAAACAAACAAACAAAAAAATAGTGCCTGAGTGTCAGTTCTTGGGCAGGCGAGTAGGCCGGGTGGCCAGTTTGGGGGGGGCTCTGGTGTGGGCACAGGTTCCCCCCAAAACAGAACCGTGCACACACCGTTTCGAGGCTGTCCAGGGCCTTGATTTCCAGAGTGGGGGCAAATGGACTGCATCAGGCCAGTTCCACCGTGGGGGGGCGTGTTGGGAGGGGGCAGAGGACGTGTTGTGGCCCCGTGAAGTCTGAAGGGGGGCATCATAGTAGCAGGTGGATCCAAGGGACCCCCCCCCAGATCCATTTGGAAAAGGGGTCTCTGCAGTGTGGTTGGTGAGAGGTGGGGCTGGGAATGTTCTAGTGGGGTGGGGAAGGGGCAGGAGGCCTGGGGGGTGCAGGCCTTTCATGCCAGGTCTGATCCTCGATACCACCTGGCTCCCCTGGTACCCCCTGAGCACCACACTGGGGGTTTTCCCTTGAGCCTCAGCCTGGTGCGGCCCCCAGACAGGGAACACAGAAACGAACGTTCTGGTGACCCCAACGGCCCTGCCTGTGCACAGACACGGAGGAGCAGCCCCGTGGGGTCAGAGCAGCCCCATGGGGTCCTGGAGCCGGAAGACTCGGGGGGACCCTCTGTTGGGGCCACAGCTGCTCAGGGATCACTCCTGGTGGTACTTGGGGACCCTGAAGGGTGCTTGGAATGGAACCTGGGTCAGCTCCGTGCAAGGCCAGCACTGTCCCCCGCTGTCCCATCTCTCTGGAACCCCGTGTCTATTTTTTTTTTTTTTGCTTTTTGGGTCACACCCGGCGATGCTCAGGGGTTACTTCTGCCTCTGCACTCTGGAATACTCCTGGTGGTGCTTGAGGGACCACAAGGAATGCTGGGAATCGAACCCGGGTTGGCCGCGTGCAAGGCAAATGCCCAACCTGCTGTGCTATCGCTCCAGCATCCCCTGTGTCTATTCATTTTTTTTGGGGGGGTCACACCCAGCTTTGCACAGGGGTTACTCCTGGCTCATGCACTCAGGAATTACCTCTGGTGGTACTCGGGGAACCATATGGGATGCTGGGAATCGAACCCGGGTCGGCCACATGCAAGGCAAACGCCCTCCCCGCTGTGCTATCGCTCTAGTAGTACCCCCTGTGTCTATTCTATCTCACCCCCATCTGGGGACCTGTTTGTGCCCCGCCCCCTCCCCCAGCCTTCTGAACAGGCGCATGGGGGGGGCAGGTGTCCACGTCCCAGCCAGGCCCCTCCGGACGCTGCCCTCCATGGCCGCCGCCTGCCCCTGGCCTCCCTCCCCGGCTGGTTCTCAGATGCCGCCTGCCACACCCGCCTGCCCCCGGCTCTGCCAAGAATCGACGCGGCTTCTCAGCCGAGAATCCCGGGGGGCTTCCCTCAGCGGGCAAAGAGCAGCCCAGGCCTGCCCCCCCTGAAGCAGAGCCGCCCATCCTGGGGGGTGGGGGGGAGCATGGAGGTGGGGGGGGACGAAGCACCTGTTGCAGGCGCTGCCCACCGCCCCCGCTGGCCACCCTCGCAGGTGGGGGGACCTTCCAAGAGAATCTCACCAGGGCTGAGAAGGGGGTGGGGCGACCTGGGGGCGGACCCCGTAAGGATGCGCATCGGCCCCTTACGCTGCCCCCCTCAGGAATCTGGGCCCAGGACACATCTGTCTAGTCTGCTGAACCCCAGCCCTGCTTCTGACACCCCAACACCTGGTCAGATGTCGGGACCACGGCAAACACTAGAGTGACCGGCCAATAGGACAGCAGAGAGTGCGCTTGCCTGGCACATGCCACACCTGGGTTCGATCCCCGGCACCCCATAGGGTCCCCCAAGCACCACTAGGACTGATCCCTGAGCACAGAGCCAGGAGTCAGCCCTGAGCACTGCCGGGGGCAACCCAAAAGCCAAAACAGCACAAAGACACCCCATTCTGGGCCTTGCACCCCACGTGCTGAAGGGACTTTGCCAGGGCACTGCAGGCCCCCTAGATGGCAGACACTCCAGGCCCAGCGTCCCCCCCCCCAAAGTCTTCAACCAGCAGGGGAGGAGGAGTGTCTCACTCTGTGCAGGAGGCTGGAGGAAGCCGGAGACGGTCACACCCACCCGTGCCTGGCCTGACCTGGCTCTGCACTCGTGAGGGACCCCTGGCGGTGCTGGGCCCACAGGGTACCAGGCAGGCGGCTCAGATCTGGCCCCAGGACTCAGACCTGCAGGGCAGCACATGGGTTCCAGGGCCACAGCGGGCAGGAGCGTGGCAAAGCAGGAAGACCCGCCTATACCCACGGCTCCAAGGGGCTGGAGCACAGCGGGTTGGGCATTTGCCTTGCATGTGGCCGACCTGGGTTCGATTCCCAGCATCCCATTTGATCCTCCAAGCACCGCCAAGAGTAATTCCTGAGTGCAGAGCCAGGAGTAACCCCTGAGCCTCGCTGGGTGTGACCCCCCAAAAAAAAAAAGCCGCAGAGTACGGTGGGGGCCAGAGAGCCCCTCCCAGCACCCCCCCCCACTTCCCCAGGAGGGGCTCTTACTCTCCAGCCCCAGGGTGGGGTGGGGGCCTGCAGCATGCGGTGCCCAGGGGCACTGCCTGGGGCTTGTGTTGTTCTGATTTTGGGTGGGGGGGTTTGCGGGGCATTGGTTTGCTCAGAGAACCAGACCCAGAGGCCCCCCCCCCCTCCAGGGTAGGAGCTGGGAAGGAAACATCCAGAAAAGGCCTCTTCCTTCATGGAGAGGAAGTGGGTATAGGGCAGAGGCAGGAGGGGGGGATTCAAGGCTTCCTTCTGGGGATGATGGAATGTTCTAGAACGAGACAGGGGCAGTAGTCAGATGTACTGAGGAGCCCCCAGAATTGCTCCACGTGTGAGACTCCCTCGGCGTGGGAGGGGCCAGGTCCAGCTGGGGCTGGATTTGCTCCATGTGACCTCCCCCACCCACCCACCCACACAGGGGACACAGATGCTGCAGGTGCCCGACTGGGAGAGTGACAGGGAAGGGAACGGGCAGGTGACAGGGCTGGGGAGCCGCCCGCCACCCAGCACTTACAGGCACCTCAACCTTTCACCTCTGCAGTTTCTTTGTGGGGTGCAGGGTGCCCAGGGCCGGGAGCCCTGAGGGTTCTCTTGAGGAAGTCGGCGCGAGCGGGGGGGACCGGGGGGTGGCGGTGGGACACAGGGAGGCCTGGGCGAGGGCCCTGCAGAGAGCGGGTTCGGGGGGCTCGGCCCCTGCTGAATGCAGAGACTGACAGCGGAACACCTGGGGCACAGAGAACTTTGGGGGGGGTGCTGTGAGCTTCCATGGGATAGAACATAACGTTCGGGGGGGGCTGTGACTGGGGGTACTGAAACGACACACCCGGAGAGGCGCGCCAAGTCTGGGTGTCACAGGGCTGGGCCCCCAAAGCTCCTCTCCTCGCCCTCCAGTCCTTCAGCCTCATTGCCAGAGCCTAGCCCAGCTCCCAGGGGTCACATAGAAGGACACGCACCCTCGCGCCGGGACATCCCAGCAGCCCGCTGGGCCTGGGGGAGCTTTCCAGTGCCAAACACCCCATAGCAATCTGGGGCTCGTCTCTGCCGCATGGTGCCCCCCCATGCTCCGTCTCCCTCCCGTGACCAGGGATCCCCTAGGACCCTCCTTGTCGCCCCCCACACCCCACTTCTAACCTGCAGGGGCCGCCTGGTACAGAGCCAGTGCGTGGTCGGCCCGTGGGCAGTGACTGTCCTGACCCCCCCCCAGGCCACCTCCCCTGAGTCCCTCACTGTGGGGGGGGCAGCCACTGGAGGTGGCTGTGGTGTTTTCGTCCAAGTGTCGCTGGCGGTGACACTTCAGCCGCTGAGCCGGTGTCTGCAAACCTCAGCGCTCGCCCACTCACAGTCCGGCAGCAGCCGGCGCCCACCGCCTCTGGCCAGTTCCAGAAGTTTCCAGCCCTCCCCGCGGATCCCGGATCCCGTCTCGTCTCCTCCTCCTGCAGGGCCCCCAGACCCACTTCCGGCCCGAGGATGCAGGGGCCCTTCTGGACGTTTCCTTTCCCAAGACCCCACCTGGGGAGGGCGCCTCAAGGCTCCGCTGCTCTCCCCAGCCTCCTGGGCTGTGACCGCATCATCATCTAAGTGGGGGTGGGGGTCAGCACCCCGTTCGTTCCTTCCCCGTGACAGCTGCAGGGCACACTCGAGACTGTTTGCTCCGAGGGACCCTGGGGCCCTGCCCAGCTTTGGGGTGGCGGGGGCGTGGGAACTGGGGGGGTGGAGGGGTTTTCTGGGGTGCACTCCTGCAGCAGACTGCGGGGGTCCCGCGGGGACCCCTCCCCCTGCTCTGTCCCCTCTGGCCGGTGCAAGGGGGGGCAGTTCAGTTGGGTCTGCAGCTGTGCCGAGGTGGGGGTGGGGCTTACGGCACCATGGGGGGCCTGGACCACCCCTGGCAGCGGCCGAGGGGTGCAGGCAAGAATGGGGGCACCGGGGCCCGCTGGAGCCCTGGACTCTGGGGTGGACAAGAGGCCGGCCACGCTGGGCGTGGGCAGGGCCTCTTTCCTGGGACTGGGCTGGGAGGGCCCCCCCCCCGTGGGATAACGTGCGTGGTGGGTTCCCCAGACCCCATCCGGAGCCGTCGAGCTCGCGCGGGCTGGGGGGCTGCAGCCCCGGAGCCCGATCGCGGCCCTGCCCCTCCCCTCCCGCGGGCGGGCGGGCGCAGGGTGCGCCCCGAGGGCGGAGGGCGGCCCCTGCGGCCGGTCCGCCCCGTACCGTAAGGCGGCGGGGCTGCCGGTAAGCCCGGCTGGGCAGAGGCATCATTTCCTGAAAGTCAGCGGGGCCTTCGGGAAGCCGGCGCCGGCGGTGACTAACCCACATGTAAATGCCGCCCCAGCGCCCCGGCCCTGCAGGCAGCCAGCCTGAGGGAGCCGCGCCCGCCGGCCCGGGGCCCCGCCGGCCGGGACCCCGCCGGCCCCGGCCCCGCCGCCCCGGCCCCCGCGGGCTGGTGGCTGCGCTTCGCGGCTCTCAACCAGGTACTCCCGGGGCCGCGGGCGGGGCGCACCCTGCTCCCGGGGTGCGGGGCCAGGAGCCAGGCGGGCGCTTCCCGGGCGCGGGGGTGGGGGTGGGCGGGGAGGGCCCCAAGCCGAAGTTCTTCTGGCCCCGCTTCGGGACCGGCGCGCGCGCGCACGGGGTGTGGGTCTTGGCCGGGATCCCGGGACCTGGGATGGGGAGGGCGGGGTTCCGGGGCTCAGGTGGAGACACCCACCTGGCCGGGAGCGCTTTGCGGGGGGTCTGTGGGGTGGGGTGGGGTGGGCTGGGGGGTCTCTCCGCGGGGCAGCAGCTTGGAGCTGCCACGGTCCAGGGCTGCTGGGGGAGGGGTCTCTGGGCAGCCAAGGGGTCCGGGGACGGAGGACAGGAGGGTCCTCGAGGTGGGGGCACTGCCCGCCGGTGGGGCAGGGCTGCAGTCTGGGGTTTCTGGGGAAGGCAGCACTGGACTGGGGGTGCCGGGGACCCGGGGAGACAATTCTCAGGCTGAATCTCTTGGGAGGGGGGCTGCTGGCTGCTGGAAGTGGGGAGGGTGGGTGATCCCCGCACCCCACCCGATTGTGCCCAGACCTGGGACCGAGACATCGGGGAGTGACTGGAGGGGCGGTGGGGGGGTCTGTGTACCCCAACCCCGTGCACTGTGCACCCAGCACCCCCTAATAGGCAGGTACCAGAGCACCACGGGTACTGCCCCATGTCCCCCTGTAGGAACCTCGCAGTTAGACGGGGGTCCTCAGGATCGAGTTGCACCTTGGGACCCCATGCTCGGATGCTAGCGGGGGCGGGGGGCTGCAGACCACCCCCTTTCCATCTTCCGCTAAACCGCAGAAGGGAGCAGTCATCACTGGGGAGGGGAGGTCAGGGGATGCCCAGGTGGCCCGTGGCCTCCTGTCTCTCCCATGGCGTCCCGGCGCGCTGTCCCCGCCGCCATGATCGAATTGGGGGGTGCTCCAGCTCTCCTCTCTGCACGCGTCACCGTGCAGAGAGCTGGAGGTCCCTGCTGGTCCCTGCAGCACACCCGGCGACGCTCAGGGCTTGCTCCTGGCTCTGTGCTCAGAAGTCACTCCAGGTGGGGCTCTGGGGACCCTGTGGGGTGCCAGGGTTGAACCCAGGTCAGCCACACGTGGGCAGACACTTTCCTCCCTGCACCATCTCCGCCCAGGCCCCCCCCACCCCACCCGCCACCTTTCTCAGTGTAGTCCCACACCTGAGCTGGGCCGCCTCCGCCTCGGGCTACCCCGAGGGCAGCAACAGGCCCGCACCTCCAAAGTGGGCCCACCCCCACCTGGCACCTTGACACCCTGCTCCCCCAAGGGACCTATGGCTGTGGCTCCCCCAGGGGGTGTCAAGGTGCCTCTCCAGGGATCCCTGTCCCGTCCTTCCCTCCACCAGCCCAGGGCCCCCAAAGAGACTCCTGGGGGTCCCTTCCTGCCCATGAGGGGGGCCAAGGGGCCGTGAGCAGGGAGCATGGCGCCCCCTGGTGGCCAGTGACTCTTGCTGCAGCACTGGCGCCTCCGAGCCGCACCCTCCCCCAGCCAAAGAGGCTGGAGGGGTCCCAGAGGGGTGCCCAGACAGGGTGGGAGGAAGATGTGTCACTCCTAGGGGGGCACCTGCCCTTGACCTGTGACCCCCCTCCTGCCTCCACACACAGTGACAGAGACACTGTTCATTCAGGATTTCTGAGCCCTGGGAAGTGGGGGGGACTGGGGTGATGCTAGGGGACCCCTTGCCCCTCCCCCATTCCCACTTGGCTCCTGGAAGGTGTCAGAGCTGGATATGGGGGTCAGGCCAGTGTGGACTTCAGAGATGCGACCCCGGGCTACAAGTGCGCGCCCACACACACGTCTCAAGGGTCCTCAGCTGGTCAGCTCTGCCCACCCCCTCCATGCCCACGCCCACCTCCGGCCTGGCCTGGGGGTGACTGTTAACCATGCCAGAGTGGGGGGGCCAGAGGGGGGCTCTCCCCGCCTCCTCACCTCGTGGCTGGGAAGTACTCTCAGGGGGCCTCTGGGGGCCCCCCCCGAAACAATCCGCTTCAGGCTGTGCATCCCGCAGGACTCATACTTCGAAGATCTGGCCACAGCCTCCATCTTCTCCTCGTCCGTGGACTCGCTGTCCGACATCGCCGACACACCCGACTTCCCCGCCGCTGACAGCCTCAGCCAAGTGCCCACCATCTGGGACGTTGTGAGCCCCGGACCCCCAGCCCCCGACAAGGTCAGCCTCGGCGGAGCCCACCCCTGGGGACCCTCACCCCTGCTCTCGCGGGGGCTGCTCCTGAGGGTCGCAGGGGGCCCCCAGAGTCCAGTGCGGGGGGGATCTGCACAGCTCCAGCAAACTGCCGCCACACGGCCATTACCTGCGGGGCTAGAGGCACGGGGCAGCCCAGAGAGGGGGGTCCCCGAATCCCAGGAGGGCACAGATCGGGGGGCAGGGCCCCTAAGGCATGGGGTAACCCTGAAAGGGGGCTCAGGGGTCCCCACAGCCTAGACTGGCCCAGACAGGTCCTTAAATCATGGGATGGCACAGTTGAGGGGGGGACCCTATCACGGGGTGGCATGAAGGGGCAGGGGGGTGTGCCCCGGGGTGAGGGGCCTTGGGAGAGGGGTCCAAGGATTGGGGGGCATTACAGAGTTGTATTGGTAGCTCACTAGTGAGCAATGGGGGTTCAGGTGAGCCGTACTCCCACTCCCTGCCGGACCTGCAAAGGTCTCTCTAGGCCTTTTCAGAAGCCTCTAGCCAGCCAGACACTGGGGAGCAGGGACCCCAGTTCAGGGCCGAGAGGTGAGGCTGGAGATGGGGGGTCCAGTCCCCCACCGAGGTGTCAGCCCCTCCCCTCCTGCTTCTGGGGGACACAGACTCCCGGGCACCAATGCCCCCCACCCCCCCAGGAGCCTCAGAGCCCTTGTCCTCCCCCTCCCCGTGCCTGGGTCCCCGGGACAGCGAGACTCAGCCCAGCATGGGGCCCGCCACCGCCCAGCCCTTGGCAGCCCGTATGGGCATCTCCCACGCCGCCGCAGGGGCACCGCGGCTGGACGGCCCGGGCCTCTGAAACCCAATGCCCGCCGCCCGCTACCCTGACTCAGCCTTCCAGGAAGCCGCTGGCCTGTTTGTTTTGCTCCCGTCCTGAGAGCCAGGACAAGCCGGGAGGGCGCGGGCCTCACACGCGGCCAAGCCGGGTTCCATCCCCAACACCGCATCGGGTCCCTCCTGAGCCCCCACCAGGAGTGAGCCCTGTGCTCCGAGCAGGAATCAGCCCCCCCCTCGCCGAGCCTCTCCAGGTGTGGCCCAAAAAGCAAAACCTAAAAAAGGAGGGTTGAAGCGATAGGACAGCAGGGAGGGCATTGGCCCTGCACACGGGCAACCCGGGTTTGATCCCTGGCATCCCATAGGGTCCCCCAAGCACCACCAGAAGTGAGTCTTTTTTTTTTTTTTTTTTTGCTTTTTGGGTCACACTCGATGATGCACAGGGGTTCCTCCTGACTCATGCACTCAGGAATGACTCCTGGCGGTGCTCGGGGGACCCTATGGGATGCTGGGAATCGAACCTGGGTCGGCCGCGTACAAGGCAAACGCCCTACCCGCTGTGCTATCGCCCCAGCCCCCAGAAGCGAATCTTGAGTGCTGAGCCAGGAGTAAGTCCTCAGCACTGCCGGGTGTGGCCCCCAAACCAAGAAAAAAGAAAAAAAGAAGCAGGGCAGAGCAGAGGTTTCTGGGTCTCCTCCTCATTCGTGTTCCCTGCCCCAGCCCCCGTCCCCAACCTTCACATTCCTGCTCCCTCTCAGGAACCCTGGCCCTGGCGGGCATGTTGGTGGGCCAGGCTGGAGACCAGCGCTCCGAGGTCTCGGATCTCGGGTCTTGGGCTAACTGCGGGTGCGTGAGGGGACCGGGAACTGGAAGCATCCTTTTCTTTGTCTCCTGGCCTTTGTCTTGCAAGTGGCCTTATGCAAGGGGGCAGCTCCAGACCGGGCAGAGGGCTGAGCCCACCCAAGGCTGCGACCCCCTGAGAGTCCTGCTGCTTCGTCCAGTCCTCCCTGGGATGCTCCCAGAGCATCCTTCCACTCTAGCACCCGGCATGCGCGATCTGGCCCCAGGCCCCACAGGGCTGGCCTCCAGAACCAGTGGGACCCCAGCAGAATGAGGGCGGCACTGGGCCGGGCCCCCCACCTATGTTCTGGCGCTCAGACTCACTCCCTCTTCCCCCTTTCAGCTGTACCTGCCCAGTGGGACTTTCCCAGGACTAGAGGACACTGTCCACTCCCTACCCAGCACCCCGCATCCTAGCTACCAGGTGAGCCGGCCCGCCCACCCTGCTGGGGGCTGGCGCCCCTTTACAGCTGTGGGAACAGGTGCTGGGAAAGGCCTTGTGGGGGACCCCACCTCTCCAGCAGGGAGGCGGCCTGCCTGATGCCCCTCCCCCGCCCCCAATTCAGTCTCAGAGTCAGCCAGAGGAGGAGGAAGAGCCCGAGGAGGAGGAGGCCGAAGAGCTGGGCCATACGGAGACCTACTCGGACTACGTGCCCTCCAAGTGTGAGTGGAGCGGGGACCCCGCCCAGCCCCACACCTGCGCCCCATCTTCCACTAATGCAGAGTGGACGCCACAGGTGTTGGGCTCAAACAGAGCCACTGAGCGTCCGTCCCAGGAGGTACGGACCTGGAGGGTTTTCTGACCTCAGGTCTGTCTGCGGCAGAGTGTTACTGAGGCCACTCAACCCCCCTGGCCTCAGTCCCCACCTGCCCCACTCAGACGCTGACGTCGTAACCACGCCCACATACGGCTTCACCACGCCCCCAGCTTATGCTGGCAGAGTTTGGACCACGCCCACAGGGCCTCGCCACGCCCCATTATGGCCACGCCCCCAATCCTGGCCCCAGCCCTCTCTGACCTGAAGGCCTTGGGCACGCCCACACACTGCTTTGCCACGCCCCTATGACCACGCCCCTCGGTCCTGGCCCGCCCATTGATCCATCCTCTGGCCCTCGCCCCTGCAGCCAAAATTGGGAAGCAGCACCCAGACCGCGTGGTGGAAACCAGCACGCTGTCCAGCGTCCCCCCGCCGGACATCACGTACACCCTTGCCCTGCCCACCTCGGACACTGGGGCCCTGTCAGCCCTGCAGTTGGAGGCCATCACCTACGCCTGCCAGGTGCCCCGGGGTCTCTCCCGCTCCCAGCCCACCGGAGGTCTTAGGGGAGCCCTGGGGAGCGGGGGCGTCAGGGGCAGCCCTTTTCCTGCCCCACACCCAAGGCGCTGACCTCCGTCCGTCATTCGGCCCACAGCAACACGAAGTCCTGCTCCCCAGTGGGCAGCGGGCTGGCTTCCTCATCGGTGACGGGGCCGGCGTGGGCAAGGGCCGCACTGTGGCTGGGGTCATCCTGGAGAACTACCTGCGGGGCAGGAAGAAGTCCCTATGGTGAGCGAGCGCCCAGCTGCCTGTGGGAGGCGGCGCAGAGGGAAGGGCGTGCGCCGGGGCCCGGGGCCGTGACACCCACCGGTCACAACCCCCCAGGTTCAGCGTGTCCAACGACCTCAAGTACGATGCGGAGCGCGACCTGCGGGACATCGAGGCCCCCGGGATCGCTGTGCATGCGCTGAGCAAGGTGGGTGGGCGCGCTCTGCCCTCCCCCACCCCCCAGGAGAGGCCGGCCCGTTCCCACACCCGCGCCTCTCCCCCAGATCAAGTACGGCGACAACACTACCTCAGAGGGCGTCCTCTTCGCCACCTACTCCGCCCTGATCGGGGAGAGCCAGGCCGGCGGGCAGCATCGCACGCGCATCCGGCAGATCCTGGAGTGGTGTGGCGAGGCCTTCGATGGCGTGGTATCCTGACCTAGGAGGGGGCGAGGGCCAGGCCGGGAGGGCGAGGCTGTGGGGCGGGGCGCGGGGAGGGGAGCCTTTCAGGGGGGTGGTCCGGAAGGAGTAAGTGCTAAGGACTGCAGGTGTGTCCCCGCCAGTATAAGGAGGCGGGGGCTGGGATTGGGCTGTGATCGGGCCATGGAGCCTTTAAGAGGGGTGAAGACTGGAAGGAGTAAGTTCTAAGCACTGCAGGTGTGACCCCCCACCAAAAAAAAGGGGGCCTGGGATTGCTGGAGGGCGGGGCCTGGGTTGGGGCTTGGAGTCTGGCAGGGGCGGGGCCTGGGAGGGGCGCCGCCACGGTGGGTGGGGCCTGTGATGGGCGTGGCTTCTAAGGGGCGGGGTCTGGGTGTGGCTGAGCGGAGGGCGGGGCCTGCCCGAGCTACGTCTGTCCTGGAATTGCTCCGGCCAAAGGCCTTCCCTTTGCGGGAATGTTCTGGGCCGAGGTTCACCCAAACTGAGGGTAGTTATCCGCTACTCGAGGTCTGGCAGGGCCTCCCGGCTCCAGTGAGCCTGGCCTGTGACCACAGACCCGGGGGCGGGGACCGCCGTGCCACCGCGGGGCTCGGGGAAGTGCTTTCTGGCAGGGGGTGTGGGGGCTCAAGGGCGCCTGCCTGGCCCGTCCCACCCCACGCACCCTGGTCCACCCGATCAGGGTGGCCGCATACCCCAAGGGCCACGTGCCAGGTTCGCCTCCCTCTTGAATGAAAACTTGGTGTGCTGTGCTTCCTAGCGGTTGGGGGCGGGAGTTTGTACTGTCCCTTGGGGAACTTTTCCTGTCCACTGCCCATGTGACGCAGATGACACACCCGTTGCCTGTGGAAGATTCTGGCTTCAGAACCCAGGGGTTTGCCCTTGGTGGGGTGCATCTGGGGGGTACACTTGGCAGAAGATGATGTCCTACACCTAGTTTTAAAGTGATTCCCCTGCCGTGCCCTCCTGCCATATAGTTTTCTATTCTCCTGCCCTGAATCCGAGGTATATTTACTTTTCTAGCTGCCGCTATGGTCCCTGGGGAGATCACAGGGCTTCCCCTCATTTGTTTTTGTGCTTTGTTTTGTTTTGGGGCCACACCTGGCAATGATTTGGGTTACTCCTGGTTTTGCACTCAGGAATCACTCCTGGTGGTGCTTTGGGGACCCTTTGGGGTGCCGGGTTGGCCCTTTGCAAGGCCAGCACCCTCCCTGCTTTCCGATCGCTCTGGCCCTGCCTCATTCATTCTTACAGAAGTGGGTCCCAGTTCCTAGCCTGTTCCCTGCTGCCCAAGAAACAGATGACCGGAGGTCGGCTGAGCCTTCACATGTGTGAGGTGCACCGGGACCATGTAGTTGAGGCCCTACATGGGTGCCCTTTGAAGCCCGGGAAGGCTCTGCTTCCGGGTGCCATGTTCTCAGCAAGGAACTTGGAAAATGGGCTTTTAACCCTGTCTCCTTGTACTGTCTCAGCACCCCACACTTTCCCTGTTTCAGAACAGGCCCCAGGAGACATGATTTTCTGAAACTTGCAGTTTTTTTGGGGGGCCGTACCTGGCAATACCTATAGCTTCTCCAATTCAGTGCTCTGGGGACCGTGTGGTACCAAGAATCTTTTTTTTTCCCTTCTTTTTGGGTCACACCCTGTGATGCACAAGGGTTACTCCTGGCTCTGCACTCGGGAATTACTCCTGGAGGTGCTCAGGGGATCGATCCCGGGTCGGCCGCGTGCAAGGCAAAATGCCCTACCCACTGTGCTATTGCTCCAGCCCCTGGTACCAACAATCTGACCCAGGTCTTCAGTCCTTTGAGCAATTTCCCCAGCCCCCGCCAGGAGCCGCTCAAGGGTTACTCCTAGCTCCGTGCTCCGGGACTTTTAAATGAGATCGCCTATGGCCAGAGAGCTTCGCATGTTGCCAGCTGACCCTGGTTTAGGCACCTGAGCTCCACGGGTGTTAGGCTTACTCCTGAACAAACTGACCCCACAATGAGATCACCTGTGTGCTGGAGCGAAAGTACAGTGAACAGGGCACTTGCCTTGCATGGGGCCACCCTGGGTTCGATCCCCAGCATCCCATAAGGTCCCCCAAGCACTGCCAGGAGTAGTTCCTTAGTGCAGCACCTCCTGGGTCTGAGCACTACGAGGTGCGACCCCCAAACGAACAACAACAGAGAGCAATGAGATGGCCTCCCTACGACGCCGACCTGACAGCCCCCGACCTTTGCCTGGTCTCTTCCGCAGCATAGCTTTGTCCCTGTACCCTCTTGGCCCCTCCCACCCCTGGGCTCAGACCCCCACCCCCCCACCCCCGGCTCGGCCCACTTTCCAGTCCAGTCCTTAACCTGTGCTGCCCAGATCGTGTTCGACGAGTGTCACAAAGCCAAGAACGCCAGCTCCACCAAGATGGGCAAGGCCGTGCTGGACCTGCAGAGCAAACTCCCGCTGGCCAGGGTGGTGTACGCCAGCGCCACTGGTGAGGGGGGCAGCCGGGTGGGAGGCCACTGGCCGCATGCCAGCCAGCACCCTAGCTGCAGCCCCCGAGTACTTGCCCTTTCCCCTGCTGACCTTGTCCGGGAGCCTGATGGCTCTGAAGAGGTGCCTGAGCCCACCCCTAACTGGTGGGCGGGGCTGACACAGGTTCCCGCCCCCTCTGCCCAGGCGCCCCTGTGTGGGCGGGGCTAACGGGTTCCCGCCTTCTCCGGGGTTCCCGGATCCTGGATGGGTGGAGCTGGCGGAGGTTCCCGCCCTCTGCCCAGGGGTCCCTGAGCCTGGGTGGGTGGGGCTAGCGGAGGTTCCTGCCCCTTTTCCTCAGGGGCCCCTGAGCCCCTCCTTTAAGGAGGTTTCTGCCCCCTAAACCCGGGGAGCTCTGTGCCCCGTAGGTGGCGCTAAGCGATTCCCACCCCCTGTGCCCAGGTGCCTCTGAGCCCCGGAACATGATCTACATGAGCCGCCTGGGCATCTGGGGCGAGGGCACACCCTTCCGAACCTTCGACGAGTTCCTGCACGCCATCGAGAAGAGGTGAGTGACGGAGACGGGGATCGGGGTGCGGGGCGTGGCTATCCGAGGGGAGAGGGGTCCGTGTCCCCCCCTTCCCGCACCCCTTTGCTGTCCGGGAACTTTTGCATCCTCTGTCCTTGTCCTCTGGAGGTGACAGCATGGCCCCTTCCCCAGCGCGGCGCCATCCCTGGGTTGGGGGGGGTCGGCCCTGCTGTTGCTCTGCGCTGAGGCAGCCCCCCCTGCCCCCCCCCGTGTCCTTCCAGGGGTGTGGGCGCCATGGAGATCGTGGCCATGGACATGAAGGTGAGCGGCATGTACATCGCGCGCCAGCTCAGCTTCTCCGGCGTCACCTTCCGCATCGAGGAGATCCCGCTGCCGCCCTCGTTCGAGCGCATCTACAACCGCGCCGCCCTGCTGGTGAGGAGCACTGTCTCAGGAGCCCTCCCCGGTCGGGCCAGGGACCAGGGGGCACGCCCTGTGCCTTTCCTAGCCTGAGCCATGTCTCACAGTTCACCCAGTCTACCTGGAACATCTCTCCTTAAAGACAGGCTGGGGGTAGGGCTGGGGCTAGAGCCATAGCACAGCGGGGAGGGCGTTTGCCTTGCACGCGGCCCACCCGGGTTCGATTCCCAGCATCCCATATGGTCCCCCGAGCACGGCCAGGAGTGATTCCTGAGTGCAGAGCCAGGAGGAACCCCTGTGAAACGCCAGGTGTGACCCAAAAAGCAAAAAAAAAAAAAAAATAGGGGTCGGCTGACCTGGGTTTCATCCCTGACACCTCCACTTGGTGCCCTGAGGATACTTGGGTTTGGCCCGAAAAAAAGAAAAAAGAAAATAAAACTCTTCCTGGGAAGGCTAGAACAGTAGTCTGCCTGACATACAACCGACACCGGGTTTGATCCCTGGCACCTCAGAGGGTCTCCCAAGCCCCACCAGGAGTGATCCTGAGCTTTGCTGAGTGTGGCCCTTTTCCCCAAGAAAGTTAGTATGGGGCCAAGAAATCACGTGAGGGAGAAGTCCTGCTAAGCCCCGCCCCCTGCCTCACTGCATAGTCCCTGGAGCTCCACCAGGGGTCACTCCTGAGCCCGGAACCTGGCGTCGCCCCTGAGCACCACCCAAAAAGATATTACCCAGGCTGGCCAGGGAGAAGGCCCTTGGGGGCCCAAGTTCAGGCCTCAGGGCCAGAGCCACAGGCAGGGCAGGCGTTTGCCTTGTACATGGCTGACCAGGGGTTCGGTTCCTGGCATCTTGTATAATGCCCCAAGCACCACCAGATGTAATTTCTGGAGCAAGCCAGGGGTACCGCCGGCTCAAACCCCTCCAATGAAAAAGATAAAAGCGCTTGCCTTGCACGCAGCTGACCTTGGCACCCCATCGAATACCCCAAAGAGTGATCCCTGAACACAGATGAGGAATAAACCCCCAGCACTGCCGGGGAAGAACAAAAAGTTGCTTCTTGGAGGTGTCTGAGAGTGCCAGTGGGGCCCGCACCCCCCCCCCCCGCCCAAGCATCCGCGTCGGTGCCCACGCAACCCTCTGATCTCACCCGACCCCGAGGCTCTGCACTGCAGTGACCTGGCCCTGGCCTTTGTCTCCTTGCAGTGGGCTGAGGCCCTGGGCGTGTTCCAGCAGGCCGCCGACTGGATCGGCCTGGAGTCCCGCAAGTCGCTGTGGGGCCAGTTCTGGTCGGCGCACCAGCGCTTCTTCAAGTACCTGTGTGTGGCTGCCAAGGTGCAGCGGCTGGTGGCGTTGGCCCGCCAGGAGCTAGCCCGGGGCAAGGTAAGCAGCCGGCCTTCCTGTGGGGCCGGGTGCCCCATGGTGCCGCAGGCGGGAAGAAGGCAAGAAACCGAGGCCGCCCCCCTGCATCAGGGGCCAGGGTGGGCGCCCTGAGCCGGGGCCTGACTCTTGCGGCCACCCCCACCCCGTCCCCTGCAGTGTGTGGTCATCGGGCTGCAGTCCACCGGCGAGGCGCGGACCCGTGAGGTGCTGGACGAGAAGGAGGGCCAGCTCGATTGCTTCGTCTCAGCCGCTGAGTGAGTGGCTCCGTGTCCCTGGCCACCTCCCCTGGGGACCAGCTGGCCGGGAAAGGCCCCCTCTGTCCAAGAGACGCCCCCCACCACCCTCATACAACCAGCCCCGCGACCTCGGTCAGCAGAGTTGGAGAGAGGATTTGGGGGGCCAGCCTGTGGGGTCCCTGAGACTCTCTGTTGAGGGCTGGGCACCCTCCAGCCACCATGAAGAGTGTCCCAGTGTGGGTGCTTCCCCTCCCTTCTGGAAGCCCTCCCCCCATTCCTGTGTCCCCATCCCTGTCTGTCCCATCCCCGTGTGACCATCCCCTACTGACTGTGCCTCTCTGCCCCTTCCAGAGGCGTCTTCCTGTCCCTCATTCAGAAGCACTTTCCCTCCACCAAAAGGAAGCGTGACCGAGGTGGCTGTAAGCGGAAACGTACGTGTGACCCCCACCTACCCCCACCCCTCCCTCGGATGTCCGCACCCAATCTCTGCCCTTCCCAGACTGACTTGTAAATCACCCCCACACCCGCCCCTTACCCCCCAGATGGGCAGGGGCAGAGCTCGGGCCCCCCAGGTGGGGACCCTCACCTTTGGAGTCCAGGGAGGAGCATGGGAATAGCCCACCCCCAGGAGAAGCACAGGGACTTGGCGATGCTGAACCCATGACCCCTGAGGCCTGAGGGCGCCCAGTGGGGCCGCCCTGATCTCGACGTCCCTGCAGGTCGGCCAAGGGGCCGCGGGACCAAGGCCACCCGGCTGGTGTGTGAGGTGGGCGGTGTGATCCGCGTGAGCGACGACAGCAGCACTGAGTCAGACGTGGCGCTGGACAGCGACTTCCACTCGTCCCCCGAGTCGCTGGTCGACGACGACGTTGTCATTGTAGACACCATTGGGCTCCCTGCTGATGACCGCGGTGAGTTTCCCCCCTCCCCGCCACCCCGTCCAGGTACCCTCAGGGGACAGAACCTTCTAGATTCCCGCCCACCCCCTCTGAGGCACTGTCCAGGTGGTGGGCCCCAACCTGCCACCCCATTGGGGTCATCCCAGCCTGTGCCATTGCTGTTGGGAGCTGGTCTTGGGGAGCTCTGTACTAAAAGCGATTTCACCGGGTAACAGCCCACGGTGGGCTCCTGTCCCTTGTGCCCCAATTCAGTGGGGCTGGGCTAGGCAGCTGCTGGGTCCTCTGAGCATCTCCACCCGGCCCCCCACAGGGCCCCTGCAGCAGCGGGACCCCCATGGCCCTGGTGTCCTGGAGCGGGTAGAACAGCTGAAGCAGGACCTTCTGGACAAGGTGCGGGCGCTGGGCCGGGAGCTGCCGGTCAACACTCTGGACGAGCTCATTGACCAGCTCGGGGGCCCCGAGTGCGTGGCTGAGGTGAGCTCCGAGGGGGCGCCCCTTTGTCGAACACTTGACAACTGTCTCAAGGTGGGACCTCCCCCCTTGTGGGCTGGTCCCTCACCCTGCTCTCCCGTGATCACAGATGACCGGCAGGAAGGGCCGTGTGGTGTCCAGGCCCGATGGGACGGTGACCTTCGAGTCCCGGGCAGAGCAAGGCCTGTCCATCGACCACGTGAACCTCAGGGAGAAGGAGCGGTTCATGAGCGGGGAGAAGGTACGTGGGGGCGAGCGTAAAGGCCCCATGGGCAGGGAGGACACGTAGGGGACAGCGCCCACCGGGTCACTCCATACCCTCCAAGCCCCCACGCAGCCCCACGCTCCCCCGCCCCTACATGCCGAGAGGATCATGGCACCCCAGGACCCTGTGAGCACATGGGGCAGGGGGAGCGGGTGGCTCTCACCTCACCTGTCACCCCCCCTTTTGTGTCCCCCTAGCTCGTGGCCATCATTTCCGAGGCCACAAGCTCCGGTGTCTCCCTCCAAGCCGACCGCCGCGTCCAGAACCAGCGGCGCCGGGTCCACATGACACTGGAGCTGCCCTGGAGTGCGGACCGAGCCATCCAGCAGTTCGGTAACTGTGGGCCCTGCCCATTGGCCCTCCGCCCCGCCCATCACCCATTGACCACGCCCACCACGCCCCACCCACTGACTTGCCCGTGGGGCCTCCCATTGGCCCACCCCTCTACAGGTCCGCCCACTGACACGCCCACCTGGGAGTGGCTTCCACTAACTCCGCCCTCTGTGGCTCCGCCCACCGCTCTTTGGCCCCACCAATCTGCTCCCACCGATATGTCCCTCTGGACCCTCCCCCAGCCCAGCCCCTCCTTGTCCCCACCTCCCATCACTAGCCATTCCCATCAGCCCGCTCTATCCCTCCCCTCCCTCTCCGGGGGCCCTGGGGTCCACTCTGTCCCCTGGACCCTGACGTTTCCCTCACTCCCGCCTGCAGGCCGGACCCACCGGTCCAACCAGGTCTCGGCGCCCGAGTATGTCTTCCTCATCTCCGAGCTGGCCGGGGAGCGCAGGTTCGCCTCCATCGTGGCCAAGAGGCTGGAGAGCCTGGTGAGCTGGCAGGGCGAGCCGCGGGCTGGGTGCAGGAATCAGTGTGGGCCTCGGCTCACGGCCTCCGTCCTTCTGGGCAGGGGGCTTTGACCCACGGGGACCGCCGTGCCACCGAGTCGCGGGACCTCAGCAAGTACAACTTCGAGAACAAGGTGCGTGCAGTGGGCGGCTGGCTGGGAGGGGAGGGGCTGGGAGGGGCTGTTCTGGGATTGGGTGTGCGGCAGGGCCTGGGCAGGGGTGCCCCAGGCAGCATCCAAGTGACCCCCCCACCTACACCTGCCTGCTCCCTCCGTCAGTACGGCGCCCGGGCACTCAGCTGTATCCTGGCCACCATCCTGAACCATGCAGAGAACAAAGTGCCTCCACCCCAAGGCTACCCTGGAGGGGACACCGCCTTCTTCAAGGGTGAGCAGGAGTTGGGGTGTCTCCGGAGGCCAGCACAGTGCCTGTGCCAGCTTTTGCCTTGAAAGCACCCCCCACACACACACACGGGCTCACCAGGGGACAAGGAGGACCCGTGTGAGCCTCTGTGTCCTCCACAGACATGAAGCAGGGCCTGCTCTCGGTGGGCATCGGGGGCCGGGAGTCCCGATCTGGAGGCCTGGATGTGGAAAAGGGTGAGTGTCCCCCCCACACACACTCACAGACACACACAGACTCCCCCATGCCCTTGACCAGCCCATGCCTCCCAAGAGGGTCCCCATGTGTCCTAGGTGGATCCTCAACCCCCCTTGGCAGACCCCAGACCTCCCCAAGAGGGTCCCCTCATGCTTCTGAACCCCCAGCTCTGCCCAGTGGGTTGTCCTCCCTTCCCCTCGGTGGCCCTCCCTACAAATCCCAGGCAGTGCCCCAACCTGCCCTGGGTGGCCAGCGGCTGTCTGGAGCCCCCCTTTGGGTCTCCCCAGACTGCTCTATCACCAAGTTCCTGAACCGCATCCTGGGGCTGGAGGTTCACAAGCAGAACGCGCTGTTCCGGTACTTCTCGGACACATTCGACCACCTGCTGCAGCTAGACAAGAAGGAGGGCAAATATGACATGGGCATCCTGGGTGAGGCACGGGGCTCCCGAGTGTGGCGCGCAGGGCTGGCAGCCCCGGGACCCCTGGCTGCCAGAGGGAAGGTGGCCCACTCGCTGTGCTGTGCCTGTGCAGAAAGTCCCTCCAGTGACTAGTGAGGCGGGCCTGTAGACCCTAGCCCACCTGTGTGTGCTGGGGGCCATAGAGCCTCCCTCTTGGGGTGCTGAGGGTCCTGTTTTCAGGAAGACTTGGAACAGTGGGCAGCCGTGAGCCAGGCACTGAGGGTTCCCTAAGAACGGTGAAGGCCTCTCCCGCCCCCAGTTCCCCCTAAGGCCAGAGTGGGCAAAGCAGAGCTTGCTGCCCAGAGTCCACGGCTAAGTCTGGGCACACACTGGCGTCAGGGGCAGGCATGTGGGGGCCCCCTCAGCCACCAGGTTGCAAGGCCTCTGTCACCCAGAGCCATGGGCCCCTCCTGCACTGGGCTCACAGCGGAGGACCGTTGGGGCACACCTGAGGACGAGGGATGAAGCAGGACTCTCTCCCTCAACACAGGCCTGAACCTGGAGGCTTGGACTCTTAGCCCAGCAGGGGCCTCAGTCTGGGCCCAGCTGACCAACACCCCTTCCCCCATCCTCTCCCCAGACCTGGCTCCGGGCATCGACGAGATCTATAAGGAGAGCCAGCAGGTGTTCCTGACGCCCGGGCACCCGCAGGACGGCCAGGTGGTCTTCTACAAGGTGAGGCCGCTGGCCCTACCTGAGAACAGTGTGTCCTGTTCGGCCCCGGCCCCGCCTTCCCGCCCACCTCTAGGCCACGCCCCGGCCACGCCTTCCAGCCCACCTCTAGGCCACGCCTTCCTGCCTAATGTAGGCCCCGCCTTCCTGTCCAACTCAGGCTACACTTCTGGCCCCACCTCCTTAGCCCGGCCACGCCCACCTGTAGGCCACGCCCCAATAGTTCTTTGCCCACACTTCTAGGTCCCGACCTAGACACGCCCCCACCCAGCTTGGTCACGCCCAATTCCAGTTTAGGCCACGCCTCTGGCCCCACCTCGGGGCTGTCCCGGGACCCGCCTTCCTGCCCACCTCTAGGCCCCGCCCCACCCCGCAGCCGCCTCCCTGCGGGCTGGGGCCTTCCTTGACTGCCCGTTCCCTGGCAGATCAGCGTGGACCGCGGCCTGAAATGGGACGATGCTTTCGCCAAATCCCTGGGACTGACTGGCGCCTGTGAAGGCTTCTACCTCTCCTACAAGGTGAGCGCCCCAGTCCTCCGGGGCCGCACCCCCAGGAGGAGGTGGGGGGGCCCCCACGGGCCAGAGGGGGGGCGGGGGCGCGAGCGCCGGGCAGCCCCGTCACCCGCGGCCCCTCCCCCGGCGCAGGTGCGCGGGAACCAGCCGAGCTGCCTCCTGGCCGAGCAGAGCCGCGGCAAGCACTTCACCGTGTACAAGCCCAACATCGGCCGCCAGAGCCAGCCCGAGACCTGGGACAGCCTGTGCCGCCGTTTCCGCCAGGTGCGCCCGCCCGGCAGGCAGCGGGGAGGGCGCGCGGGATGGGGTGGGGCGCAGGGGAGACCCGTCCGCGTGACTCCCGAGGCCGTGCGGTCCCCCGCAGGTGACGGCAGAGGAGGCCAGGGAGCACTGGGAGCACATCTACGCCTTCTCTCTGGAGCACTGCAGCCACATGGCGTGGTGAGCGCCCTGCGGGGTACCAGCGGCGGGGGGTGTGGGGGGCAGTGTGGGCGCCGTCCCGGGACTCGCGGGTAGGGCTCCCCGAGCTCATCCTCGGGAGGACCCGAGCCGGGGCCACCCAGGGTGGCGGGGCAGGGCGGCGACGCCGCCTTGGAGCCTGGCTCGAGCGTCCCCTCCGGCCGCAGGAACCGGCAGTGCCGCCTGGTGCAGGAGGGCAAGGACTGCCAGCAGGGTCAGCGGCTGCGGCACCACTACATGCTGTGCGGGGCGCTGCTGCGCGTGTGGGGCCGCGTGGCCGCGGTGATGGCCGACGTGACCAACAGCAGCCACCTGCAGATCGTGCGCCTCAAGACTAAGGACAAGAAGAAGCAAGTCGGTGAGCGGCGGCGGCGGGGGCGGCGCGGGTGGGGGGTGGCGAGCACGGGTGGGCGGGCGATGGG
>JAOXYA010000016.1:34037765-34061219 GCA_028565675.1 Sorex palustris | reverse complement strand
TCGATTCTTCCGCCCCTCTCGGAGAGCCTGGCAAGCTACCGAGAGTATCTCGCCCGCACGGCAGAGCCTGGCAAGCTTCCTGCGACGTATTTGATATGCCAAACACAGTAACAAGACTCACAGTGTTACTGGGCCCGCCCGAGCAAATTGATGAGCAACGGGAGGACAGTGACAGCGACAGTGACCCAGTGATGCTCAGGCTTCCTCCTGGCTCTGCACTCAGGCGGTCACTGCTCGCAGACTCTGGGACCTTATGGTGCCCGGAGAGGAACCTGGGTCGGTCCCATGCAAACAAGGACCCTACCGCCTGTGCCACCTCTCTCCTGCTTCGTGTCTTGCGGGGTGGAGGAGCACTCCTGGCGGGACTCGGACCACATGGGGTGCTGGTTGGTGAGGTGCGAGGCAAGTGCCTTAGCTGCTGGGATCCCGCTCGGCCCCCTCCGCCTGGCTTAACCCTTTGTGCCTAGCAAGGGCCTGAACTGTGGGGGGCTTCAGCTGACAGGGTTCCCCACTTGCCCAGTGGGGGAGGTGGGTTGGCTCTAGAGAGAGAGAGTAGACAGTGGGGGGCGCAGGGAGCCCCAGTTTGGTGCCGGCCACGTCCTCTTCCCCAGTCCCGCTGGTCCTGGATGTCGGGGAGTGGGTGGGCTCAGAGTGTGCCCCGTCTTTGTCCCCCTGGCCCCTTCCTGCAGCTGTGTCATGACCGGGGCTACCTGGTGACCCAGGACGAGCTGGACCAGACGCTGGATGAATTCAAGGCGCAGTTCGGGGACAAGCCGAGCGAGGGGCGGCCGCGGCGCACGGACCTCACCGTGCTGGTGGCCCACAATGACGACCCCACCGACCAGATGTTTGTCTTCTTCCCCGGTGAGGCCCCCCAGTCTGTACCCCGAACCGGCCAGCCCAGGGACGCCCACCTTTTCCATCCTGCTCTCGGATACAATTGACCCCGACCCCCCCGCCAGTGCCTTTTCTGGGTCCCCTGCCCTGTTCCTCGCCCGGGCCACTCTGCCAGTCGCCCTGCCGGCCCCCCTTCTCATGGGCGACACTCTCCTTCTGGGGGGTCCAAGCCGACTCCTCCCAGAGCTCCTCTGAGGGAGCCAAACTCCTCAGGGGTGTCCCAGCGCTCTGGAGCCCTTAGTCCGTGCCTGCCGGTCCCCACAGCCGCAAAGGGACAGGCCTGGGGACCGGCTGTCACCGACCCTGCAGGGACACGGATAGCCCCTGTGTCCTTTGGTTTTGGCGCCAAACCCAGCGATGCTCTGGGGTTGCTCCTGGCTCTGTGCTCAAGAGTCGCTTCTCGCGGCGCCTGGGGGACCCTGTGAGGTGTGGGGAAGCGAACCCGGGTTGATGCTGTGCAAAGCCAGCGCCCTCCCTGCTGGACTGTCGCTCCGGCCGGACCCTGTGGTGGTTTTATGGAAACGGTCCTCGTGGGGTAGGAGAGAGAGTATGGGGGGGGAGGCTGCCCCGCACTTGAGTCCCCCCCCACGGCCGCCCACCCCCGCATCACGAAAAAGGTCCCAGTGGGCAGAGAGAAAGGTCAAAGGGTTGGAGCACAGGCTTGCAGACGGGCCCCTGGTTCGGCCCCTAGTACTTCATGGAGCACCCCCACGCTGACCAAGCCCTGGCCAGAGTCCACTGTGCTCTCTGGTCTCTGGGGGGGAGTCTGGGCTATCACTGCCCCTGATAGCAGAGGGAGGATGGAAGAGCAACGGGAATAGACCAGATCCCCCCCCCCCCACCCGGGCTGGCTACAGGAAATGTGTCGTTCATCGACTCCTGTCCCTGGGGTGCAGGGCTGAGGCAGGTGCTTCTCCTCTTCTCCCCGAATCACGCTGCAGGCCCCATCGGCGAGCTCAGGCCCGCCGCGGGCTCCTGGTGCTTTTGGGGAGCGGGGTGGTACACGCAGCAGTGCTTCCGGGCTGCTCACGTGTTGCTGGGGGGACCCTGCGGTGCCGAGCGAGGATCACACCAGGGTGAGGGGCCGGGGCATGTGGTTCCTGAGTGCTGAGCTGCGTGTGGCCTCCAAGCCTCAGTGACAGGGCAGCAGGGCGGCCACTTGCTCTGCGCTTGCCCACCTGGGTTCAATTCCCAGCACCCCGGAGGGTCCACCGAGCCCTCTGGGAGTGATCCCTGAGCACCCCCGGGTGTGGCCCCAAAACAAACTGGGGGAGAGCAAGTAGCACAGCCCCGCCCTCTGCTGGGACCTCGCCCCAGGTTATCACTCCTAGGGTCTGCCCAGCGCTAGGGCAGCTGCCCGGGTCAGGCCATTCGGAGCCCACGTGGGGGTGGCCGGTGGGTCTCAGAGCTGCGGGGTCCGGGGCGCCCAGCCCAGGGCTCCCCGGACTCCTCCAGCTGCCCCGTTCCCGGGCTGAGCCACCCCCGTGTGCCCGCAGAGGAGCCCAAGGTGGGCATCAAGACCATCAAGGTCTACTGCCAGCGCATGCAGGAGGAGAACATCACCCGCGCCCTCATCGTGGTGCAGCAGGGCATGACGCCCTCCGCCAAGCAGGTGCCGCCCTCCTCGCCGCGCCCCGCCCCGCCCCTCGCCACCCGCCAGGCTCCCCCCACTCTGGCCTGTGGAAGGGGGGCGCTCTCCATGGGGGAGGCCGGGAAGGGGCGCAGCTCCCTGATTCACGCCCAGCCAGGGCTGCGGGTGCGGGACCGGGTGGGGGACCAGGGGGCACGGGTGTCCGACGCAGGCGTGTCTCTGGCAGTCCCGGGGGCGTGGGGTCCGGGGGACTGACGGGTGCGTCTCCGCAGTCCCTGGTCGACATGGCCCCCAAGTACATCCTGGAGCAGTTCCTGCAGCAAGAGCTGCTCATCAACATTACGGAGCACGAGGTGGGTCCGGGGTGCAGCGATGGGGGGGCTGCGGGGAGCAGAGCCGAGCCCCCCAGGTGGTGCCCTGGGGAGGAGGGCTCCGCGGGACGGTTCCAGGCCCCCAGAGCATGTGGGCTGCGGGGTTGCCCCCGGGGTCCGCGACACTCCCCTGCCCCCGCCTGGTGGGTGGCTGCACTCCCTTCCTTGTGGGGTTCCGGGAGCACAGCGGGTGTCCTCTTGGCAGCTGGTCCCAGAGCACGTGGTCATGACCAAGGAGGAGGTGACGGAGCTGCTGGCCCGGTAGTATCCTTTGTGCTGCACCCCGCCCCCCTTGTCCCGCACCCAGATCCCCCACCCCTATCCCACATCCCTGTCCCCTCCTCCCGTCTTGCACCCCCGGGGGGCCCCCCCGCCCTCTAGTTCGGGGCCTTTTCCTGACCAGCACCCCAGTAAGCTCCGTGAGAACCAACTGCCCAGAATCCAAGCCGGGGACCCCGTGGCACGCTACTTCGGCATAAAGCGGGGGCAGGTAAGAAGCCCCCACCCCCACCCTACCCCTGTTTTCCCCAGTGGGGCAGACAAGCCCTGCAGTGTGGGGCCAGGGTGCGGAGGTCCCCAAGGCCCCCCAAGGTGGGCATCAAGACTCAGGGTACATGTTTGTCGCAGGTGGTGAAGATCATCCGACCCAGCGAGACCGCTGGCAGGTACATCACGTACCGCCTGGTGCAGTAGCTGCCCCCGAGAGGAACCGAGGGACAGCGAGGATCTGCTTCTGCTCCGGGTCCCCACTGTGTCTGCCCGAGCCCCACGTGACCTCTGGGTGCACCTCAGGCCCAGTTCAGCTCTGCCGCATCTCCAATTGGGAGACCCTGATGCTTGAGTGAGCAGGACAAGGAGACACGAGGTGTGCTTACTGGGACAGTCCGGGCAGCTCGCCTTCCTTATTCTTCCCAGTGGGGTCTGAACTCCCCCCAACCCACCCCCCTGCACAGGCCGGCGCCCTGCCCGGAACTTGGGGCACCCCTCTTTTGTCCCTCCTTATGTCTGGTTTCAAAGGTGGGACCCCTTGGATTCTGAGGACGCTGGGGTGTGGGAAGCTGCCCACGAAACTATCTCGTGCTGGCTGGTGTCTGTGCCCAATGGCTGCTCTGGCTTCTGCCTCAGTTTCCCCCAAGGTTTGCTGCCTCAGTTCTGATCTGGGCTGCTCGTGTGAAGGTCACGGCCCTATGGATGGAGGGTTTCATGTTTCGTGTATTTTACCAGAGTAAAAATCCTTCTGGCTTTTGAGTATTTAAGTCATTTCAGTGATTCTGAAGGGGGGGGGATAGAGTCGGCACCACAGCCGGGGGTGCTCAGGGATCATCCCTGACCCTGCTGGGGGGGCCCTGTGAGGTGCCGGGATGGAACTGGACTCGGGCATGTGCCTGATCCTCTCTCTGGCCTCTTGTGTTTTGGGGCCATCCCTGGAGGTGCCCAGTTCTTAGTCCTGGCTCTGTGCTCAGGACTTGCTCCTGGCAGGCTTGGGGACCATCTGGGGTACCAGGGGTCGAACGGGTCAGCTGTGTGCAAGGCCAGCGCCCTCCCTGCTGATTTCCCCCCAGCTTTTTTGCCTGGTGCTGCCTTAGGGCCCCAGGATGCCCGATCTGCCGAGCGCCCGGCCTGTGAGTGAATCTCAGAATCAGCTCACAGCCCCCAGTAGCACCATTGCTTGTGGTTGGGTAACCTTTGGGACCCCTGCGGCTCCCCGTGTGAAAGGTGGTTGGGGGCGGGTATGTGTGTGTGTGTGCCTGTGTGTGTCTCACACGGGCTGTAGGGACAGAGCCCCCCTCAGCCTCTCAACAGTCCTGCTTACTCAGCTTGTCACATGCCAAGGGCCTGGGGTGTGTCTTGTTCTGATATCTGGGAGTGAGCAGAGGGCCTGGCCACACTGCCCCTGCACCTGCATCACACCGCACCTGTAGCTGGACCTACCTGAGCCACTGATTCTGGGGGCACACCTCTGCCCGGGCATCTAGGGAATCTCTACAAAACCACAATGTGCTTGTTTTTTTTGTTTTGCTTTTTGGGTCACACCCAGCTATACTCAGGGATTACTCCTGGCGGTGCTCAGGGAACCCTAGGGATGCTGGGATTCGAACCCGGGTCGGCCACGTGCAAGTCAAACGCCCTACCTGCAGTGCTATCGCTCCAGCCCCACGATGAGCTTGTCAGTCGCTGGGCATCTCAGGCAGGCCAGCCTCGGCTCCCCTCACCCCCCCCGACCCCGGAGCAGCCAGTGGGTCCTGAGGGCTGGGCCCAAGCAGGAAGGGGTCGCCTCACCCCCTCCTCCTGGCTGCTTCCTCAGGCCCGGGCACAACCTCCCTGAGTTCTGCGTGGCTGTG
The DNA here is from genome assembly GCA_028565675.1 of Sorex palustris. NCBI lineage: Eukaryota > Metazoa > Chordata > Mammalia > Eulipotyphla > Soricidae > Sorex > Sorex palustris. The sequence goes on along the minus strand of JAOXYA010000016.1, from coordinate 34,056,018 downwards.
GGTCTCCTTGCTGCCTGTGGGACCAAGGCTGCCTTCTGGAGGGGAGCCACTTCCTGAGGCACCTCATTCTAGGAAGCCCAGAAACGATCGCCGGGATAATGGGAGCACAATAATGGGAGCACAGTGAGCACCCCATAGAGCCTTAACTTTATTTAGAGTAAAAGAAAGCTGAGAAAAGCAAGCTAAGTACCACCCCTGATCATCAAAAGCCCAAGATGACTCTGGTGTTCCGGGCTGCTGAGGCGGCCGCGCTTCCCTCCTGGTTTCCCGAGAAAGACAAAGACAGGACAAGAGAGGACGAGAGACCAGGACAGAGCAGGGGCCTGGGGTGGCTGGGCCCCAGCGGCCACTCAGCTGGGCATGAACCCAGGACACGCCTGGGCCAGAACCCACCTAGACAAACTGCGGCTGCCTGTCCAGGCCGCCGGCCACGGCCACCCGGCCCCCGCGCACCCTCACGGCGGGCAGCCTCGCGGGCAGCTGCTTGTTGTTGGACTGGTTGGAGTTGTACGTGGACAGCCCGGCCCAGAGCCCACGCTCGGCCCCCGCCTCGGCCCCCGGGTCCCCGAGTGGCGCCTCGCTGTCCCCCACTTCCGTGCCCGCCCGCGTCTCCAGGAAGCTGAGGTGCTGGAGCGCACTGTCCACGGAGGAGTTCAGCGGGTCCGGGGTCTCGTCCAGTTCTGAGTCTGAGTCGTTGGAGGCCACGCGAGATTCTGGGGAGTCACATGAAGACAGACACGTAGCTCAATTGATCGATCGCAGGGGTCCCGGGCCGCCCCCATCACACCAAGAGACCCTCCCTCCCTTCTCCACAGGCTCACACGCACCCCTGGGCCCTTGTGGGCCTCCACAGACCCCCTCGTCCCCTGCCCCAAGCACATCTCGTGTTGGTAACAGGTAACAAATGACCACAATTGGGGAGCTGGGAAGACACTCGCTCCGGGTCGTGCAGTTTCAGGGCATTTAAGTGTGGTCCCCAGACTTCCTCTCCTGTCAACTACCATCTCCCGGGTTGGCTCTGAAGGCCAGGGCAGACGTGAGCCTGCAAACACCTCTGCCCTCTGCCCACCCCTGCGTCCCACAAGATAAGCCACTGTTCCCTCCTGGGCCCCTCCCCGGCCTGCAGAGCAAAGCCGCTGGGGTCCGCTGACCTTGACCTCCATCCTCGGCCTCCTCGCTGGACTCCGGGTATGACACTTGCACCACCACTTCTGCCCGCTGGCTGGCTGGCCCGTCCTGCGGGGACAGCTTGGGGGGGGAGGGGGAGTCAGGGCGGAGCCATGGGGAGAGATCTGTCTTCCAGACTAATCGTTTGCAAACCCTAAAATCTGTTGAGGGTGGGGGGCAGTGATAGTACAGTGGACAGGGCACTTGTGGGTTCTTTTTTTTCCCCCCCTTTTTTTCTGGGCCTCACCTTGTAGTGCTCAGGGCTGATGCCGGGCTCTGAGCTCAGGGATCACTCCTGGTGCTCATGGGGGACCTTATGGGGTGGGATCAAACCCAGTTTGGCTGCATACAAGGCAAACGACCCTCCCTGCTGCACTATGGCTCCGGCAGGATACTTGTCTAGCATGCAGGCTCGATCCCGAGCACGCCACTGGGTGTCTCCTGATCTCCTGAGCCCCACCAAGAGTGATCCCTGAGCATAAGAGTCAGGAATTAGTCCTGATCACCTCCAGGTGTGCTGCCACCACCACCAACCCCCCCCCCCGAACTTTCTATTGGCTAGCTTGAGGGTATAAAACGGCCACCTGTCCCCACGTCCCTTTAACCGACTTATTTCCTTGGAACTGGGGACCCAGCACCCCCAAACGTAGCAGTACTAGGAGGCCCCTCAGCCAGCAAGGATGACTTGGGGAAGAGGGCTTTGGAAATGGACACCCCATCAGGACAGTGGGGACTGAGGGTCAGAACCCAGCTAAGTAACCCTCAGGCCAGACAATGGAGGTGGGGGCAGCTGGAGAGGGGGTGGGTCGAAGGCAAGGGAGGCCCTGACGCAGTCAGAAGTAAGCCTGCAGGACGTGGGCACTACTGGGGGACAGCACCCCACATCTGAGCCTGGCCCAAAACACATGTCCAGGGACTAGAGTGATAGTAGAGCAGAGAGGATGTTAGCCTTGCACACGGCCAACCCCAGTTCGATCCCCGGCATCCCATAGGGACCCCTGAGCACCGCTAGGAGTAATTCCTGAGTGCAGAGCTAGGAGTAACCCCTGAGCACTGCTGGGTGTGCCCCCAAAACAAACAAAACATCTCCAGGGACGGGAGAGATAGTACAGCAAGCAGAGTTGTTTTGCCTGTGTCTGACCTGATTAAATCCTTGGCACTTCACAGCCCCCCCCCCCCCCCCCCCCCCCCCCCCCGCCCAGCCTCAGCAGGTGTGATCCCTGAATGCAGGGCACCTGCCAAGTATGGCCCATAAACCAAAATAAAACCTCCCATTCACCATCCCCAAAACAGCCAGACGCTAGGACCTGCACCCATCCCCCAAGAGCATGGCCCTAGGGTCCACCTGCCTCCACAGGGCCCCCAGGTACCTCTTCTGGCTCCTCTTCAAAGACCAGGCCATACTGGGCAATGAGGGTCTCCACGATGCGAGCCTGGTGGGGATAATCCACCAGGGATGAGAGGGACACGGTGGCCTCTGTGGGGCGTGGCCGCAGCAGAGTGGGTCCAAACACGATGCCCAGGTTCCCGGGGGTCATCTTGTTGTCCTGCTCCACCTCCACAATCCTGGCGGGTCCAAGGGTGCAGGAAGCAGGTGTGAACGCCCTCCGGTCCCCCGCCCCCCGCATCCCTCCCTCAGACCCAGCCCAGCCAGCCCGCACCTGCGCAGATGGCGCAGAAGGTACTGTAGGGTGGCGCGATTCTCGCGCGGCAGGTCCCGCAGGAGCTCCCGCAGCCGGCTGGCCATGGCCACCGCTGCAGCCTCAGTCTCGGCCGCATCCAGCCGGCCCCGGGAGGCCGCCTTGAGCTCGGCTTCCGCCTTCAGACTGTCCTTGGCCAGCCCCACAAGCTCGTGGTAGAAGCGGAATGAAATGAGCGGCTCGGGCAGCTGTGGAGGACGGGGCAGGTGGACAGTCAGTGGACGGGACCGGGTCCCTAAGGGTCTTACTCTGTTCTGGCTACTGCCAGACACTGATGCCATCGGTCTGCCCCAGTCCCGCCCCTATCAATGCTCCCATGCATAGAAAGCCTGTCCAAGCTAAGCACCAAGTCTCACCCAGGAATAAAACCCCACCCACTCTGGCCCCGCCCAGGACAAAGCCCCACCCACCCACCCCAACATGAGTTCCGCCCCAGGTACAAAGCCCCACCCACTCTGGCCCCACCCTAGACAAAGCCCCACCCACAGCACGCATAAGCTGTCTCAGCCCTAAAGCCCAACCCCCTGGTTGCTCCAGCATTCTTCTTAGTTCTTGGCCACTCCCTTGGTAGTCAGTCCCACCCCCAGTCGATGGTTGGCCCCTTCTCACCCCTGCTGCGGCAGCACCCAGCTCCCACCTCCCCTTTGCACCTGGCGCAGGTAGAGCTTGAGGACATTGCTGATGTCGTGGGGCGGGGCCTGTGACAGCTCCACCAGCTCCTTGCCGTTCTCAAAGGCCTGGCACAGCTTCTCCACCCGGGTCTTCACCCCGTTGACCCGGTAGATGCCCTATGGGGACAACATTCTGCCTCAGCCCACACCCCCGCATGGTGACTCCGCCGGCCAGGAACGCCCACCGGCCCCGCGCAGGTCACCTTGGTGTGCAGTGCGCGCCGCTCAATCTCACAGATGCACTTCTTGATGATGAAGGGCACACCGTCGGAGGTGTTGCGGGCTGCCTGGCTGAAGTCTTGGCCGAAGAGCTGCAGGCGGCCCTGCAGTTTCTTGTGGCCGCACTGGATGGCCAGAGTCTCCAGACACTTCTTGTGGCAGGCCAGGCAGCACTGGGGGAGGGCACGAAGGAAGAGATTGTCCCGAGCCCCCAGCCAGGGGACTCACACATACCTGTACACATCACATGCATCTTGTATACACCTCCTACTTACTTCATAATGCACCACACATACACACCATTTATAGCTCCTATTCACCTTGTACACACCTCTTATATACCCTAAGCACACCCCATACACACCTCATATACACCTTTCATCACAGCATATAGACCATTTACTCCTCATATGCACCATATACACCCTATATGCACCTCACGTACACCTTATATACTTCATACACACCCCATACACATCTCACATACACACCACATAAAACTTGGGTTTATATGGTGGGTATGTGAGATACACACATATACCTACCATACACACTTCACATACCTACCATATACACAACATGTACACCACATGTGCACCTCAAATACACCTCACACACCACCCATACATATATCTCATATGCACCTCACATACACATCCTATACACACCATTTACACCTCATATGTACCCTATACACACCCTATATACGCCTCATACACACCATACACAACTCATATGCACATATGCACCTCATATACACATCATATACACCCCATATACACCTTAAACACACCATCCACACCTCATACATATATGCATACCATAATGAACAGCCCACACATATCATACACATTCATCTCATGGAGCCAGCACACACCACACAATGCCCTTTGTATACAAATACCTGTACACGGTGTTTGTACATCCACATCTGTACACGGTGACATCTCATATACACACCTTAACAGCCTTAAACCACATAAGCACACCCTTCAAACCACATATACTGAAAACACACCCTCCCAGACCATCCACACCTCATATGTACATGTGCACACACACACTGCATACGCCCCCGACCTCAGACACAACCCCTCACCCTCTGCACTCTGCACCCACAGGACCCTGCCCACCGGCCCACTGCCTGGCTCCCCCAGAGCACCCCCCCCCACCTGCAGGCCTTTTGCTCTGGCAGTGCCCACCATCCTCCCGGAGACCTTGCCGGTCCCCAACTGCCCGGGATGGCCCCCCTCGCACACAGCCCCGCACCTCCTCGCACTCGGCGCCCTGGAAGTAGACGTAGCTGTTACACTCCCGGCACTTGGCCGGCGTCCGCAGCTTGCGGAGCCGGTGCGTGCGCGCTGCCTTGGACAGACCCACGTGGCGGAAGGGACCGCTGGGCACGGGCACGGGCAGCTCGGGGGCCATGGTGCTGAGGTCCTCTGTGGGGAGGGAAGGGTCAGCCTCACCAGGCACGCGGGGGCCAGGCCAACTCCCCCCATTTACAGTGGGGGACACCTTACCCTGTTCGAAGGTGGCAGCCCCGGGACCACCTTCCTGCTCCGCCAGCTCCTCGCTGGAGGACATGGTACCGCTGGACGACGTTCGCTCGAACTTCTTAAAGTCCCCTTATGTTGAACAGGGATGGCCTCACTGAGTCTTGGGGGTCCAAAGGGGCACGCCCCCACCTCGACTCCCCAGCTGAGGGCAGGGTGGCCCACTATTCACCTGAGCCAGTGCTGGGGTCCAGGCCACTCTCTGGGTCTGACACGGAGCTGGGCCAAGACTTATGTACCTTGTGGCCGCGTTCACCTGCAGAGGGGTCAGCGCCGGTGAGGCAAAGCAGTGTAAGTCAGCGAGGGCAGGCCTGCCCACCCCGCCCGCCCCCAGCCCACGGCGGACTACTCACTTCTGGGCTCCTTGGCTTGCACCCCTTCCTCTGGTGGGGTGCCCGCTGCCTCGGCCCCCACAGCTTCCCCTCCGCTGAAGCTCTCTTTGCGGACTTGCATGACTGGAGACCTGCGGGGACCAAGAGGCAGGAGGGGAGCCAGGCTAGGATCGGGGTCCCCGAAAGCTGCTCACACACCCCTTCACCCCTCCCCTGTTGATTGGGTGGGTCCTTGCTCCCGGCGCGGCCGCCGAAGCAGATGCAGTACCAGGAATTGGTGGGGATGTGGGGCTCGAAGTCGTAATGCACGTAGGGCTCCTCGCCTCGCTGAAGCTGGCGCACGTGCGAGGCGTATTGCTGGCCCGGGTCGTACAGCTTGCTGCTCTCACACAGCATCTGGAAGTGCACGGGCAGCGGCGCTGTCTGCATCTGCATCATCTGGTAGTAGGAGATGGTCACCTGCAGGCACGCGCACAGTCACTACGGGCTCAGGAGGCGGGGCCTCTGGACACCCCGCCCACTCGCGATGAACCACACCCACTCGTTACAATCACGCCCATTGCTGCAAGCGGATGCCACGCCCACCCGCTGATGCCACACCCACCGCAGCAAACTGGTGCCACGCCCACCGCAGCAAGCGGATGCCACGCCCACCGCAGCTAGCTGATGCCACGCCCACCGCAGCAAGCGGGTGCCACGCCCACCGCAGCAACCTGATGCCACGCCCACCGGCTGGCACCCTGCCCACTAGCAAACAGCGCAGGTGCAATGCTCCCTCCTGCCCACACGGCCCCCTCTCCCTCATCCCCTGAGCACCCCCCTCCCCCAAGCACACGCACCGATTTGATGGTCTGGTCACTCTGCCGGATGACCTCCTGGATCTGCCGCAGCACCGTCACCTTGGTGTCCTCCAGTTCCTGCTTCTGTGTCTTTGCATCAGCTACGCAGGTGCGGTAGGTGGCCATGGCTTCCTCTGCCTGGGGTGGGGGACGTGGCGGTGGGGTCCAGGGAGGTCTCAGCCTCGGACCATGCGCTGACCCAGGTTTAGCCCTCATGAGGAAGTCCCGAGAGGCAGAAAAGCAGAGAGAAGGTATCTGGGGCTTGTTTTTTGGTTGTTTTTTTTTTTTCCATTTTTGGGTCACTCTTGGCAATGCTCAGGGGTTATTCCTGGCTCTGCACTCAGGAATTACTCCTGGCGGTGCTTGGGGGACCATAATGGGACGCTGGGAGTCGAACCCAACCATGTGCAAGGCAAACGCTCTGCTATCACTCCAGCTCCTCCAAGGTTTGTTTTTGCACCAAGCTACAACTGGGTGACACTATGACCAGGGGTGGAACCCAGGGCAGCCCACAGCCAGGCAGGTGCTGTGACGCTGAGCCCCACGGCCTGGTCTCACCTTGTTCTTGGCCTCCTCCTCCAGGCGCCGCCGCTTGTCCAAGGCCTTCGAGACGGTGCCGCCGGCCCCGGGCCCAGAGCCAGCCTGTTCCTCCTCCGCCTTGGCCACCAAGGAGCGAGCCTTGTCATGGTCCTCACAGCGCTGCACGTAGCCTTGTTTGGCCTTGCGCAGATTCGACTCTGCCTCTTGCTGCAGGAGGGAAGCAGGTGGCTTGGGGCATCCTCCCTCCCCCCACCATGAGTCACCCCATTATGGTCCCAGAGCCAAGTGCAGACGACTAAGGGGCGACATTTACAGTAATCCCTCCCCATCTTGCTGGTGTGCATGTGCGTGCACACGCGTGCACGACCAGCCCATGAAGTCGGGGCAGTTTGAACCCTGACGTAACTGCCAGTTTCATTATCCGCTGATGGGAGTGGTGGGGACGCAAGTCGCGGTGTCTCTCTCTCTCACTTCCCTTGTTCTACATGCAAGAACAGAGGCGGCCCGGGCAGGAAGTCGAGCACCTCAGAGCCCTCTGGGGTGGCAGGAAGAGCCAGTGAGCTTCCGGCAACCACACCCCGCAAGCCACACCGAGGTAAACAAAGACGACAACCACGATGTGATGTGCATTCCCAAGCTGAGAAAGAGGAGGCCCAGAAGGCCCTTCCATTGCACCCCCAACCCCAGAGCCCATAAAGAAGTCTCTGCTGAGAATCGGTGTTCTGGGGGCTGGGGAGGGAACGACAGTCAGTGCTTGTGTCATCGGCGGTGGACCCGAGTTTGATCCCTAGAACTGCATGTACCCTGGATGTGCCCCCCGCAAAAGCAAAGAAACCACTGTCCAATCCCAAGTGAGGAAAAGAACCACCCCATTATTTGTCTTTTCTTGTTTTTGTTTTTTGTTTTTTTCTTTTTGGTTCACACCCGGCCGTGCCTAGGAGTTACTCCTAGCTTTGCACTCAGGAATTATTCCTGGCAGTGCTCAGGGGACTATCTGGGATGCTGGGAATCGAACCAGGATCAGCCGCATGCAAGGCAAACGCTCTACCCACTGTGCTATTGCTCCAGCCCCTGTCTTTTCTTGGGAGGGGAGCCACATCTGGTGGTGCTCAGGGTTTATTCCAAGCTGTGCTCAGGGATCACTCCTGGCGGAGCTCAGGGGAGCATATAAAGGTGCCGGGGATGAAATGAGGGTTGGCTACGCACAAGGCAAATGCCTTTCCTTGCTGTACCATCTCATCGTCTTCCCAGCATTCACTTTAGGGGAACAGCTAAGATAAATGCTGGGTCACAGAGCAGAGGGACGATGACAAGCTGGTCCCAGCCTGGTGTTTGCAAGAGGGAAGCCAAAAACGAAAGTGCCTATGAGGGCCAGGGAGGTGGCTCATGGGCAGAGCGCAAGCATGTGGGAGGCCCAAGTTGAGCCTCAGCATCATATGGTTCCTGGGGCACTGCCAGGAATTACCCTGAGCCCAGAGCCAAGAGCACCACCCAGGGTGGCCCCAAAACTTTTTTGTTTTTGGTTCACACCTGCCAATCCTTAGGGTTTACCCAACTGCAATCAGGGGTCACTCCTGGAAGTGCTTGGGGACACTATGGGATGTCAGGGATTGAACCTGGGTCAGCCATGTGCCAGGAAGTGCTCTTCCTGCTATACAGTCTCTCCATCTCCCCAAAACTTTTTTTTGGGGGGATTATGAGTTTTTTGGTCTTTTTTAGTCACACCAGGCAATGCTCAGGGGTTACTTCTGGCTCTATATACACGAATTACTCCTGGTGATGCTCGGGGTACCATATGGGATACCAGGAATTGAACCTGGGTCTGCCAAACCAAGACAAATGCCCTCCCCGCTGTACTACCGCTCTAGGACCACTGCACCTCTCCAAAATTTAAGGGACTTGAAAGATAACACAGAACTTGCCTTGCACCTAGCTGATCCAGGTTCAATCCCTGTCACCCCATGGGGTCCCCAAGCACCTGCAGGAGTGACCCGTGAGCGCTTCCAGATGTGGCCCCCCACCTCCAAAACTGTCACTGTCCTCCTGTTGTTCATCGATTTGCTCGAGCGGGCCCAGTAACGTCTCCATTTTTGAGACTCGTTGTTACTGTGTTTGGCATGTTGAATACGTCATGGGTAGCTTGACAGGCTTTGCCGTGCAGGTGAGATACTCTCAGTAGCTTTCCGGGCTCTCCGAGAGGGGTGGAGGAATTGAACCCGGGTTGGTCGGGTCGGCCGCATGCAAGGGAAATGCCCTACTGCTGTGCTATCACTCCAGCCCACCCCCAACCAAAACAACAAATTGCTATTTGGAGGCCAAATAGAGAGATCTCTGCACGTAGGAGTTCTGGGTTTGACTCCTGTACCTGCATGCTCCCTGAGCACGGCCCAAAGCGAAACACCCCACCCCTAGCACGGAGCCAAGAGTGGCAACTCCCAAGCTCTACTGAGTGTGGCCCCAAAGCGAACATAAAAAGGAGCTCGGACCACCTGCTTTCCAACCAGGAGGCCCCGAGTTGCATCCCTGGGCACACCCACCTGTGTCCAGCACAATCCCTGCGCTATTTTTGTTTGGTTTTTGTCCCACACCCACTGTGCTCAGGGCTGACTCAGGGCTATGCACTCGGAGATCACTCCTGGCAGTGCTTGGTGGGGGGGGGGGACCCTCAGCGGTGCCGGGGACTGAATCTGGGTCCGTGGCATGCAAGGCCAGCATCCTCCCCGGGGTGCTATCTTGCCAGCCCTAATCTGTTTCCTGCGACCCACTAGGGACTGCGACAGCTGCAGCAAAAGGAGCAAAGAGAAAGAACAACCAGAGAGAGGAGGACGGAGGAGGCCCACACAGGGGAGCACGAGGAGCTGCCTATTCTGGGCCCCGGGGTGAAGTGGATCTGGGGGGAACCCCACTAATATTATCTCCAGAGCAGGGGTGAAGTTCCCAGGGCTGTGCAGACCCCCCAGAAGGAGGGCAGGAAGCAGCAGAAAAAGGCATGTTCGGTCCACACAGGGCTGACACAACCCCACCCCACGCCCCAGCCCTGCTCCTGAACACAGGTGGACCCCTCCTCTTTTTTCTTTTACTTTCTTTTTTTTTTTTTCCATCACACCCAGTGATGCACAGGGGTTACTCCTGGCTCATGCACTCAGGAATTACTCCTGGCAGTGTTCGGGGGACCCTATGGGATGCTGGGAATTGAACCCGGGTCCACCGCGTGCAATGCAAGCACCCTACCCGCTATGCTATCGCTCCAGCCCCTCCCCCCCTGTTTTCTTCCACACTTGACAATGCTCAGGGCTTCCTCCCGGCTCTGTGCTCAGGGCTCATCCCTGGTGGGGCTCGAGGGACCCTATGGGGTGCCAGGGATCGAAACCAGATCTGCCAAGTGCAACACACACTCCCTCCCCGCTGTGCTGTCAACCTGAGACCACAGGGCCCTTCTTGTCCAGTGGAGCCAATCGGGAGCTCCAGGGGGTGGTTCTCTTTTTTTTTGGTTTTTTGGGTCACACCCGGCGATGCTCAGGGGTTACTCCTGGCTCTGCACTCAGGAATCACCCCTGGCGGTGCTCGGGGGACCCTATGGGATGCTGGGAATTGAACCGGGGTCGGCCGCATGCAAGGCAAACGCCCTCCCTGCTGTGCTATTGCTCCAGCCCTCAGGGGTTGGTTCTTGCAGAGGGATGTCCCCAGCAATCACAGGAGAGGGGCACAGGGGAGCGTGGGGTCCTAGGTGGGGTCCCAGGTGGGGTCCAGTCCCCACGCCCACATACCAGCTTCCTCTGGGCACGGTGCCACATCTCCTTAATCTCCTTTCTGCGCTTTTCATGTTCCAGCCTCCGCAGGTTCAAGGGCTGCGGGAGAAGGGCCGTAAGAGAGGAGATCCCATCTCCCCACGCGCCCCCCACCCCCACACCTCCACTTCGATAGGTGGGGGTCGGCTTCGAGCTCCCCCTGCGCCCAGTTCTCCAGCCACACCTACCTGGATAAAAGTCTGCGTTTGTAGCGTGCTCACCGCCTGCACGAGGCCGTGGCCAAACTCCAGGTCCTGCTCCAGGGCCAGCGAGTAGATGGACAGAAGTGGCATGTGGGGCTGGGGAGGGGCGGGGTCGGGGGTCACAGAGGTCACGGGAGGCGCCAGGTGTGGGGTCCCGAGTCCCCGGGAACCAGCCCCACCACCTGCCCGCTGCTACAGCAGCCCCTGGCCCCACCTCCTGCGTGATGCCCTGTCGGCAGTTTTGAACGATCTTCTGCAGGCCTTTGGCAAACTCCATCTCTGCAGAGGGGGCAATGGGGTGGGGGTGAGTGCAGGCACGCGGGGGGAGGGGGAGGTGGGGGGGCAGGGAGCTGAGACACCCCCCAGCCCCGCCCTGCGGGGACCGGCGCTCACCCAGCACGGTGCGCTTTTCCAGGTAGCCGATGAGATCCTTCATGTACTTGGCCATGTTCTTGGAGTACTGCAGCGCCGCCTCCACGCCGCCCTCACAGCGCTGCAGCAGCATGTCCACCTCTTCCGGGGGCGGGCAGCCTGGGGGCGGGGCCTGGTCAGCGCCGCCCACCGCCACGCCCACCGCCACGCCCACCCGCCAGACCCTGGGGGCTTACCAGGTTCCCAGTCCTCCGTGCCCGCCGGGGTGCTGCTGTCACCCCCCTGTCTGCACAGGTTCTCCATGGACTGAATGGGAGGGGACAGGGGTGCTGAGGGACACCCCAGTCCCGGGTCCGGAAATGGGGGAGGGGCTGGGGGAGAGGGAGGCAGGGCCTGGCTCGGCGGAAGTAGCGGTGACAGGCAAGCTTGAGGCCCCAAGTTGGACCCCTGGCTGTGCCCACATGTCACACACACACACACACACACACACACAGCAACTCTGGAAACACACACGTACACCCCAACCCTGGAAACACACACACACACACATACACACACCCCAATCTCGGAAACACACACACACACAACCCCAGAAATACACACACACATATGTGCGCACACACACACCCCAACCTTGGAAATACACACACACACACACAAAACCCTGGAAACACACATACACACATACACACACACCCCAACCCTGGAAACACACACACACACATACACACACCCCCCAACCCTGGAAACACACACACGCACACACACACACCCCAACTCTGGAAACACACACATGCACCCACACACGCACACACACACCCCAACCCCGGGAATACACACACACGTGCACACAGACACACACCAACCCTGGAAATACACACACACACCGCAACCTCAGAAACACACACCCCAACCCCGGAAACACACACACAACCCTGAGACATCCCTGGCCCCGGCATCACGAGTGAAGCGTGTAGGATGGAACCCAAGTTACTGCAAAAAGTGATGCAGAGGAAAGAGGAAGGGGGGGCAAGAGAGAAGAAGCCGGGTCACGGCACGGGCTGGTCCTTGCTCACCTGGCTCGGATCCCCAGGAGGGACCGACAGGAGGGTGCTAACGTCCACTTCACCCAAGATGAACTCGGACACGCTGGGGGAGACCAAGGACGTGGGGGCTTCAGAGACCTGTGGGCGTACCCCACTCCCTACACTGCCCCGCAGACCCCCAGGCTCACGTGCCACTGAAGGTGACTGCAACGGCCTCCAGAGCCTTCTCGAACTCCTGCTTGTCCGATTCATTGTTGCACTCGTAATGGAAAGCTGGGGGGGGCAGAGGCAGAAGTGGGTGGGTGGGGGGCCATGCCCCTGCCACTTCGCGTGTGTCAAACTCCTATGCACCCTCCTGAACCCCTTCTTAAATGCCCCCTCCTTCAGGAAGCCCTCCCCAACTGACCTTTGGTCTTGGCAATGAGATTGCAGGCAGCTGTGAGGGTCTCCACGGTGTTCAGCAGCGGGTACTTGACCACCACCTGGCGTAACACCCGCAGAGCCTCACCCAGGCACTCATGGGCCAGCGGCCGGCGGGCCTCCAGGAGTTCTGCCCGGAAGAGGATGTATGAGCCCAACCCCAGGCAAGACCCACTTGGCCCTCCGCAGAGTCTCTAGGTGGGGAAACTGAGGCAGAGGAGGCTAAGGGAGTTGGGAGGAGGGGAGCAGTCACTGTCTCTCAATGGGGCTGGGTCTCTTCCTTCCTGCTCAGCAAGCAAACGCAAGCTTGGGCTTCAAGTGGCAGGCCCGGTGTCTCCTCCTCCATGCAGCACTCCAAGTGCTTTCCTGCCCAGGGCTGCTCTAGCCTGAGGACAGTGGGGAGCTACAGAAGCTTCTAGAGTCATGGAAAGAGCAGATCTGGATCTCGGATGCTGACTTTATTCCAGTGATTGAACATGGGGCCCTGTGCACGCCAGGCACAAGCTCAAGCGCTTTGAGCCATCTCCCTGGCCCTCACGGTTACTTTGATGGATTGGTTTGGTGGGGTGACGCCCAGCAATGCCTGGCAGGACCTGGGGGAGCAGATGGGGTACCAGGAATCGAACCTGGGTCGGTCAAAGGCAAGGCAAATGCCCTCCCTACCCACTGCACATAGCTCCCGCCCCTTTATAAAAGATTTTTGTTTTGAGGCCACACCTGGTGGTGCTCTGGGGTTACTCCTGAGTCTGCACTCAGGAATCACTGGTGGTGCTAGGGGGTCTATGCGGGATGCCAGGGATCGAACCTGGGTTGGCCACGTGCTAGGATAACACCTTACCTGCTGTATTACTGCTTAGCTTCACTTTTAAAGTGTTTCTAACAAAGGTCTTTGCAAATAGAAAGTTAGTGCCAAGGGGATCCTGGGGGACATAACTCAGCCATCCAGCACTGGCTTTTATAAGTGTGAGAACAGGATTCCAATTCTATGCACACACCACACACACACACACACACACACACACACACATACACACACACACTGGGGTGAAGAGACAGCTCAAAGCACTAAGCATCAGCAGGTAGGGCGTTTGCCTTGCACGCGGCCGACCCAGGTTCGATTCCCAGCATCCCATATGGTCCCCCGGGCACCGCCAGGGGTAATTCCTGTGTGCATGAGCCAGGAGTAACCCCTGTGCATTGCAGGGTGTGACATAAAAAGAAAAAAAAATCACGACCGTGCACGCAGAGCTCTCCGAGTCAGACTCGGTCCTGGCACAGCACAAGAAGCCCAGGGACGTCAGTCGGGGTCTAGCAGCAGCCACTGTCCTGTCCCCTCCCGCCACTTCCCGCCTTCACACTCATACCAGTCGCCTCTGACCATCAGAGAAAACCCAGGAGGAGAACAAAGCCGTTCTCCTGGAGGGAGGAGGAGGGAGGCGAGGGACAGGGACCAGCACAATCAGAGGGACCTGGGCTCTCCAGCTGGATTATACAGTAGGACGAGAGGGAGGGCGCCCAGAGGGGGGACATCGCGGCCCACACTCAGTTAAGTGGGGCCTGGAGAGCGAGGAGGAGATGGAAGTGGGAGGGTGAGAGACAAGGCCAATCAGCCCCCTGGGGCGCAGCCACCGCCCCCCCCCCCACCAGCCTCAGGCCAGGCCCAGGCCCCGGGGAGCCACAGGCAGCTCTGGGCTGAGTCAGAAGGTCGCCAGAGACCCCGGAGAGGGAATGGTCCTCACCCCACGCCAAGGTGACCGGAGGGGCCGGCCCACGGCTGGCTGCCCTGGCTGGGTCGACGGCGGGCTGCCAGGTGCCACCCGCTAATGAACCGTATTGATTCCACAGACTCCCGTGTCTGCCTAAATGGCAAGACGCACATCTGATAAATTAAATACCCACATGATTGCCCACCTGACATCTCCATCACTCCGCCGGAGGGTCCCTAATGAATTTCACAGCCCCACAACCACAGACAGAATTAAGGTCACAGTCCGACACGGGGCCGATAAATCACCAGTGAGCGCCCAGAGCCGCGGAGGCCCCGTCGGCCCCTCTCCCACCTGGGCTGGCCAGCGAGGCGGCTAGGCCAGGACCAGGGTGCAGGGTGCATGCAGGCCTGGAGTCTAACCCGCCTCTCTTTTCCTGGGTGCCCACCACCCAGAAGTCAGAAGGTTCCACTTCGGGCTGAGCACTTCTCTCGCGGGAGACCAGCACTTCCTCTGAGAAACATTTGCTTCCCTGCGAGTCCCAAGGACTCCGGCCACTGTTCCTATCCTTAAGGCCACCAGCGGCCGGAGAGAGAGTACAGTGAGGAGGGCTTTTGCCTGACATGTGGCGAACCCTAGTTTCATCCCTACCACTGCATTGGCTCCCCCAGGCACCATCAGGAGTGATTCCTGAGCACAGAGCCAGAAGTAAGTAAGCCCTGAGCACAGCCGAGTATAGCTCCACAAGCACCAACAAAAAGATAGCAATCATAAATAAACATAATTTAGAGAATAAAAACAGCCCTAGAAGCACGGCAACATTCAGCCATATTCTCTCCATTTTGCAGATGGGAAAACTGAGGGGCTGTAGGGACAAGGACTTGGCATGGCCATGGAACAGAAGTCCTGTTTCTCCTTGAAGTGGGGGTATCCCAATACGTGCTGGGGTCCCAGGGCGGGGTTTTATGTTTTGTTTCGTTTTTCATCTCGTTGCCATTCATCTTGGCGCCATGGCTTCTTCATGATCTCAGGGAGGGATTCAGTTCCCCTCCTGGTGTTTCTCGGTTACAGCAGATGGGCTCTGGCACCCAAGAGACCAGGGCCCATCCCTCAGTGCTGGCCCTTCCTCAGTGGGGCCACTGGGACACACCTAACTTCTCCGAACTCCAGGGTTTCCGACTTTATGTTTTTTGTTTGTTTTTGGGCCACACCTGGGGATGTTCAGAGGTGACTCCAGGGAATCACCCCTGGCGGTGCTCAGGGGACCATATGGGATGCCGGGGATCAAACCTGGGTCAGCCGTGTGCAAGGCAAGTGCCCTGCCCGTTGTGCTATCACTCTGGTCCCCAGGGCTTTTGACTTTAAAAAGGTGAGGCTAATATTGTGAGAACTTAGGGCAATGCCATAGATACGGTGCTGGCTTTGGTGCCAGGCACTTAATAAAAGATACCTATGACTTGCTTAGCCCCTGTGCTGCCGGACACTGAGCTAAGTGTTCCACGTGCGTTATCCCACTGAACCACTGAGACCAATCTGGAAAGAACCATCATCCTCAGTTTTCCCAGCTCATCCCAGTGGTGAGAATGTTCTAACCCAGACTGAATTAATGAAATCTAAGACTATATCACTCACTGAATCACTGTCATCCCGTTGTTCATTGATTTCCTCGAGCAGGCACCAGTAACATCTCCATTCATCCTAGCCCTGAGATTTTAGCAAGTGCCACATTGGAGGATCCTTCAGGGATAGGGGAATGAGACCCATCATTGTTACTGGGTTTTGACATATTGAATACGCTATGGGGAGCTTGCCAGACTGTTGTGCGGGCAGGATAATTCTCGGTAGCCTGTCAGGTTCTCCAAGAGTGAGAACTAGACGATAAGAGTATACAAGTAAGGTATAGCATGCTGCGTGTATAGTATTCATGGATAGTATTTCTTTTTTAGCAATGATCACATGAAATGGATATTCACAGGGAGGATGGAGGACATGTGCTAGTTACAGGGTGAGATATTTCAGAAAGTGCAACCCTGTAGGTGACCCTCTGTGGCTCCTAGACAGAGGCAAATAAACTCTCCCACCCTTCAATGAGCAGCAATAAGACATTTTCACAAGGTAGCAAAAATGCTGTGTTTTTTTTTGCTTGTTTTGGTCTTTAAGGAAGTAGTTATTTACCTGCCAGTGTTAATTTTCCCTCATAGAGAAGGTGTCTGTTGGTTGGTGACAAGATGTTTTCAGCCATGTATTCTTTAAAAACGTGTTTCAAGCACTTTCGAGACAGGGAAGAGAGCCAAGGACATGCAGTTAGTGAGGGCAGTAGAACTTGTTTCCAGAACTGGGCAATGCACTCTGTCTAGAAACCTTTTTGTCCCTGGAAAAGCTAGTAGTGGACATGGGGGTGGGACAAGATGGGAGAAACTCACCCAAGGACCAATCTAAGAAGGTTCAAAGATATCAGCCCCTCCAGCAGAATACTAGGGAACAAGGCTTTACTTTTTGCTTTTAAAACAAGACATAATGTCCCATGGGCTGGAGAGATAGTACAGCTTTCTAGGGTGCTTGCACAAGGCTCACCCAGATTCCATCCCTGGCATCCCTTAGAGTCCCCTGTCCACTTCCAGGAGTATTTCCTGAGTGCAGAACCAGGAGTAACCTCTGTGCCTAGCCTAGTCTCCTCCCCCCCTCCCCGTCCCACCTCAAAAACAAAATAAAACTAGACATAATTTTCAAGAGGACAGCTGGAGACTTCGTAAGATGCTCTGTGTTTCCACTGGAATGCCCAGTGTCCAGAAAGCAACATTGTCCTAATTGATCCGTTTTGTACCTCTGGAATGAAAAACCTTTTATCTCTCTCCCAGAGAGGAGGCCACACTATAATCTCCTGCAGGTGTCTACATTTTTGGTAATTGTCAAGCCACTTCACTTTTCCTTCAAGATCTCCTGAAAGACAAGACATTTAACATACTGTTAAGTGCATATGAGATTGTTGCATACATTTCGCCATGATTGGTAGCAATCATGTAGGGACATTGATTGCCCTGGGAGACAAACCATGTCTATGTGCTTTTCTGTAAATGACTTCAAAACACTAATTTCAAGTTGGCTCCTTTCAGATAAAGGCGAAACTTAACTAATTTAATCTAGGAAATTGGGAATGTATTATGTGTTTTTATTTCCATAATGTTAATGAAGTCCTTGGTATTTTTCTCATCTTCCAAAGACCACTTAGATGAAGAAAAAATAGTAATGAATATGGACAAATGTATCTCTTAGTCTTAATTGTCTTTTTTGATAGGATCTTGTTTTCCATTATTTTCTAATAACATACTGCTTTTGAGATTTTAAAATGATTTTTAGAAACAAGGGAGGAAACTCAGAGACCCAACAAATTAAATGGTTGGCAGAATCCTTGAGATTCATCATCTATAGGTCCACCAATCTAATAAAAGGCAACACCTTCCTACAAGTACGTAATTTATTGAGTAGTCTGCAGGAAGAATTCTCTCTTCTTCACCAGCCTATCAAGATGAGTAATGATCTTTTGATCATTACTCAAAGTAACAACCTCTTTTTTAGAAGAAAAACCTCAAAAAGAAGAAAAATTCCAAGTTGGATTGGTTATTTTATTCTTAGAATTTAACACATACAGCACCCCTCCCCCCCAAAAAAACCCCCCTCTAACAAGGTATCATTT
>JAOXYA010000016.1:33994287-34013457 GCA_028565675.1 Sorex palustris | reverse complement strand
ATGCTCAGGGGTTACTCCTGGCTCTGTACTCAGGAATCACTCCTGGCGGTGCTCGGGGGACCATATGGGATGCTGGGGACCAAACCAGGGTTGGCTGCATGCAAGGCAAACGCCCTCCCCGCTGTGCTATCGCTCAGGCGCCCCCCCCCCTTAACTCCCGCAGCTCACCGTGCCAGCAAACGGCCTGAGGACTCGGGCCCAGTGGGCGGCAGGTCGGTACAGCCCATGGTGCCGGGGAGGAGGGCACGTTCTGGCTGGGTCTCTGCAGCGCTGCCCAGAGCCCTGGCCACCAGCTCCACAGCGTCGTAAATAGCCGCCTCCAGCAGGGGGCGCTCCACCTCTCCCAGAGCCAGCAGCCCGGCTGGCAGGCCCTCGGTGGGCAGAGCGTCAGCGGGCAGCGGCGTGCCCAGCAGCCAGTGGGAGCCGGGGGGCACAGCCCGCAGCACCTGCTGGGCTCGGAGGGCATCACAGCCCAGGAGCACGGCCGAGGGCACCTGTCCCAGCGGGGCCAGGCGAGCCTGCAGCTCCTCATCGTCTCCCACATCCGGCCGGCTCAGGTCCACCACGAGCTTGGGAGCCCGGCCAGCCCTGCTCTTCCAGAGGGCCACCAGGCCCGCGGGGTCCCGCACGCGGCAGAGCGCCAGGCCCACGTCCTCCCAGGCGTGTGCCCGTAGCACCGAAACCAGCACATCCAGCAATGTCTCCAAGGGGCTGGCCCAGTCCAGCTGCAGATGGAACGGATTCTGGGGAGCAGAGAACACGAATAGAGCGAGTCACCTCTTTGCGTCCCACCAACATCAGCATATCCCAGGCCTCCTTGCTGGCCCCACTCCATTTCTCGCCTCCCCCAGCTGGACTTTCTCCGCAGGAGCCGCCAACTCCTACACATCCTTCCAAACCCCATTCATTTTGCCCCTCCTCCAGCAGACCAGCCCCACTCCTCCGAGGCAGGACACAGCTTTCTCTCTGCACTCCCTTCTTCCCAATCCTGCTCTCTGCATCCCACCTGTTGAAGAACACCCCCCCCCACACACACACACACACATCCCAAGAGAGACCTGGATCAAGGCTTCACAGCCACCAGCTGGGTGGGGCTCTTGTGCTTAATAAATCAAGCTGGAGTGCTCCCTTTTTTTTGAGGGGAACCATATCCGGCGGTGCTCAGGGTTTGCTCCTCCCTCTGCACTCAGGGATCACTCCTGGCGGGCTCAGCAGATCCTCTGGGGTGGCCCAGGTCAGCCACGTGCCAAGTAAACACCCTGTCCGGCTGTCCTATCTCTCCAATCCCATCTGTATCACTCCAAGCGTGCAAAGAACAAGCGGTTTGCCTAACACCCTAAGGTGCGCCTGGATTGAATTTTGGGGTACAGGCTGCAATCCCCAGCTGCGGCGGCAGAGGGCGCCATAAGCACGAATTTGGGTCAGGCATCTCTTCCCCCCCTCCAAGAAGGGCGCAGGCGAGGTCCCCAGGACCAGGGTCTTTCCTCGCTGAGGAAGGTGGCAGGGAAGGGGCTGGGGCTTAGACCACGACCCCCAGCATCTCCCTGGAGGGGGCTGGACCCTCTCTGCTGCCTTGGAATTGGGGAGCAGAGCGACTCCCCTGGTACACTAGGGCACCCTCCCCAAACCTTCTTTTCCTCTTTGATTATTTTCCATTTTCATCCAGTATCCCAACTCCTGGGGTGAAATGAAAAATTCCAAAGAGGGGGGACGCGGGGCCGAGCAGGTCGCCGGGGACCGAGAGGGCTCCCCGTGTCGGCGCGGTGATGGGCGAGCCTGGACGTCTGGAGTGGAAGCAGCGGGGGTCCCTGGTGGAGATCCCCACGGGCGGGCCGGAGAGCGAGCAGGGAGGCTGGCCTTTGCCGGGGAACCCGGAGATGCGCGGGGACCACACGAGCGGCCACGCAACAAGGTGGATGGAACCCGGAGCTCCAGCGGCCGGGGTCCCGCGGAGGGGCCAGGGAGGGGATCTGCACGGGAGCTCTGCGCCCCCGGGGGGCTCCGGTCTCTGGGGTCTTGGAGGCGTCCCCGCAGGGTCCAGGACTCCAGTCCCTGCGCCCCTGGGAAGGGGCGACGGGGAAGAAGCTCTCGCCTTGGAGTTCCGGGTCCCCCGCGGTACCCGGGGTGCCGGGATGCTCCGCATCGTCACCCAGGAGTCCGGATCCCGCGCGCCCCCGCAGCCCGCTCGGCCCCCCGCGCCCTCGCGGCGGCGCCCCTCCTCCGGACCCCGGGTCCTCCCCCGACCCCCCCCCGGCGTCCGCGCGTACCGGGGCGCCGAGGGGCGCGCGCGCCTCCCGCCGCAGCATGCTGAGCGTGGGGGTCTCGGTGGCGGCCGCCAGGAAATGCAGCTGCAGCAGCTCGGGCCGCGCGTCGGGGAAGGCGAGCAGCGCCGCCACGCCCGGCTCGGCCAGCGCCCCGCACACGCCGCGGGTGAGCGACGCGGGGTCGCGGGCGGGCGGCCCCCCTGCGGCGGGGCGCGTCCCCTCCCCTGCCCGGCCCGGCCCGGCCCGCCCGCACCCGGGCTCCACCTTCCCGGTCCTCCGCGAACTGGAAGCACGTGCTGTCAAACCTGCGCGGACCCCACCAGGATCCAAGCCTGTGCGGGCGGGGGTCGCGCGGGCCCTGGGCTGGGGCTTGGCTTGTTGCCGCCGGGTTGGGGTGCGGGCGGGGGTCGCACAGGCCCTGGGTTGGGGCTTGTCGCCGCCACTGGCTTCGGGGTGCGGGCGGGGGTCGCGCAGGCCCTGGGCTGGGGCTTGTGCCACCAGCTTTGGGGTGCGGGCAGGGGTCACATGGGCCCTGGGCTGGGGCTTGTCGCTGCCACCGCCTTGGGGTGCGGGCAGGGGTCCCGCGGGCCCTCGGCTGGCGCTGGGCTCCTCGGTCACCGCCCTCTCCCCCGCAGGTTTCCCCTCAAGGACTCCAAGCGCCTGCTGCAGTGGCTGAAGGCCGTCCAGAGGGATAACTGGACCCCCACCAAGTACTCCTTCCTCTGCAGCGAGCACTTCACCAAGGACAGCTTCTCCAGAAGGCTGGAGGACCAGCACCGCCTGCTCAAGCCCACCGCCGTGCCCTCCATCTTCCACCTGGCCGAGAAGAAGCGGGCGGCTAGAGGCCATGGGCGCGCCCGCAGGAAGGACCCCAGGAAGGCCCTGGGGGGCCTGAGGGCACGTGGGGGCCAGGTGGATGGAAGCGGAGGAGCTGTAGCGGCTTCGTCGGCACCGAGCGAGAGCCCGATGGCGCAGCCCGAGCCCCGGAGAGGCAAGCGAGCCCGTCTGCAGGGCGAGGCCTTCCCCGGAGCCTCTTCCGAGCAGGGGCCGCCAGCACCGGACGGCTTTCCCGGAGAGGGTCTGGCCAGCACGTCGTCCTCATCCTCGTCGTCCTCTTCGTCCTCGTCCTCGGGCGTCCAAGGCACCGGCAGTGCGTCCGCAAGCGAGGGCGGCGAAGGCGGGGCCCCGGCTGACAGGAGCGGCATCTCCGTGGATGACTTTACCCCGCCAGGCTCGGGGGCCTGCAAGTTCATTGGCTCTCTTCATTCTTACAGCTTCTCCTCCAAGCACACTCGGGAGCGGCCGTCGGTGCCCCGAGAGCCTGTTGACCGCAAGAAGCTGAGGAGAGACCCCGAGCCCAGCTGCAGTGGCACCAGCCTGGGGCCCGACAAGGGCTTGGCCCACAGCCCCCCGAGCTCCACGCTCACTGCGACGCCCCAGGAGCCCTCCCAGAGCCCCTCGGCGCCCCCCACCGACGTCACCCCCAAGCCAGCCTCGGAGGCCGTGCACAGCGCGCAGAGCGACGCCAGCCCCATGTCCATCAACGAGGTCATCCTCTCGGCCTCGGGGGCCTGCAGGCTCATCGACTCGCTGCACTCCTACTGCTTCTCCGCGCGCCAGAGCAAGAGCCAGGTGTGCTGCCTGCGCGAGCAGGTGGAGAAGAAGAACGGCGAGCTGAAGAGCCTGCGCCAGCGGGTCAGCCGCTCCGACAGCCAGGTGCGCCAGCTGCGTGAGAAGCTGGACCAGCTGCGCAGAGCCAGCTCCCCTCGCCTGGGCGGCCTGCTGGCCCCCGGCCGCGGTCAGTACCCGGGGCCCCCGCCGTCCTAAGAGGGGCCTCAGCGGAGGGGAAGTAAGGGGCAGGGCTGGGGCCTGGGGGGTGGAGGGGAGAGGGAAACTGAGGCAGAGGATGATGCCCGCACAGTGGGTCCACCGGAGCGGGGAAGCCCCTCTCCCCCATCCTGATGGGTCAGCATCTACCCAGAGGTCAGGCAGAGCAAGTCATCAGGGGAAAGTGGCAGGAGACCCCGGAAGTCCCAGGAGAGTCTCTGGCTTGTGGTCGCTTTCTTTAAGCATCAATAACCATTTCTTTCGGGGGGAGGTGGCTTGGGGCAGGGGCACAAGGACCAGAGTTTGATCTCTACTTACTCCAGCAGGCTGCGCCCAGGCAGCGTCACCAGGTGGTCTGGCCTGGCTGCGCGAGTGTGGCTAGGAGTGTCTCTAAGCCGGCTCATCCAGCCCCCTCCAGAACCGCACTCGAGTTCCCCCAAGCGCAGAGCCAGGGGTGAGCCCTGAGCACCACCACGTGTAGCCTAGAAACAAACCAAAATCACAAATGATTTTTTAAAAAGTTGAAGCATTTGTTCTTTTAAGTCATGGCTCCGTGAAAAGAGAAAACGTCGGCGCCGGAGATGCTGTGGTCCTGTCCCTGTCCCCCTCCCGACTTGGGGGCAGATCTTTCCAACTGCTCCTGCTGACGTGTC
Organism: Sorex palustris; assembly: GCA_028565675.1. Lineage (NCBI taxonomy): Eukaryota > Metazoa > Chordata > Mammalia > Eulipotyphla > Soricidae > Sorex > Sorex palustris. Next base: position 34,008,713 of record JAOXYA010000016.1, on the reverse strand, counting down.
CCTCTCTGCACACCTGTGTGAAGAGGCCGGCCGTGTGTATCTGCTGCTGTTTCTGCTCTGCCCGCCCTCGCCCTGTTTTACCATTTAGGGCTTAGGCAGGTTGGTTTCTGGAGGTGATTTGGTCAGGAAGGTAGAGCCCTCTGCGTGTTTCTAGATGGGGGACATGCTGGTGCCCCCTCCTCCCTCGGTGTGGATCAGTGTTCACCTGACACTGGGAAGGTCCCTGGAGGGCTGTGCAGGGGCTCCTGCACCCCCAGGCCCACACCCTGGGGAAGTGCTTGGCTCTGTTCTATGTCTCCTGCAGTGCTTCCTCGGGCCGCGCCACTTCCTGGTGCGCTTGCTCTTGGCTTTGGCTTCCGGAGGGACGTGCTGGTACCCTTGGGCCCATGGGCTTCCTGCTGCTCATTTCTGTCTGCCCTCTTGGTCCTGATTCCCTCACGGGCAAGTGCTTGGGGACTCTGGACACCCCGAATGGACAGTGTGTGCTCCAGCCCCGGCTGTCTCTCCAGCCCCAGGAGAGTCTGGATTTAGTTCGGGGGGCCACACCCAGCAGTGCTTAGGGACCCCTCCTGGCGGGTGCAGGGCACCGCGTGGGATGCCAGGAATCAAACCCATGTCTATGCATGCTTGACCAGTGCTCTCTGCACTACGCTGGGGGTCTGGCAGCAGGGTTCGAGGAGAATGCTGCCTCTCTGCTTAGACCCATTGTTCTCAGCAGCACTGAGGCAGGCTTGTCCGCAGGGTCTCACAGAGTTTTCCCGACTCCGTGCTCCTGTGTGGGCGTCTCCACGAGCCCAGAGGGACATCTCGCATGGCGGCCAGTTTTCATTTATGCTTCAAGCCCACGTTAGATGAACCAACATGGAAAACTCCCTTTTGGGCGGGGGGGGCCACACCTGACAGTGCTCAGGGCTTACTCCTGACTCTGCTGTGGGATCACTCACTCCTGGCATGCTCAGGGGACCAAATGGGGTGCCAGGGATTGAACCTGGGTTGGCTATATGCCTTGTCTGCTGTATTGTTCTCTGGCCCAAGAAAACACCTACTTTGGTCTCGTTTAGAGTCCCTGTCTTCTGTTTTAAACCTTTTTTCTAAGTTTAAAATGTTTTAGGGAGGAAGTTGGGGCCATACCTGGCAATGTTCCGGGGCTACTCCTGGCTCTGTGCTCAAGGATTCTTCCTAGTAGTGTTGGAGAATGAAGCGTTTGCCCACCCCAGCCCCCGTGCCACCTCCAGCAGGCCTGGGGCTGGAGCTCAGCCCAGGCTGACCGCCTTCGTCTTTGTGCAGCTTGTAGTCTTCAGTTGTGATTAAGGTGTTAGATTCGGGACTTGCCCTCTAGTTTTCTGATTCAGCTTTATTGTTTCTTTTTGTATTCTTCTGAGGGTACCTCTGAGCTGAGACCGCTATCTTCCCTTCCTGTCTGCTCTGGCGTGTCAGGCCTTGCGCGTGCTGAGGATGGAGTGCGGGCCTGTGAGCAGGTGCTCTGCTCGGAGCTGCAGCCTTGCTGTGCTGGGCGCTCCCTGTCAGCGCTCAGGCTGCAGCTCCTGCCGTGGCCCCCCGTGGCCCCACTCCTGGGACAGTGGCAGCTCCGTCTCCTGGATTTCACATCCACCAGCGTAACGATGTGAGCATACGTTTTACTGGCTCCTACATTCACCACTGTTCATTTGCTTAGGTGTTTAGGTACTGACTTACTCTCATCTTAGGAATTCAACCCAAGACTCACTTTTTGCATCCAAATGTCTCCTTTTCGGAAATAGTCATTTTTGTTTGTTGCCATTCATGGACAGTAAACTCTGGAGAGGAGTCGTGGGTAGGATGCTCGCCTTGTACATGAGTTTGACCCCTGGCATCCCGAAGGGTTCCCCGAACACTGCCAGGAGTGATTCCCAAGAAAAGGCCAGAAGTAAACCCAGGGCACCACTGTATGTGACCCCAAAGCCAGAAAAATCCACAAGTTCCACACCAAGGCAGACTCCAGAGAACCTGCATCCTGGGGGCGGGCTCAGACTGGAGGCACCAGGAAAGATCTGAAGCCCCAGCCCACCCTGTGGGGTCCTGTTGGTCTCCAGAGGAAGCCGGTGCTGGTCTGGGCCACAGTGCTGGTTGGAATGGAGCACAGTGGCCACACGGGGTCACTGTCCGCCAAGGCCTCGGAGCTGGGCTCTGTAGCCTGCACTGGGGCAAGTGCAGGAGGGGCTGATGACCAGGCACTTTGTCAGGGGCCTGAGCCCTGACAGGGAGGAGGAAAGCTTGGCTGCTGAGAGAGTGTTCTGGGGGCTGCAGAGGGAGCTGGTGCCAGAGCTGGGTGGGCCTGGACGGGAGGCCCTGGGGCACCAGCGGAGAAGCAGAGGTGCATGCCGGTTAGCAGGCTAGCGAGGCAGAGGTGGACACGGCTCCAGAATCAGGGCTGCAGCAAGGGGCCTGCCCGCAGCCCCCCACTCAGACCTGGGCCTCTCGTTCATCCTCAGAGCATTCTCTCGGTGGTGCCCTGGTCTCGGTTTGCAGGACGAGTCTGTTGCTCAGTGAAGAGACCTGTTGTTCGTCTTGAGGGTTTTTGGTGATGTGGCCGTGTGCCCTTTCCTTCCGTTGTGGTCTTCACCTCAGGGTAGTGCCAGCAGGGGGCTGGTGGCAGGTTCCAGTTGCCCCGGGAAGCCGTGGGGGGTGACACTGTGTGCTCCCTGAGCTGACTCGGGTCCAGCGTAAGCATGCCTGAAAGCCTGACCCTCATGTCCAGCGTGTTGTCCAGCAGTCCCAAGGCCCCCGGCTGATCCCTCCTTCCTGAGAGTCTGAACGTCCCCAGTGCAGCCAGGCACTCTGCAGCAAGTGGGGTCCAGCCTTCTCGTCCGCAGAATGATTTCACACGCGTGAAAGAAACAGAGGGCTGGGGCCAGAGCCACAGACCAGCGAGCACAGCACGTGCATTGCCTGCAGCCGATCCAGGTCTGGTCCTTCACCAGGCCCCTGAGGAGGCACACGTTCCCTTCTCATCCCTTCCCTCCTGGCACGCCTGGTTCCTTGCATTCTGAGCGTCCTCAAACGTGCCAGTTACAACAGAAGCGCAGGGCCTCCAGCCGGCCGCGCTTGGCCTGTTGGCTGGGCAGTTGGGGGTGTTCCGAAGGCGCTGCTGGAATGCCTCCCTCCCGTCGGGCTCTGTGGGTTCCTCGGTGAGTGTGGAGGTGGCAGTGTCCCCTAGCTCTGGATCTCCACGCAAGTCTGCTTGCAACACCCAGGTGCTCAGCTGGCTTGAAGCCCCGTGCACGTGCGCGCGCGCACACACACACACACACACACACACACACTCAGGTTTTTGCGGGTGAGCAACACTTGTGTCCTTTCTAGACTGTCTCGGGAAGAGAGGGTGCCGGGTGCAGAACAAGCCTTCTCAGCTGCCTGCTGCCATGGTGCGTTTCGGGTTACCGGGGTTCATAGCTTGGTGGCTCTAGTTTGGTTAGTTTTGTACTTTATTTAACCACTGTGGTTTACAAATTTGTTCATAATACAGTTGTTTCAGGCATTCAGTGTTCCTGGGCTAATCCTACCACCTGAGTGGCCTTACCGTCATCATTGCCCCACTTTCCCACCAACCTCCCATGCCTCCACTCTTAGCATACACAAAATAGTTTTATATCGCTTGTTACAATTAAATGCCTGATAGAATCATCAAAAAGTATTTAAGGGGCCGGAGCTATGGTAAGTGGGTAAGGCGTTTGCCTTACACACAGTCAGCCTGGGTTTGATCACCAGAATTCCATATGTTCCCCTCAAGCACCATTTGGAGTAATTGTCGAGTGCAGAACCAAGAGTAGCCCCTGAGCACCCTCAGTGTGGCCCCAAAACAAACTTGAGTGAGAGAATTTGGAGAGTCGTATCTCACAGTGGGATCATCTAGCCCTTGTCTGAGTGGGGTTTTGTTTTTGTTTGGTCTTAAGCTCTCCCGCCTTGTGCATTACTGCTCCTTACTGTGTTCACTCGGCATCTATGCTACTTCCCCCCAGATTTGCTGTGCTCCTGCTAGGATGTCCGTTGTGGAATTCGAAGGCAGCATCTCCAGGAACTCTAGGGTCCATAGAACTAGGATTTCCTGCCATATGGGGAGGGGGAGGCTGTCCACCTCCACCCTGGGAAGACCCCAGAGTCCTCAGCCTGAAACTTGGTGTACCTGGAATTTTCATCGGTTTGGCATCTCTGCAGAGATTAGTTGTAAAGTTGGACTGTTGGCGTGGTGCTGCTTGGGTGTGGGTGCAGCTGCCAGGGCTTCAGCAGGGCAGGGACACAGCCTGACCCCCTCCTGAGGGCACCCTAGTTTTCAGCTGCGAGGCTCGTGCACCTGTGGATTTTAGTGGCTTGGCTTGTGTCTCTTCCGAGATTAGTCATGAACCTGTGGAGCTGAGCCAGTAAGTCTAGATGGCAACTGTGGAATGTGGGTGTCCGGTTTGATTTGATTAAACCAAATGTATTCTTCACTGGTGCTAAGTACTTTCATGGTGTTCGCAGCCCTCCCAGCAACCATCGTAGCTCTGAGCAGCTCTCCCCACTCTGGGAGCTGGCCCTGCAAGGCACCCTCCTCTCCTCCCCTCCCCTCCCCTCCCCTCTCCTCCATTCCCCTCCCCCCTCCCCTCCCTTCCATCCCTTCTTTCTGCCTGTCTGATTCCAAGAGCTCGATAGTTGTCACAGAATGCAGTCCTGCTCTCGTGTTGTTTCTGCTGTTGGACCACACCCGGCATGCTCAGGGCTTGCTCTGACTCTGCACCCAGGCAGGCTTGAGGGATCCTCTGGAGCGCCAAGAGTCAAATCCAGGTCAGTCGCATGTAAGGCAAACGCCCTCCCCACTCTACTATCGCTCCAGCCCGTTTTACTTATCTTTTTTGGCGTTCTGTCTCCCAGCTTACTGCCCACAAGGGCCGTCCACGTTGAGCTTATGGCAGAAGTTTCTTCTTTTGTAAGACTGAGTAACTTTCCCTCCATTTTTCATTCATCCAGCCCTCCACCAACCTGGGCTTTCTTTTTTTTTTTCCGCTTTTTGGGTCACACCCAGCAATGCGCAGGGGTTCCTCCTGGCTCTGCACTCAGGAATGACTCCTGGCGGTGCTTGGGGACCCTATGGGATGCCAGGGATTGAACCCGGGTCGGCCGCGTGCAAGGCAAACGCCCTCCCCGCTGTGCTGTTGCTCTGGCCCCAACCGGGGCTTTCTTCTATCTTCTGGATACCAGGAATGCTGTACCAGGAGTCTGGGTGTACAAATACCGCCTCAGAACCCCTCTGGCGCTTGTAGGCATCCGCTGAGAGAGGGATCATCGGAGTATATGAGGTCTTCAGTGTGCTGAGGAGCGCTGGGGTCGCAGTGCCCAGTGTGTCTGCACGCCGGCTGCTGTGTGTGAGGTCTCCGGCTCCCCTTGCCTGGGCTGTGCCAGGGGCCGTCCTGCTGGCTGCTGCAGTGGGGCTGGTGTGGTGAACATCTCTGTTCGTGCCTCCTCCCATCTCGTGCATTTCTGGAGAAAAGCCTATTTTGCCCTTTTCCCCCTGTTCCTCCCCCCTTCTCTCCCTTAACTGGTACACATGCCCTAGTGCGACCCATCTTGTCTGTCCTTGGGAGTTGCACACCTTGTCTACCCGTGAGGCTGCACGCTGCTGGCCATGGGGCAAGCACACCTTGTCTGTCTGTGGGGTGAGCACCCCTTGTCTGGCCGTGGGGTACATAGACCTTCTCTGTCTGTGGGGCTGCCGGGTACACACTTCACTTTCAGGATTCACATACCTAAGTATGTCGTGCTCTAATACCCTTATGAGTGGACTTGTTTTTGGGATTTCCTCGAGGTTGTTCATAGTTTGTGCATGACTGTGGTTTGTTCCGTAAGGACGGTCACTGGTCTTGTTGGTGCTGCTTTGCTGAATTCACTTAGGAGCTTTAACAGCATTTTTCTGGAGTCTTGGATCTTTTCTCTCTTAAGACCTGGCAACAAAGATCCACAAACAGATCATTCACCTGCCTCCTTTCCAGTTGCCATGTGTTCTTTTTGGAAGTGAAGCATTGAAGACGGAACGATAGCACAGCAGGCAAGGCAGCTATCTTAGGGACGGGTTCCATTCCCAGGTTCCGTCCCTGGGGCCCATCCCTGGCCCTCATATCCCTTCTTCCCCTGCGGTCCCACCCGGAGTGATCCCTGAGCACAGAGCCAGGAGGAAGCCCCAACACAAACCCAAAAAAGCTAGAAAGCATTGCTCTTGTTTCTGATCCCTCTGGGCAAAACTCACAGAATGTGAATAGAGGTGGGCATACTGGTCTTGTTCCTGTCGTAAAGAGATTGCTTTCGGGCTTCCTTTTCAACCTGTGTTCTCCCTTGAAGACGAATCTCGCTTGTCTCTCTCTCTCCTTGCTGATTTCCCCCTTGGAGAAGCCTGTGTCCTCTCTGAACAGACTTCTTCCTCTCTCTCTCTTCGCATCTTCCTAAAGTTCTGCTAAAAACTTTCTTACATCACTTGTAGCACTCATCATCCCATTGCTCATCGGTTTGCTCAAGCGGGTGCCAGTAACATCTCCATTTGTCCCTGTCGTGTGCTAGTGTAGTCCAGTGTTGTCTTCTTGATCCGGGAACACGAAGAGCATCAAACCGTTCATTCAGGGTCTTGACGAAGAAGTCTGACTGTCTTGTAGGTGGGCAGCCGGGCGTTCTTTTGACGTCCCGTGGAATCCAGTCAGTAACGGCACTAGTCCAGCGGTCATTTCCAAATCGCATCACAAAGGGGAAAAAATTGCTTTCGGTGTTTCACACCAAGTGTGTTGGTGTGTTGTGTTTGGTTTTGGTCTGGGGCCACCCCCAGCTGTGCACAAAGGCTATTCCCATCTCTTTGCTCAAAGTGACCCCTGGCGTTCAGGGCATCTTACGCAGTGCGAAGGGATCAAAAAAGGTCGTCAGGGTCCAAAGCAGGTCCCATTTCTCTGGCCCTGTTGTTGTTTGTATCTGACTTGATTTTGTTGAGATAGTTTTCCTCCTATTGTGTCTATCATGAAGAGGTATTAAATGTATTAAAATATTTTATATCAGGTTTTTTTAACTTCTTTAAAAGTTTTAAGCGAAGGAATGATTTTTTTCCTTGATTCATGTGATTTTCAATGAACACAGACCCCAGTTTTTTGGTTTGGGGCCACATTCAGCTGTGCTCAGGACTCTGTGCTCACCCACTGGCTCTGCGCTCTGGGATCTCTCCTGTGCAGTCTCCGGAATCAAATCCAGGTCAGCCTCATGAAAGGCAAGCGTCCTGCCCACTGGGCACTTTCCGTGTGCCGCACGATCCGTGCTTTCTCGGAGTCAGTCCTCCTGGGTCATGACGTGTACTCCTTTTCTATCCCGTTGTCTTCAAGATCGCATTTATTGAAAGGGCTGTAGAAAAGTGTAGTGCGATCTAGAATAAATTTTTTTTGCACTGGGAGGGGGTATGTTTGCGGGCCATAGCCTGCGATGCTTGGGTTACTCCTGACTCTGTACGCAGGAATTACTTCTGACAGTGCTCGAGGGATCTTTCGGGATGCCAGGGATCGAACTCAGGGCGGCTCTGTGCAAGACAAACACCCTCCCCACTGTGCTGTTGTTCTGGCCGCATAGCATAAGAATTTTCAAGGAACTAGAAAATCAACTTATTTCTGTAATAGAAGAATCACTGGTCTTTTTTTTTTTTTTTCTGCTTTTTGGGTTACACCCGGCAATGCACAGGGGTTAATCCTGGCTCTGCCCTCAGGAATTACTCCTTCCTGGCGGTGCTCAGGGGACCCTATGGGATGCTGGGAATTGAACCCGAGTCATCAGTGTGCAAGGCAAACTCCCTACCCGCTGTGCTATTGCTCCAGCCCACGTTGGTCATCTTTTTTAATCATTTTTTTAATATCAAAATGTCTGCAAGTTTCTCTTGAAGACAGAGTCTCCAATTTCCATCCAGGCAGTCTGTGCTGCAGCTGCTGCCAGAGCGGTCCCCAGAACAGCGCCTGGGCAGCGCCAGGGACTGCTCTGTTCCTCGGTGCAGAGCCACTTGTCGGCTCTATAGTTGTCAGAGTTCTGTCCACATCTCCCAGTAACATTTATTTATTTGGCTCTGGGGTCACATCTGATGGTTGTCAGGGCTCACTCCTGACTGCTCTGGGGTCACTCCTGCTGGGGTCTGGACCTGGCTTGGCTGCGGGCACGGCCAGCACTGTGCCCGCTGGGCTCTCTCCAACCCCCGAGACGCCTAGAATGATCATACGCATGTGGTCTGCTTTGAGGTCTCTGCTAGTCCTTATTTTCATTTATTTTAAAGCTACCTCCCCCCATTCCTTATCTTCGCATAGATTCTCTCCTTAAACTGAGCCTGCTAAGATCAAGAGTTCTGCTGCGGTGTTGGTGTTCTGTTGCTGTTCCGCCTCATCCTCCGTGTTTCAGACCCTGCACCCTTTGGTGTATACGCCTTTGACTCCTCTCAGTTGCTCCTGATTTCTCTTTGGTAGTATTTTGTTGCAGATTTTTGCACCAATGATAAGGGTATTGGTCTGCATGTGGGATGCTGGGGAACGAGCCCAGGTCGGCCTTGTACAGGCAAGCACCACACCCACTGTCTTATTGCTCTGGCCCCTGGACTTGGTATCTTAATGAAGTTCCTCCCCTACTGCCCCTGCTCTCTCTCTCGGTGCATTTCCGTTCTCAGCTCCTTTGTCCTGTGAGCAAGGTGCTCACTGGAAAGAGTCACCCACTAGATGAAGTGTCAGTCCAGACCTGTGGAAACACAATCCTACTGACGAGGGTCCTTGGCTTGGAGTGCTTGAGCACTTTTCCACCCCCGAAGAAAACTGGGCCTGCGTGGTCCATTCTCACCTCTCTCCCTCACTTCCTTCAACTCCCCCGTCTTGCTGGCATTTTGCTGCTCTTTCAATAAGCTAGACCACACAGGGTCTTTGGAACTGCTGCCTGGAATGCATTTCCTCTGCGTACGTCTTGGCTCCTACCTCTTAGGAAACCTCCAGTCCGTTCTTCTTCCAGTGAAGCTTGTTACAAGCAACCCACAGTGCTTTTTTAAAACTTATTTAATTATTTTCTTTCTTATTGCACTCTTTTTTTTATTATCCAGTATTACATTAAATTCACTAGGAGCAAACGCAAAAAAAAAAAAAAGATAGTGGTCTGTAGTGTTCTTTGCCTGGCTCTGGGCTCATCGGGGTTGTGCTGGCCTCAGAATGAGGTACCAGACAGTTCTTCCTCTTGAGTTATTTTTTAAATTCTTGAGAAGGATTTGTATGAATTCATCTTTCAGTGTTTGCTAGTGGCTCCAGAGAGATAGTGCAGCAAGTAGAGCATGGGGCCAACCCGGGATCAATTCCCAGTACCCCTTATAGTCCTCCAAGCGCCACCAGGAGTGGTCCCTGAGAACAGAACCAGGAGTAAGCTCTGAGCACTGCTAGGTGTGGCCCAAAAACCAATAAATCAGTGGATGTTTGCTAGTGAAACCTTAAGGTCAGAGGCTTTTTGGGACAGAGGGTTGTTTCCTGATTGTTTTCCTAACTCTCATTCGAGAGCTTTCTCCCTGTGATCTAGTCTTAGCTTTCCGTTCTCGTGTTTTTCCATTTTTATATAGGTTAGCCAGCTTGGGGGTATATAATGATTTGTAGAATACGTTTTAAAGTTTTTTCTACTCAGACTTTTTAGTGGCAAACAATAGCAAAGTACAGCAGGCGTGAAGCATTCTCCTTGGTGATGATTTTGTTGCACAGTTCCCCAGACAGACTCAGGTCACACACATACACAGGGTCTCTCTCTCTCTCTCTCTCTCTCTCACGCACACACACACACGCACGCACGCACGCACGCACGCCTGTGCCTCTGCTGGGTGGGCCACACCCCAGGGGATAGTTTCTATTTCTTTGGAATCAGTTTTCAATATTTACTTTTCTCTTTTTCATTTATAGTTTGGGGTCTTTGGTTTTGTTTGGGGGCCACACCCAGTGGTGCTCAGGGCTTACTCCTGGCTCTGAGCTCAGGGATCAAACCCAAGTTGCTCATGTGATAGCAAGTGCCCTGCCCGTTGTGCTTGCTCTGGCCCCATTTTGCCCACAGTGGTCAAGGGGTTCTGCGGTGCCAGAGATAGAGCCCAGGTGTCCCCCTGCAGACCCGTGCTCCAGTACATGGTCTGTGCGCTACTGGGCGGTGCTGCAGGTGAGCTCAGACCCTGCTGGGGCCAGACCCTGGGCCGCCTGCATGCACAGCCCGTGCTCCAGCATTGCCGCCTCCGTTTTTCAGTCACTTTTTATTCTCTTTGATTGGGTGGGTGGTATCCGCGGGGGACCCACACCCAGCGATGCTCAGCGGTTACTCCTGGCTCTGCACTTAGGAATCACTCCTGGTGGTGCTGGGGGACCATATGGGGTGCCAGGGATCAAACCCACCTTGGCCACGTGCCAGGCAAATGCCCTCCCCACGGTACCATCGCTCCAGACTCTTCTATTGTATTCCCATAACATTGTCTCTCAGCATCTAAACTTTTTTTTTCTTTTTAATTCTAAGAAGTCCTGTTCATCCTTATGTGGACGGTGCTTAGTGTTGGGTCCTGAGCATCAGCCCAGTGCAGTCCTGTGTTCCCTGCGGGTGCCATCCTTCCGCAGCCTGCGTTCAAGCCTGCAGGCGGTATGAGGGAGTGAGCTGCTCTGCCCCTCCTGCATCAGACTGCTCTATTTTATTGCACTGTGCCTCGCTCCTCCGTCTGGAAGCTCCGGCCCGTGTTGATGGGATCTGTTTCTGGACTCCTGTGGGCACTGACTGGCATGTCTTTCTGCATGAGTTCCATACTGTGCTGATGTAGGTTTTTCTCATGAGGGAGATGCTGGGAGCCCATGACTTTGTTCTTTCTTGTTGGCACAATGAGCTGAGTCTCTTGCCTTGCCACATAAATGTTAGAGTCAGTTTGTCAACGGCATGAAATGAATTGCTAGGATTTGGACAGGTTAGAGTTGAATCTATGGCTCAAGTTCGGAAGAACTGGCTTCTTAACTAAATTGATTTTTCAGTTTAATCCATGAGAGCATGGAATAATTGCCCCTTTATTTCGATCTTTTATATCTCCTTATCAGTTATGTTACTTTCTTAACATAATTCTTTTTTTTTTTTTTTTTTTTGCTTTTTTGGTCATTGGGTCACACTCAGTGATGCTAGGGGTTTCTCCTGACTCTGCACTCGGGAATTACTCCTGGCATTGCTCCGGGGACCATATGGGATGCTGGGAATCGAACTCAGGTCAGCCGCATGCAAGGCAAACACCCTACCCACTGTGCTATCGCTCCAGCCCCTCTTTACATAATTCTTTTGTTTGTTTTTTGTTTTGGAACCACACCAGGCAGTGCTCAGGGGTTACGCCCAGCTCTGCTCAGGAATCAGTGTACCTTGGCGGTGCTTAGGGGACCACATGCAAGGCACATGCCCTAACCACTGTACCGTCACTCTGGCCCCCTCTCTACACAGTTCTTACGCATGTTATCCTAGGTTATGTTACAGTGTTTTTAATTTCAAATTCTATTCATTGCTGGTATATAAAAAACAATTTCAGTTGTGTTTGCTAACCTTGAACCCTGCAAAATTGTTCAACCTAGTAGTTCTATGAGCATTTTCGTGGATTTCTGCAGGTGGAGAAGTTCTGTTTTCCGGTTCCAGCATGTCTGGCTTTTGACCCCTTTTCTTCTCAAGTCACATCAGTGCAGTGTCCATACAGGCGGGGTGAGAGGGACATGGTGCCTTGTTCCTTCCGAGCAGTACCTGTGTGGATGGGCGGTGCATGCAAGGCAAGCACCTCCCCCTCCTCCTCTGGGGCGCCTCAAAGCAACATGATCGGGTGTTTGTGTTGGACACACCTGGCAGTGCTCAGAGTTCACCTACTTGCAGGCAACATTCTGGCCCCAGCTTCCCTTCATAGATGCTGGCTTTCCCAGGCGACGCATTTCTCCTTGTGTGCGCTTGGTGCATGCTCTGGTGGACTGTATCTTTCGGAAAATTCATCTGTCCCCTGAGTCACATTGGTGTGCTTTCATTCCTGGTGCCCCTTTATTGATGTGACACTGACCCCAGACCAGGAGGTGGCCCTCTGAGAATGTGACTGACTTGTCTGTACTGCTTTTTTTATCAGTTAAATGGGCAAGAATATGTAGATTTTGTTGATCTTCTCAACAATCAGCCTTTGATTTTATCAGTTTTCCCTTTTCTGTTTCATATTTCATTGTTGCCACTTGGCCTTTCTTGTAGAGGCTTCCAATTCTATTCCCTTTATTTCCCTTTATTTTCTTTGGGTAAAACCTTACTAGTTTTAGAGCTTTTCTCTGTTTCTAATACATGCGATAGATGCTGCAAATTTCCCCGTATGTGGACTCTGCTGACCCCTCCACAGGTCTCGGTGTTTTCGTTTCCATATAGCTCATTGTTTTTGCTGCTGGGGTTCTCTACCCCAATTATGTAGAAGGATCTAATTATTTTGGTTCTGGGACTATACCCGGAGATCATTCCTGGTGGGCTCGGGGGACCCCAAGGGGGGATTGGGCCAGCCATTCTATCTTTCCTGCCAGGAGTGTTCCTTTTAATCACCAGTTTCTAGGGGATTTATAGTTGTCATCTGTGAACCTAGTTTGCGTGACTCCTGTTGTTCATGTTCAGCTGCTATGTGTCAGTGGGTGCCCCAGGGAGGAAGGACGTGTGTATTCTGCGTGTGTGGGCACAGCGTTCAGTCTTGGCTTCCCAGGAAACAGGGTCAGCAGGTAGCGGATAGCAAGTTGGAGAGATAGATATTAGCATGGAGGTCTCTGTCTCTGCACATGCACCTACACAGACTGCACAGGAATCGGTTCCTGAGGTTCAGGGCACTGGCAGAGCTTGGGGACGATGTGATTTTCCGCTAAGCTGGCAGCTGGAGACCAGGGACAGGCAGTCAGCAAATGCCCTCCGTGCACCTTACTCCCTGTCCACACTGCCGCTGCCCGTATCCTGTGCAGGGTCCCTGCTTTCCCCTTGCACCTGGCCAGGTGTGCTTCTCTTCCAGGACACCCCACAGACATGCCCAGTGTTCTGCCAGCTCTCTGGGCACCCAGGAGACCCTTCCAGCTGTCCTGCGTATAGTGGACCGACAGTGCTGAGGGACTGGGTTGTGCCTTGCTGTCTGCTCTGGTGACTTTCCCTGGGAGGGTGTAGCTGACAGCTACAGAACATGGTTCTGTTTCCCTGGTGGTCCTACCAGTCCTAGTCGCGTGGTTCAGACCTTTGGAATCTGAATCTTGGGGCTGGAGTCTGGTGCAGTGCGGGCAGAGAGACTGCGGTCTCAGCCATCTTGAGAAACTCATTTCTCATGAGTGCAAAAGGAAAAATCTCTTGCATATATAGGGAGTGTGGGGGACTGGACATAATCAGCTAAATAATTTTTCCTGGATGGAAGCCAATTCAGTGAAATGAAATGACTTTTTGAGGTCACCTCTAATTTCTAGTCCTGAATTTACTTCATAAAATTTTCTTATAGGAGAACTAAATGTGACTCTCTTGGCCCTTCAGCTTAATTTAAGGTAGTGACTAGGTTGTGGCACTGTGCATGAGCCACACAAGCAGTTTTGTAAATTTTGGGCCACACTCAGCAGTGCTCCTGGCTTATTCCTGGCTCAGTGCTCGAGGATCATACCTGCCTGTCCATCGGGGACCACATGTGGTGGTGGGGATAATACCTGAGTTGGTTGCATGCAAGGCAAGTGCCTAACCTACTGTACTCTCTGATCCCCCAATTTTAATTTTCATGCACTCATACAGTATTACAAAAACAAACTTAACAAGGTCAAAAACATTCACATTTCCGAATTTATCATTCAAGGACTCACAAAACAAAATAGTAAAAATGTATAAAATCAGTGACAAAAACACCGTTCCAAATGTCTCAAAAACTAGATGTACATTGTGTATTATTTTTAGGTAAAGGAGGAAGGAAGCTGGTGATAATAAAATGTTTGTGAAAGAAAAATGATAACTCAATAAATTTTAAATTTTAATTTTGTGTCTAAAGCAGTAAGGAAATGAAGATAATTATGTAGAGATCCTGAAAAATGATATTTTAACTCAAGATGGCAAAGAATAACAAGAAAATGCCCCACAAATGAAAGGGAGAGAATGATAAGTAAGATAACTATAAATAGGGGCAGGAGAGGTAGTGCACTGGATATGGTGTTTGCCTTGCACGTGGCTGATCTGTGTTCCATCCCTGGCATCCCATATCTTCCCCTGAGCACTGCCAGGAGTAATTTTTGAGTGCAGATCCAGGAGTAACCCCCGAGAATCCCCAGATGTGGCCCTAAAACAAGAAGCGATAACTAAAAATATAAAAACAATTCAACAAAGATAATTGACCACTATATTTAAAATGTCTTGGATTTAGAAAGAAAATAGATGAC
>JAOXYA010000016.1:33936877-33951499 GCA_028565675.1 Sorex palustris | reverse complement strand
CCCCTGGCGGTGCTCAGGGGACCATATGGGATGCTGGGAATCGAACCCAGGTTGGCCGAGTGCAAGGCAAACGCCCTCCCCACTGTGCTATCGCTCCAGCTCCCTACGTTTATTTTTTAAAATTAGATTAGTTTGGCTTTTTGGGTCACACCCGGCGATGCTCTGGGGTTACTTCTGGCTCTGCACTCAGGAATTATTCCTGGCGGTACTCGGGGGACCCTATGGGATGCTGGGAATTGAATCCGGGTTGGCTGCGTGCAAGGCAAACGCTGTACCCGCTGTGCTATCGCTCCAGTCCTGTTTTGAGGTTTTTGAGACAGAAAAAGAGGGAAAGGGAGGGAGAGAGTAAGGTACCTAATGGAGAAGGTGGGCTGTTACAAAGGTGGAGAGAGCCCGAGTGCCCATCTCAAGAGGGGAGATGCGGGCGCCACCTGGGCACAAGCAGCACATGGGCTCGAGCAGCATCTGCGCACGCTTCCTTTGCTCAAGGGGGCTCTCGAAAGGTTTCTCCCAAGCTGCCCTAGGAAAGTCTTTTGCCAGGCTGGCTGCCAAGGCAGGCAGAGTTGGGATGGTCTTTGAAAACGCCCTTGCTTGACCTCTGTTCCTGCTGGATCTTCCCTAGGGAGGCTCCAGCCTTCTCTGGTGAGGGCTCGCTCCAGGCAAAGGTCTTACGGGTCTTGCAGGAGCCACACGGTGGGTCTTGAGGGCCTTAGGTGGTTTTACTGCTCCACATGAATCGCAGCGATTAGGGGGCCCTTCCCTAATCTCCCTGCCCCACTACCCCCTCCACCTCTCTCCTCTCTCCCACCCCAAAGCTTGAATGACTGATTTATTTGTGATGCTGTGGAGATGGAACCGATCCTTTTTTTCCTCTTGGCTTGGGGGCCACACTTGGCTGTGCTCAGGTCTTACTCTTGGTTCTGAACCCAGGCTGGAAGGGCTCAGGGGACACTCTGGGGTGTAGGGGATCGAACCCAGGTCTGCCGTGTGTAAGGCCAGCACCCTCCCCGCTGCACCCCTGCAGTTGTGTCATTGGAGAGCGGGCTTACCGGCAGTGCTCAGGGGCTGTTCTGGCTCTGTGGTTCCAGGCGGTATGGAGGATAAAACCCTGGCCTCCCCCCGTCAAGCATGTGCTCCAGCCCTCCGAACTCTGATTATTTATTTCCTTTTCGCTGGAGTTCAAGAGTCAGAATTTCTGCAGCTAACTTGGTGCCTAGGGGCTGCTTGCCTGCAGGCCCACCCATCACAGGGGGTGGGGGGTGCTTCCGTCTGCATTGTCCCCACACAGGTGGCCGTGTCCTGCGACATAATCAGCCACTCTGCGACAAGTTACGAGATTCATTCAAAGAACGAATTCATAGGAGAACGTCAGGGCTGGAAACTGGCTGGAACTGAATGGCAGCAGTGGCAGCAGACTTGGGGCAAACCCCTTCCCTGCGCTCCAAAGTCCAAGCATGAAATCATGTACAGATACTGGGTATGCCAGCCCAGTCATCTGCTGGGGTGCGTCGGTATGTGTTTGTCATACACAGATGGTACTGGAAACATTAATTATTTTCTTTTTGGGTCATACCCAGTGATGCTCAGGGATTACTCCTGACTCTGCACTCAGGAGTTGTTCTTGGCGGTGCCCGGGGGACCATGTGGGATGCTGGAAATCGAACCCGGGTCCGCCGCGTGCAAAGCAAATGCCCTGCCCTCTGTACTATAGGTCCAGCCCCTTATTCTTTATTTTAATATTTGGGACCACACTTGGCTGTGGCCTCTTTTTTGGTTTTGGGGCCACTCCCCAGAAATGCTCAGAAATTACTCCTGGCTCTGTGCTCAGGATTTACTCCTGGTGGTGCTTTAGGGGACCCAATAGGATTTTGAGGATTTAACCTGGGTTGGCTGCGTGCAGGGCAGAAAGCTCTTCCCTCTGTACCTTTGATGCAGCCCCATGAAAAGATATTTTAAAAATTTATCCCGGATGGAGCTGGAGCGATAGTATGGTGGGTAGGGCATTTGCCTTGCACGCGACCAAGCTGAGTTCGATTCCCAGCATCCCATATGGTCCCTGAGCACCGCCAGGAGTAACTCCTGAGTGCATGAGCCAGGAGTAACCCCTGTGCGCTGCCGGGTGTGACCCAAAAAGCAAAAAGAAATGATCCCGGAGGGCAGAGAAATAGCACAGCGGTAAGACACTTGCGTTCCAAGTGGCTCACCCGGGTTCAATCCCTGGCATCCTAGAGAGTCCCCCAAGGATTGTCAGGAGTAACCCCTGAGCATCTTTAGGTGCGACTCAAAAAATCCCTCCCCCAAAATAAGGAAAGCAAGGAGTTCATGAGTGCTCTGTCACTCCACAGAGCCCTGAGGTTGATCCTGGGCATTGAGGACACCCGGTAACCAGGGATCTTGCTGTCGGCGGTTCCATCCCTGAGCTGCACTTTCCGCAGAGCACCGCCAGGGGTCAGAGCTGAGCACAGAGCCTTCAGTAGCTTCCTAGAAACGCGGGACGTGTCCCTCCTGGCTTCTGGGCTCAAGCCTCATTGCTGGTGGTGTTCCTGGGGACCCAAGGGGGTGCTGGGGAGAGAACCCGAACCCGGCTCCTTCGCGTGCAAGGCCAGCACCTGTGCTGTATGCCTAGCAGGGACGAGGCGCCTTTCCACTCTGCAGAGGTGTCAAAGGTGTTAGGAAATGGCTGATTTTTTGGTGTTTGGTTTTGGGCCGCACCCAGTGCTTGGGGCTGACTCCCGACTCTGTGCTCAGGGATCACTCCTGTTGGCGCTCGGGGGACCCCGGAGACTGGCCTGGCACTGGCTGCAAGCGAAGCAAACACCTTCCCTTCCGCCCTGCACCTCTGTACCCCTTCCTGTCTGCGGGGGTGGTGAAACTCAGGGTGGGCGTGGGGCCCGTGGCACCCCCTCCCCGAGCCCATGCCCTCCCTGCCCCTACTCGCTCTGTGCTCTTTTTCCGTCAACCTTCCCTTGCCGGGCTGGACGAGGGAACAGGAGCTGGAGGTACCCGTTGGGGGTATTGACACCCCCCACCACATGACCCTCTCTGATCCGTGCTGGACTCGGGCTGGTATCCGGCGATCCAGAAAGGCGGGGATGCTGGGGGCAGACCCCAGAGTCAGGCGTGGGCGGTGGAGAAGGCACGGTGGCTGCTGCCGCTGCCATGGAAACCACAGGCGCTCTCCCCTGAAGGGCCCATTAAGGTGCAGGGT
Source organism: Sorex palustris (assembly GCA_028565675.1). NCBI lineage: Eukaryota > Metazoa > Chordata > Mammalia > Eulipotyphla > Soricidae > Sorex > Sorex palustris. The sequence continues at coordinate 33,948,291 of JAOXYA010000016.1, read as the reverse complement.
GTAATCAGCGCGCCCAAGCGCCCCCCTCACCCCCGCTGTGTGTGTGTGGGGGGTTGCAGACCACCTCCTTGCAGTGGGGGAGCCTCACACCCGGCTGGTGCCTGCGTGATCAAAGGTCTCTGCTTGTCGGTGTCCACACCACCCTCCCATGGCAGGGCCCATGCTGGTGGTCTCGCCCAGGACTGGGGAGACCCTCCGCCCACGAGGGGTTGCTGGGGGTGCTTTCGCCACAGACCCCGCTGCCAGTCCTCTCCCCCAGGGGCTGGGGTGGGGCTCATGGGTAGTGCTGGTGGGGGGACAAGGGTCGGGTGGGTCCAGGCACTGCCGTCCATGCTGAAGGCCAGCCTGGACGCACTGACCTTGGGGAAGCTCTGGAGCAATGCATCCCAGTGTGTGAGCACCTCAGTGCGTGAGCACCCCCAGTGTGTGAGCACCCCAGTGTGAGCACCTTAGTATGTGAGGGCCCTAGTATGTGAGCACCCCAGTGTGTGAGCACCCTGTGTGAGCACTGCAGTGTGAGCACTCCGGCGTGCCAGCATCTGTGCTCCTCGCTATGACAGTGTTGAAGGGAATGGGCCTGGAGAGACCGTCCTGCAGGCAGGCACTGCCTTGCGTGAGGCCAACCCGGGCTCCATCCTCCTCCCCATTGCCCAGATCAGTCTCCTCAGCCCTGCCAGGAGCCATCCCTGAGCACAGAGTCAGAAGTCAGCTCTGAGCACCTCCAAGACAAAAACATCCAGGGCCATATGGAAGGCATTTTGCCTGAACACCCCACCCCACCCCGTGCTTTCTCTCACCCCGACATGCGTCATCTGGTCTGACTGTTCTGGAACCCGGAGCTTCTCAGGCACAAGGCTGGTCCCTCCCCTGTATGCTGGCATAAGGGGGGCCAGGGACCTGGCAAAGAAGGAAAGCAGCACCTTCGGATCCAGAGTTTGGGGGGCGGCCGTGGCTTTGGCTCATTCAAGTAATTTTCTCACTTCCTGGGGGCTATGACAGGCACCTGTGTTGCCGGGTTCCAGGTGCTGGGATAATGGTGGCATGTGCACCGTGACCCCCAGGGAGGACATCAGATAAGACAGAGGCCCCACCCGGAGCTTCTTCAGCCAAGAGAAAAACACTTGGCTTTCATCCAGGCCCTCGAAATGGGTCAAGATGACATAGAGATAGTAGCAGCCCGTGCCACTCGACAGTAGCTAGCCCTGATCTGAAAAAAATAGCAAAGATGTTGGGGCCAGAGTGATAGGACAGCGGGGAGGGCACTTGCTTGCACGATGGCTGGCCCGGTTTGATCCCTGGCACCCCATAAGGTCCCCTGAGACCCACCAGGAGTGATCCCCGAGCACAAAGCTAGGAGTCAGCCCTCAGCGTCACCACTGTGGTCCCCAAAACAAAAAAGAAGAGCAAAGAAACAAAGTGAAAATAATAGTGAAGGGGCTGGAGAGATAGTGCACGTGGCCAACCCTCGTTTGATCCCCAGAATCACATCGGGTCCCCCAAGAACACCAAGAGTGACCCCTGAGCACAGCCAGGAGTCAGCCCTGAGCACTGCTGGGTGCGACCCAAACACAACAGCAAAAGCAGGCCAGAAGGGTTGGAATGGGCCATTTGGGAATCAGCAACATGGGTGTATGTGAGCTGTCCATTATTTATTTTTTGAGGTGAATGCTGGAGCGATAGCACAGTGGGTAAGGCGTTTGCCTTGCAAGCGGCCAACATGGCTGATCCGAGTTCGATTCCTCCGCCCCTCTCGGAGAGCCCGGCAAGCTACCGAGAGTATCTCGCCCGCACGGCAAAGCCTGGCAAAGCTCCCCATAACCTATTCTATATGCCAAACACAGTAACAATTCTCACAATGTTACTGGGCCCGCTCGAGCAAATTGATGAACAACGGGAGGACAGTGACAGATGGTGTGATGTAGTGAGTCTACTTCAGTGTGGAATTAAAATGAAGATTTGTCTAAGATTCATTACATGGCCCTTGTTGGAATTACTGATCACTAATGTTTTCTTTTTTTCTTTTCTTTTTTTCTTTTTTCTTTTTTTTTTTTTTTTTTGCTTTTTGGGTCAAACCCAGCAATGCTCAGGGACTACTCCTGGCTCTGCACTCAGGAATTACTCCTGGTGGTGCTTGGGGGACCATATAGGATGCTGGGAATCGAACCCGGGTCGGCCGTGTGCAAGGCAAACGCCCTACCCGATGTGCTATTGCTCCAGCCCCTTACTAATGTTTTCAACTGTGGCATGATCCCGTAGTACATAGACTGTTGAGTTTAGAGCTCTGCAGGAATCTATTGCATTTTATATTTAGAGCAATAGCACAGCGGTAGGGTGTTTGCCTTGCACAAGGCCAACTGGTCGACCCGGGTTCAATTCCTCCACTCCTCTCAGAGAGCCCGGCAAGCTACCGAGAGTGTCTCGCCTGCATGGCAAACACTGGCAAGCCACCCGTGACGTATTCGATATGCCAAACACAGTAACAAGTATCACAATGGTGACGTTACTGGGCCCGCTGGAGCAAATTGATGAACAACAAGGATAGTGACAGTGAGTGACAGGATCACACTCTGGCTTATGCACTCAGGAATGACTCCTGGCGGTGCTCGGGGGACCCTATGGGATGCTGGGAATCGAACCTGGGTCGGCCGCATGCAAGGCAAACGCCCTCCCCGCTGTGCTGTCGCTCCAGCCCCTGACTGCCCCCCTTTTCCCCCACCCCCCCCTTCCTGCAGTCCGGCGCCTCCAGCTTCGGGGAGAAGTTCTCCCGCGTCAAGTTCTCGCCGTCCCTCACGCTGTTTGGCGGGAAGCCCATGGAGGGCTGGATCGCGGTGACGGTCAGTGGGCTGGTCACCGTGTCCCTGCTGAAGCCCAGCGGGCAGGTGCTGACATCCACCGAGAGCCTGTGCCGGCTGCGGGGCCGCGTGGCCCTGGCCGACATCGCCTTCACGGGCGGCGGCAACATCGTGGTGGCCACGGCGGACGGCAGCAGCGCGTCCCCCGTGCAGTTCTACAAGGTGTGCGTGAGCGTGGTCAGCGAGAAGTGTCGCATCGACACCGAGATCCTGCCCTCGCTCTTCATGCGCTGCACCACAGACCTCAACCGCAAGGACAAGTTCCCCGCCATCACCCACCTCAAGTTCCTAGCCCGGGACATGTCGGAGCAGGTCGGCCCTCCGGGACCCCCCCTATGGCCCCTTCCAGCTTCTGAGGCTGCCCCTCCCGGGGGGGACCTTTCCTCCAGCCTCCCAGCCCCCCAGCACAGCCTCTCCTCAGCTTTTTATTTCGTGACCGGGTCACACCCGGTGGTGCTCAGGGCTGACTCCTGGCTCTGTGCTCAGGGATCATTCCAGGCAGGGCTCAGGAGACCCTCTGGATGCCCGGGATCGAACCTGGGTTAGCTACCATATGTAAGGGCAGCGCCCTCCTCACTGTGCTGTCGATCATTCCAGAGCCTCCCTGACTCGACCCAGACCCTCTCCTCAGTCCTCGGGCATCAACAGAGCCCCAACGGTGTCTGGGTCCCCACGATCTCTTGGGTTTTTTTTTTCTTTGCTTTTTGGGTCACACCCAGCAATGCACAGGGGTTACTCCTGACCTTGCACTCAGGATTAACCCCCGGCGGTGCTCAGGGGACCCTATGGGATGCTGGGAATTGAACCCGGGTTGGCCGCGTGCAAGGCGACCGCCCTACCCACTGTGCTATCGCTCCAGCCCCCAATCTCTCATTTTTTCTCATGTTGTCCCCCCACCCCACCCCACCCCACCCCACCCCACCCCACCCTAGTTTCTCCCAGTGATCCTTACTACATCAAACAGCCCCGCCAGGATGGGGGGAGGAGGAGCAGGGAAAAGACTCACAGGATGGTTAGCCTGCCAGAGCCTTTCATAATTACTCCAGGGGATGGGATTATAGTACAGCAGGGAGGGCGCTTGCCTTGCACGCAGCTGACAGGTGTTCGATCCCCGGCACCCCTTGTGGTTCCCTGAACCCTGCCAGGAGTGATCCCTGAACCCCGAGCTTTATTATTTATTTATTTATTTTGCTTCTTGGGTCACACCTAGCAATGCACAGGGGTTACTCCTGGATCTGCACTCAGGAATCACTCCTGGCCGTGCTTAGGGAACCATATGGGATGCTGGGAATCGAACCCGGGTCGGCCGCGTGCAAGGCAAACGCCCTACCCGCTGTCGCTGTACTATCTCTCCAGCCCCTAAACCCCAAGCTTTAGAGTAAGCCCAGAGCACTGCCCAAGGGCTCCCCCGCAAAAAAGGAATTCTGCCTCTGGCATCGTGTGGTCCCCTTAGCACCTCTGGGGGCGACCACTGGCCGCTGAAACAAACAAAAGTCGTAGCTGGCGGGGAGCTAGGTGGGCTGAGCAGATGGGGGTCAGAGGGAGCCTTTGGCTGATCTTGCAGACCCGGGGATGGAAGCAGCTCCCATAGGGTAGGGCCCTGCTTCGCCCCGCCCCTCTCCCAGGATGGCCCGCCCCTGCCCTGCCTTCGCCGAGTGGCCACGCCCCTCGGCAGCCCCGCCCACCCTGTGGCCACACCCTTCTCTGATGGCCCCGCCCTTCCCCATTCCCGCCTTCTGGTCCAGGTTCTCCTGTGTGCCTCCAGTCAGACGAGCAGCATCGTGGAGTGCTGGTCCCTGCGGAAGGAGGGGCTCCCGGTGAACAACATCTTCCAACAGATCTCCCCTGTGGGTGAGTAACCCCCACCCCCACCCCCTGCCCTGGGCTGCCCTCCGCCAGCAAGTATCCCCTGCACCGGGAAGAGGCTGGGGAATGCAGGGTAGGGGGTCTCCGCCTGATCATCCAACCTCGAGCTACTCATAGGGGTCAGTGCAAAGGGCCGGGGGCAGAGGCTGGAGCTAGAGCTGCTGGGGAGGGTGGGGGCTCACCCAGGCCCTGCATGCCTTGACTGTCACCTCCCCGCTTTCGGGCCCATTTCAGTTGGTGAGAAGCAGCCCATGATTCTCAAATGGCGGATCCTGTCGGCCACCAATGACCTGGAGCGCGTGTCCGCCGTGGCGCTGCCCAAGCTGCCAATCTCGCTCACCAACACGGACCTGAAGGTGGCCAACGACACCCAGTTCTTCCCGGGCCTCGGTAAGGCCTCCTGTCCTGCCCAGCACCAAGGGCCCTACTCCTGGGGTTCCCCCAGCGCAAGGCCACACCCTCTTGAGGTCCCGACAAGTCAGAAACGTACCAGGGCCCCAGCAAAGCACCTGCATGTGCGGGACCCCCAGCTCCATCCCCAGCACCGCACACAGGAGAGTCCGGGGTGGGGGAGTGGCCCACGGGCCAGAGCACAGGCTTTGTTGGGTTTGATCCCCAACACCGCATGGGCCCCTGAGCACTGCCAGGACCAAGCAGGCAGCCAGGAGTAGCCTCCAAGCAACACCGGATATGGCCCCCCAAAACTCAAATGGGGTGGGCGGAGAGATTGTACAGGGGCTATCGCGCTTGCCTTGTAATCCCTGCCACACCGTGTTGAGTATCCCCAGCCCTGCCAGGAAGGATCCCCAAATCCTCAAACGCTGAGCCAGGTGGGTGCGGCCCAAGCCAAAAGTTAGAAAACAAAGCCCGCAGCCCTCACCCCTGCTCTGTCTGCTTCCCTGGCGGGGGCCTTTGCCCCTGCTCCCTGCTGGCCCCACCCCTCCCCAGGGCACCCGCCCACCGTGTCTCTGGCGGCAGCTGTGCGTGGGACAGGGCCACTGGGGGATGCCTCCCAACAGGGAGCTGTGAGCAGAGGGCGTTGGAGGCGGGGAGGGACACCGCCTGAGCTGCCCCACGCCCCCAGGGCTGGCCCTGGCCTTCCACGACGGCAGCGTCCACATCGTGCACCGGCTCTCGCTGCAGTCCATGGCCGTCTTCTACAGCTCGGCCGCCCCGCGCCCCATGGACGAGCCCGCCCTCAAGCGCCCGCGCACCACGGGGCCCGCCGTGCACTTCAAGGCCATGCAGCTCTCCTGGACCTCCCTGGCCCTCGTGGGCATTGACAATCACGGCAAGGTGGGTGGGTCCCTGTGTGCAAGCCCCGCCCTCCCGGCAGCTCCTGGCCCCGCCCCAGATCCTGACTCCGCCCTCGGCACCTCCTAGCCCCGCCCATGCTCCTCCCAACGCCGTCCTCCCGGCCCTGCCCCGTCCCAGATGGACTCTGCTAGAGTCGTGAGGCTTCTTGAGTCCGTTTTCGGGAGCTCCACCACACAGCCCACCCGCAGAGCGCCCCTTGGCTGGGTTGAGAATGACTTGGAGACACCCCTCCTCTCCTCGCCGCCCCCCCTCCAGCTCAGTATGCTGCGAATCTCGCCTTCCATGGGCCACGCACTGGACGTGAGCCTGGCGCTGCGGCACCTGCTCTTCCTGCTGGAGTACTGCATGGTGACGGGCTACGACTGGTGGGACATCCTGTTGCACGTGCAGCCTGGCATGGTGCAGAGCCTGGTGGAGCGGCTGCACGAGGAGTACACGCGCCAGAACGCCGCGCTGCAGCAGGTGGGCCAGCACTTCCCACCTTCACCCACCCCCATGCACACCCTCTGCCCCACCTTTCCCACCCACTGGGTGACACCCGCTCTGTTACTGTGGACAATGGCCCCGCCCCTTCATCTACATAGACTTCCCCGCCCACCCTCTTACCATAGGCAGTGCACCACCCCTTAATCTGCATGCATGTCCCCGCCCACCCTATTGCCATAGGCATTGGCCCCACCCCTTCATCTACATAGCCTCCCACCTATTGCCATAGCCCTGTCCTGCCCCTCATTTGCATACACATCTCCTCCCACTCTATTACCATAGATAGCCACGCCCATTATCTACAGCGATATACCCCGTCCACTGACCTAGGAACCTCCGCTATTACCATAGGGAATAGCACCACCCCTTCATTTACATACATTTGCCATGCCCACGGGGTGGCACACCCACTTCATTACCATAAATTACAGCTCTGTCCCTTCATCTGCATAGGCTTGCCCCACCCACCCACCCACCCTTCATCCCCGGATGTGCACCTCTCTCCTGCCTACCCTCCCTCCTGAATGCTGGATGGACATGCCCAGCCACCACGCTGCCCAGCAACCCCATTCCCAGATGTCCCTGTACTGCCCACTGGACCACCTGCCCTCCGTCCTGAACCCTAGACATCCCACCCCAGGACATCTACCCTGGTCCCGGGGCCACCAAGACCCTTACCGGCAGTGAGACCTGCCGGCCCACCCTGAAGGGGCCAAGAGGAGGGTTGAGGAAGTACAATGAGGGGATCCCGCCGGCAGTGCCTCCAAGAAACCCAGGGACGGGGGAGGGAAGGGGGCATCCCAAGGGTTGCAGGAAGTAGCGGGATGGTGCAGTGACAACTGCAGATGTGCATATTAATGGGCACCAGCTGTGTGCAGGCACCACTATAAGTAAGACTCCTAGCTTCCAGATCCTGCGCCCCCAGCTCCGTTGACTTAGGGGGTTCAGCTCACTCAGCACTTCCGTGGCCTCCAACCCTCATCCCAGGGGCCTCCACTCCCAAGTGACAGCCACAGCTGGCCCAGTACAAGGCGCGTCCTCAGGGCCGGAGCCAGAGTACAGCAGGGAAGGCACTTGATTTGCATGCGGCTGACCTGGGTTCGATCCCTGCCACCGCATAGAGTCCCCTGAACACCAGGCGTGATCCCTGAGCACAGGGCCAGGAGTAACCCTCGCCAGGGGTGGCCCTCCCCCACAAAGACAAAATCAAGGCGCGTCCTGAGGGGCCACCCCCCCGCGAGCCTATGCCGTGCCCCCTCCCCGCTGTGGCCCAGGTCCTGTCCACGCGCATCCTGGCCATGAAGGCCTCCCTGTGCAAGCTGTCGCCCTGCACGGTGACGCGCGTGTGCGACTACCACGCCAAGCTCTTCCTCATCGCCATCAGCTCCACGCTCAAGTCGCTGCTGCGCCCGCATTTCCTCAACACGCCCGACAAGAGCCCCGGGGACCGCCTCACCGAGATCTGCTCCAAGATCACGGACGTCGGTGGGTGGGCCCGCGGCAGGGGGCGGGGGCGGGGTCAGGGTGATGGTGATGGAGCCGCGGATGCCTTGGAGGGTGCCCGTCGGGGCGGGCTGCTGGGCGGCCGGGCCACCCCGTGACCGAGGCTCCCTGCAGACATCGACAAGGTCATGATCAACCTGAAGACGGAGGAGTTCGTGCTGGACATGAACACGCTGCAGGCGCTGCAGCAGCTGCTGCAGTGGGTGGGCGACATCGTGCTCTACCTGCTGGCCAGCTTGCCCAATCAGGTGCGCGCCCCGCCTTGCGCCCGCCCCCGCGCGCCCCCCGCTGCGCACCCTCCAGCCCCAGCTTCTGGCCAGCCCCCCCCCCCCCCCCCACACACACACAGTTCCTCCCCCCAAGCCCCGCGCTCACAGGCGGTCACAGTTTCTTACATCTGGGCATGGAAAGGAGATAACTAAAACCAGAGCCTTCCCCACCGAGAACTTGGAGAAGCAGACGGGGATTCATGAGGTTCTCCCCGTCTCCCCATCCCCACTATCCATTTTATTGTGAACCAGAAGCATCCCTGAGCCTTTTTATCTGATTAAAAAAAAAAAAGCTGAAGTGGACAGTGGATATGTAACTTCCTCTTTTTCAAGAAGTAGGACCAGGAGATTAGGAGGCAGCTTTCAGATAACCGAATTAAACTGGAGAAAGCCGGGAGGCAGCAGCAGGGGAAACGGGTCAGCTCCAGAGCCTTGGCCTCCTCGTGTGCGGGGGCACCGGGCGCCACCTCTAGCCCCGCCCCACCCACCCCCAATCAATAAAATCATTTTTTAAAAAATTAAAAAAAAGAAGCCCCTTTCTAAGGAAGTGACAACAGCTTCATAAACTGACTCATTAGGATCCTGTCACATTGCAAAACTGATCATGAATCACCGCAGCAAAAGTAAAACCTCACTAAATCCCCGCTCTTTCGCAGGAACCAGCGAACGGGGCCTTCTGCTGTTCATTAACATTTTCTTATTCACCGGCCTGGAATAACCTTGGGTGACACAGAAATGGGTCAGCTTGTACAAAGCACCACTTAGAAATGTTGGTTTAAAAAAGCCTGTTGGAGCTCGAGATTTCTTGGGAATGAATCATAAGGGTCTGGGTGATTTTTTTTTTTAAGGATGTTTAGAACAATGTGCTAGGAAATAAAGATTTTTGTTTCAGGAGAAATCTGTGTGCTTGAATGCAGACTTGGAATGGTGGTGGTGGTGGAGGGGGGTTGGCCAAGGATGGGGCCTGGACAGGGCTGACCGGAGACAAAGGGCCAGGGGTTCAAATGTGGGCACCACGGCCCAGGGGGGTCACTCACTCGCACGAGAGCAGACGTCTGGGCTGTTGTGGAAGATTAAGACTCGGCTGTTGCAGAACTGGGAACAAATGGCCAGTGGTCCAGGGTTGGGGGGAGGGGGGGTGGCGAGCCAAGAGATGAGCAGGGAAGACCATGCCAAAGGGGCCCGTTTCCTGCCCTTCCCACCACCTCTGGCTTGGGTCAAGTTTCAAGAACGAGGGACAACAAGGCGCTGGGAGGGCACATTTTTGATCCGAGCCCAGAGCTGGGAGAGGCTGACCCAGGTCACATGAGCACGGGGACTCTCTCTCGGCCTTATCTCAGGGCTGTTTGACCTGGGAATTCGCAATGGAAGTGAGTGATAACAAGCATCTCAGCCCTGCCCTGCCTTCATGGTGCCTTACTCTGACCTGGAGGCCAGGCCCCCCCTCCCCCGCCACCCCCCTCAGGCCAGGGGAAGGGGGAAGAGGAAGATTCAAATTCCCTTGGCCTTAGGGTGGGGCAAATCCTTCCCCAGAGGCCAGAAGCTTGTCTCTCTTCCTGTGGCTCTGGGAGTGGAGGAGAAAGGACGCCCCGAGGCCTCTTCTCCCTGGCCTGCAGCTGGAGAACCTTCACCAATCCCCTGGACCTTGGTTTTCTCAGCTGAAACACTGGGGCAGAGCCGCCTCCCCAAGCTTTTGGGGTCACCGACTCAGGTGGCCACACAGAAGCGCAACGTAGGTCCCCCGGGAATGGGTTGGTGAGGATAACTCAAGTGAGCCCTAACTCAGGCACGGATCATTATTGCACCTTTGGATTATTTCCAGGTCAAGAGGTTTCTAAAAAAAAAAAAATCCCAGTGATTCAGAAGTGCGGGGGTATGGGAGGGTTTCGGTGCCGTGGCCCAGAACACCTGCCTCCGAGGGCCTTTGTGAAAACGGCCTCAGTTCCTGGGGTCACACCCCACAGTCCGACCCTCACCCTCTCCTGCCAGTGCCCCCCACCCTCTTGCCAACTGCACTGTGCAAATGAGTGAGTGTTTTGTCTACACGGGGAGCAGAAACTGCTTCTCCTCCATGACAAGAGAACCGTCTTCTAAGCAGGCAAGTTCTGAGCAAATACTTGTGGAGGTGAGTGTTTGCCTGCAGGCGTGAAGAGATTCCAGAACTTTCCTCCCAGACTCTCCAGCTCGCACCCCCCCCCCCTACTGACCACAGGGGGAGGCCTGGCATTTCCTCTCAGGAGAGGTGTGCCCCAGGGCATTTGCATCCAGGAGACACCCAGACCCCCCCCACCCTGTCCACCTTTGACCTCAGGCTGAAGTTCGATACATCAGAACCGGGATCCTTTGTCCTTCTCGCCCTCCTTGGGGTGCTGAGGCGTCTCCCCGGGCATCCTGGGGGAACTGTCTTGGGGTCTCGTCTTCAGATTTTTGGGTCCCCCTCTCCAAACCCCCAAAGCTCACGTGCTCAACCCTCTGCCAAATGCTCACGAGAGCGGTGCCCAGCTGGCCACACGTTTGCAGGGGAGCGGCGGCGGCAGCTGGGTGGGGTGCTGGAGGGCAGAGGTGAGCCCGCCTGGGTTGTGGATGTAATTATAGCTCACCCAGGAGGTGCTGTGACCTTTATTCCCACCCGAGCTGCGACCGCCATGCTGACACAGACGGCCGTGGAAGCCGCGCCAGACGGTATCTCATCACACTTGGAGATTAGATGGCGCGCAGCGGATGAGGCGTTGGGAAACAGGGCACTTAGGTTAATCACACGGCGGCGAGAGGTCAAGGTACCCGGTGACGGGAGGCGCTGGCCCAGGTGGCGGCGGGCCGGGGCAGATGGCATCACGTTCTGCCCCGTGCCACGCACCCAGCTCCACCTCGCGCCAGCTCAGCCAGCGGGCGAACCCTCGCCTCTGCCTCCTGCTGGGGTCCCTGGGAGGGTCCCCCAGGTCAGCGTCCCCGAACTCCCCGTTTCCTGTCGAGCCTCCAGCCTGCAGCCGCCCTCTGCCCATCAGGTATTCATTCCAGCTTCCACTCAAATGAGTGAGGGGCCTTGCTAGGGGAAAAGGCAGCTCAGATAGAGAAGGGAGCACCAAATAAAGGGTGTTGGGAGGATCCTCCCAGGATGGGA
>JAOXYA010000016.1:33916677-33928490 GCA_028565675.1 Sorex palustris | reverse complement strand
TGGATGGATTATGGATAGTTGGGTGCTGGATTGGTGGGTGGGTGGGTGTATAGTTGGGTGCTGGATTGGTGGGTGGGTGGGTGGGTGGATGGGTGCATGGATTGGTGGGTGGATGGATGGATAGTTGGGTGCTGGATTGGTGGGTGGATGGATGGGTGCATGGATTGGTGGATGGGTGGTGAATGGACAGATGGGTGGTGAGTAGAGGACGGATGGAGGGTTGAAAGTATGCATGGATAGGTGGTGGGTTGATGGAGGGAGGGGTGGGGAGTGGTGGCTGGCTGGAAGTAGGGCTGGAGAGTAGGTGGACTGATGGGTGGCAGAAAATAAGGGGTGGCTGAAAAGACGGATAGGTAAGTCGGGATGGGTGAATTCCTGGGTGCAGAAAAGGGCACGACTGGCTAGATGTTGGCGTGTTACACAAATGTGTAGTGAGTCCCCGATGGACACACTGCCCAGTGGGTGATCGGCTGAATGGGGGGGGGAGGGAGGAGGAGGAGGAGGAAGGCGGAGGGAACCAGAAGACGGGCTTGACCCCCCCCCCAGGGTGGGTAGTGCAGGAGTCTGGGCACAGCCACGGTCTCCCCGCAGCTGCCCATCGTGGCATCCTCCATCGTGTCCCTGTACTTTCTGGAGTTGACCGACCTCTTCAAGCCGGCGAAGGTAGGTTTCCAGTGCTATGACCGCACGCTGTCCATGCCCTACGTGGAGACCAGCGAGGAGCTCATCCCTCTGCTCATGCTTCTCAGCTTGGCCTTCGCCGCACCCGCAGCCTCGGTGAGTACCCGCCGGAGGGGCCAGTGCGGGGCCAGTGAGGTGGGGGGGCTGCTGGGCCAGCGGGCGGGCTGGGAACGCGGCTGAGCTCTTGCTCCGTGTCCCCCAGATCATGGTGGGCGAAGGCATGCTCTACTGCCTTCAGTCCCGGCTGTGGGGACGCAGCGGGGGGCCCGGTGGCACGGAGGGTACCATCAACGCAGGAGGCTGCAATTTCAACTCCTTTCTGCGACGCACCGTGCGCTTTGTGGGTGAGTGGCCCGAGATGTCCCCCACGCCTCCCTAACCCTGTCCCAGGTCACATTCCAGGCAGGTCCCCAGCTTCCAAGTTGCCTGAGCCTCTGTTCCAGGCTGTGCTATGAGTGTGGCCCCGCCCCATGGTGTGACCCCGCCCCTTGCGAGCAATCGTGGCCACGCCCGTAGCCATGGCCCCGCTCATCCAACAGATGTGCCACGCCCTCCTGGTTTGACCACGCCCCTTCTGATCAACCACGGCCCCGCCCATTCTCATTTGGTGTGGCCCCGCCCCTCGTGTCAGATTGTAGTCCCACCCCTCCTGCCAGCTGTGACCCCGCCTCCCAGCTGTGACCCCGCCCCTTCTCACCCTATTACCCCGCCCTCGGGCTAGATGTGACCCCTCCTGGCAGGTTGTGGTCCCCTCTGCTGGGCTACGGCCACGCCCCCGTGGCTGTGGCCACGCCCCCACCATCTGCCCACGCCCTGCCCACAGGCGTGCATGTGTTCGGTCTGTGCGCCACCGCCCTGGTGACCGATGTCATCCAGCTGGCCACGGGTTACCACGCGCCCTTCTTCCTGACTGTGTGCAAACCCAACTACACGCTCCTGGGCACCTCGTGTGAGGCCAACCCCTACATCACGCAGGACATCTGCTCGGGCCACGATACCCACGCCATCCTGTCCGCCCGGTGAGTGGCCCCTCCTGGTGCCTGTCCCTCGGGGTCTTTGGGGCAACTGAGGCCCGGACAGGTGGCCGGGGCGGGTCCTGACTCAACGCCTCTTACAGGAAGACCTTCCCGTCCCAGCACGCCACGCTGTCCGCCTTCGCCGCTGTCTATGTATCGGTGAGTCTCCCCTCACCCCTCACCCTCCAGCCTGGGGGTCCTCTCCTCCCCTGACCCCCACCGACTGTCCCCCGCAGATGTACTTCAACTCGGTCATCTCGGACACCACCAAGCTGCTCAAGCCCATCCTGGTGTTCGCCTTTGCCATCGCCGCCGGCGTCTGCGGCCTCACCCAGATCACCCAGTACCGGAGTCACCCGGTCGACGTCTACGCGGGCTTCCTCATAGGGGCAGGCATCGCCGCCTATCTGGTGAGGGGGTGAAGGAGCGCCCACCTGGTGCAGTGTTGGGGCCCAGAGCCGGGAGGCAGACTGGCCCCCAGGAGGTCAGAGCGGGGAGGCAGGCCCCCAAGGAGGTCAGAGAGGGGAGGCAGGCCCCCAGGAGGTCAGAGGGGGCAGGCAGGCTCCCAAGTAGGTCAGAGGGGGGGAGGCAGGCCCCCAGGAGGTCAGAGGGGGAGGCAGGCCCCCAGGAGGTCAGAGGGGGAGGCAGGCCCCCAGGAGGTCAGAAGGGGAAGGCAGGCCCCCAGGAGGTCAGAGGGTGGAGGCAGGCCCCCAGGAGGTCAGAGGGGGGAGGCAGGCCCCCAGGAGGTCAGAGGGGGAAGGCAGGCCCCCAGGAGGTCACAGGGGGTCAGACAGGCCCCAAGGAGGTCAGAGGGGGGATGCAGGCTCCAAGAGGAAGTGAGAGGGCGGAAGCTGACTCTGAAGTGTCCCGCCTCTTGGACTCAGTCCGGCAGGCTCAGATCTACGGGGCTGGCCCTCCGGACCCCTGGCCACCTTCTCCTCCGAGGCAGGGCACCGAATCCTGCGGCAAAGGCCCCCCCCAACCCCTGACACCCCTCCCCGTGTCCGTCCCCCCCACTCCCAGGCCTGCCACGCGGTGGGGAACTTCCAGGCGCCCCCCCCAGAGAAGCCGGCGGCCGCGGCGCCCAGCAAGGACGCCCTGAGGGCGCTGACCCAGCGTGGCCACGACTCCGTGTACCAGCAGAACAAATCGGTGAGCACCGACGAGCTGGGGCCGCCCGGGCGGCTGGAGGGCGTGCCCCGGCCCGTGGCCCGCGAGAAGACCTCCCTGGGCAGCCTGAAGCGCGCCAGCGTGGACGTGGACCTGCTGGCGCCGCGCAGCCCCATGGGCAAGGAGAACATGGTCACCTTCAGCCACACGCTGCCCCGCGTCAGCACGCCGTCCCTGGACGACCCCGCGCGCCGCCACATGACCATCCACGTGCCGCTGGACGCGTCCCGCTCCAAGCAGCTCATCAGCGAGTGGAAGCAGAAGTCGCTGGACGGCCGCGGGCTCGGGCTCCCGGACGAGGCCAGCCCCGGCCACCTGCGCGCCCCCGCGGAGCCCATGGCCGAGGAGGAGGAGGAGGACGAGGAGGAGGACGAGGAGGAGGAGGAGGACGAGGAGGAGGAGGAGGAGGAGGGCGAGGAGGGCGGGCCGGCGCCGCCGTCCCTGTACCCCACCGTGCAGGCGCGGCCGGGCTTGGGCCCCCGGGTCATCCTCCCGCCGCGGCCCGGGCCGCAGCCGCTCACGCACATCCCCGAGGAGGGCGCGCAGGCCGTGGCCGGGCTGTCCCCCAAGAGCAGCGCGGCCGTGCGGGCCAAGTGGCTCCTGATGGCCGAGAAGGGCGGCGCGGCGGCCGCGGCGGCCGCGGCCTCGCAGCCCCGGGTGGCCAACCCGCCGCGGCTGCTGCAGGTCATCGCCATGTCCAAGGGGCCCGGCGGGCAGGGCCCCAAGGTGGCCGAGACGGCGTCGTCGTCCAGCGCCAGCTCCGACTCGTCGCAGTACCGCTCGCCGTCGGACCGCGACTCGGCCAGCATCGTGACCATCGACGCGCACGCGCCGCACCACCCGGTGGTGCACCTGTCGGCGGGCAACGGGCCCTGGGAGTGGAAGGCGGCGGCGGCGGGGGGCGGCGGCGGGGGCCCCGGGGAGCCCGAGGCCGGCTACGAGCTGGGGGACCTGGCGCGGGGCTTCCGCGGGGTGCCCCGGCCGCTGGGCGTGTCCCCCGGCTCGTCCGTCAGCGACGTGGACCAGGAGGAGCCGCGCTTCGGCGCCGTGGCCACCGTCAACCTGGCCACGGGCGAGGGGCTGCCCCCGCCGGGGGCCGCGGACGGCGTGCTGGGGCCGGCCAGCCGCGAGTCCACGCTGCGGCGCAAGGCGGGGGGCCTGGGGCCCGGCGACCCCGCGGCGGGCGAGACCGAGGCCGAGAGCTACTTCCGCAAGATGCAGGCGGCCCGCAGGTTCAAGGACTGAGCCGCTGCCTGCGGGGCGGGGCGGGAGGGAGGGAGGGAGGGAGGAAGGGGCAGCGCGGGGCACGGCGGGCCGGGCGGGGCGCCTCCCGCCGTCCAATAAAGGGTCAGCAGCGGCTCGCGTCCTGCCTCTTCTCTGCCGCTCGGAGCCCGACGCCCGCCCGACGCCGGCGCGGCACGCGGGGACCGCTCCTGGAGGGAGCGGGGTGGGGCGCAAGGATG
The DNA here is from genome assembly GCA_028565675.1 of Sorex palustris. Classification (NCBI taxonomy): domain Eukaryota; kingdom Metazoa; phylum Chordata; class Mammalia; order Eulipotyphla; family Soricidae; genus Sorex; species Sorex palustris. The sequence continues at coordinate 33,924,160 of JAOXYA010000016.1, read as the reverse complement.
TCACCCAGCTCAGCCCTCCCCAGCGTCCAGTCCCTGTCCACCCCCCCCCCCCCCGCGCCCCCTGGCCGGGAACGAAATCAGACAGAGGCGGCAGGCGGCAGTGACGACCAGCAGCGGGGCGGTGGTGCAGGACAGAAGTTTATTCAAAGTCGAGTACAGACCAGCCAGGCCGCGCGCCGGCTACACTGGGCAGCAGAAGAAAGAGCCCGCGGGGAGGCGGTTGTTATAAAATCGCTTTTAATTCGGTTCTCTCCGCATTACAAGCTGGCGGCGGGCGCCGAGGCCCCGCGCGGGCGCTCGCGAGCTCCGCATACAATACTGAGCCTGTAATCGCTGGTATCAAAATATACATCTGTGTCACCGTAAAAAACCGAGTTTGCTGCCCCTTCGTCTTACAACAGGTATAAAAAATTATAAATATTTACACCCTTGTCAGGGCCCCGCGATATGGAACGTTCGGGGGGCCCAGGCCCCGGGGGAGGGGGCCGGTCAGCATGGGAAGAAGCGTCTCGTGGGCCCCCACAGCACAGGACATCACATGGTTTTCGGGGGGCGGGAGACATTAAGACTTGGGCCCTTGGTCCCACCTTCCCCAGAAGGGCCCCCCCCCCCAGCACTAGAGGCAGACAAAATTTTTTTTTCTTAAAAAAGAAAGAAAAAAAGGAAAAAAGGAAAAAGAACCCCAACAAAACTTTGGTCCAAAATTTGCAGGAAAGATCCCCTGAGGCTGAAAGCATGGCCGGGCACGGGCCCGGGTCCTCAGAGTGGACAGTACAGAGGCCAGGAGCAGAGGCACCTCTCGGCAACGCTACAAAAGTTCCTTAAATGATTCTTTTGCATATAAATGAGGGGGGTCAGGCACAGGCGAGCCAGCAGAGATTACCGTGAGAACCAAGCTGGAGAAGGGGGTGTGCCCGGGGCTCCCCGGGAGGGGAGGGGACAATCAGACACTTGATTAACGGATAGGGGTGTCGGCCTCCCCGGCTGGCCTGGCCAGGCACGTGATCCCGGGCGGGGGGCGCTGCCCCCCCTCGGCAGCCCCCCGCCCCGAGCTACCGCAGGAGGGACCTGCCACAGCAGCGGGTTTTAAGGCACGAGGAAGCCGAGTGGGGTTGGGGGGACACCCACCCCCCCAGGCTCCAGAAGGCACCGGGCGAGGGGGCGGGTCGGGGGTGCGGGGGGAGCTGTCCGCTGCCAGCACCCGCTGCCCCCGCCCCGGGTGAGCAAGGCAAATTAGATTTAATTTTTTCAAAAACAGGTAAACTGATTTCTCTTTAAAAAAATAAAATCTCTGGTCTTTTTAAGGTCACTTCAGCTGCTTTTTTAAAGTGGCTTTTCTGGAATGCGGGGGCGGCGGCCGCTTAGATGGTGGACTTGGAGAAGGACACCCGCAGGTGGTGGTTCTCGCCCAGGTCGTGGTTGTGCAGGTCCATGAGGGCCTGGATCGCCTCCTCCACGGAGCCCATCTGGATCAGCGCCATCTTGCGGTCCTTCCTGCGGGGACGGGAGGGGACAGGCGGGGGTGTGGGTTGGAGGTGCGGGAAGGGGGTGGGGGTGGGCAGAGGCAGGCCCGCGGGGGCCCTCGCACTCACTGGAAGAACTTGAAGCCCTTGACCATGCCACCGTTGCTGGAGAAGAGATGCTTCAGGTCCTCCTCAGACACGGAGGGCCTGCGGGGGAGAGGGGCGGGCGGGGTCAGCCGTGGGGACGGTGTGTGGGGGGGGTCCCGGCACGCCCGGGGTGGGCACGTACGGAATGTTGGAGAGGTGCAGCGTGGCCGAGGGCGGGAAGATGTTCTGGAAGTTCTTGGAGCCGGGCTTCTTGAAGCGGTGCAGCGGCGAGTTGCCGTAGTCCTTGGTCAGGCCCTGGTCCTCCTGGCCCTCGCGGGGCAGCTGCACGTTCTGGTGCTTGGACAGGGTGATGCGCACAGGCTTCCCATGCACCTTGTGCCCGTTCAGGTGGCTCATGGCTGGGCGGGGAAGGGCACAGCCGTCAGGGGGGCCGGGGGCCGCCTCGCGGGGTGCCCCCTGCCCCCACCCCCTTCCGTTCTGGCTCCTCCCGCCCGGCCTTACCCAGCTGGGCCTGGCTGCCGTCGGCCATCTGTACCAGCGCGTTCTCCTTCTTGTTGAACAGCACCTTCACCCTCTGCACATCTCCGTAGACGCCTTGGGAACAGGACCCGGAGCTGAGAGGCCGCAGCCGCAGGCGTGTCCGCCCGCCCGCCCGCGCGCCCGCTGGCCCCCCGCCCACCAGCTGGCACCCGCACCCCGCACGCGCCTGGCTCCCCCCGCGGTGGGCTGGCTCCCTCCGCCCCTGGCGCCCGCGGCTAAGTCCCAGGGGCGGCCGTTAAGGGGGAGCGCGGCCCCGCCGTGGGGGCGTCCTTCCGTCCACGGAGCGCAGGACAGGGGGGCCACGGCGAGTGGCCCCGACATGCTACCAAACACGCGTTAACTCTGAAAGGCATGCAGTAAACCATGCGTGTCTACGGACTCCGGACACACTCGCAAACCGAAAAGGCAAGTCAGGGGCCGAGGCAGGAGGCCGAAGTGCAAAACTCAACATGGGAACGTCTCAGGGCGCCAATAACCGCAATTACATGAAAACAAGGTAAATAAAAGGGTGAACGATAACATACCGAAAAGAATAAAGAGGCTTTGGGGTGTGACTCTCTTTAGAGGACAGCAGAGCAAGGCAGCGGAGGGACAGGGAAAGGGAGAGGTCAGAGGCGAGTTGCCAGTGGTCCACCAGGAGGAAGGCGGCCCCAGGCGTGCAGTGTTGCCGACGATGAAGTTGTCAGGATGTTAATATTCAAGGGCGGGTTGGTTTCCGGAGAGCAGGGTTTGAGGGGGATTGGTTTTGTTTTTGGTTTGTTTTATTTTTTTATTGATTTATGGTTTTGTTTCAAGCAACAACAGGAAGCGGAAGTACCGTGCAGTCAGTTGGCAAAGAAATTCCGGATCAGGGCAAGAAAAAAAAATTGGGAAAGGGGAAGGGGAGAAAAGAAAAGTAGCAAAAAACATAGGTCAGTAAATACATAAGAAAACACGCAGTGCTCCACCAACACATTACAGCCGCGGCCGCGGCCGCACAGGCACAAGCACCTCTTCAGCGAGCAGGAGACAACAGGCCCCCCCGCCCCGCCCCCATTGTCTCCTACTGACTGCAGACGCCACACGCACGGCCCCGCGCACGCCAGCCCCCGCTCCCGGCCCACGGGCCACGCCACGCGCTCGCTCTCCTTGGGCACAAGCGGCCACAGACGGGCCTGGGGGGCGGGGCGGGACCCCGGCCCCCGCTCCTCCGGCTCCCCATTTGTCAAGGGTCCAAAGCGACCACGACGCTGAACGTCTCAGTCGGAGACAGATGCGAACCGAGACGTCCCGGACCGGGAGCCAAGTGCGTGGAGGCGCCCCCAAGTGCGCGAACCCCAGAGGGCCGGGGAGGCCGGGGCACGTACCTCGGGGTTCAGGTTGCTGACCAGCAGGACGGAGTTCCCTGCCCCGGCCAGGCCCGGGATGGCGATCCTGCCCGCTGCCGCTGCGGCCGCCGCCGCCGAGGGGATGGCCAGAGGGGCCAGCGCCCCGTGCACGTTCGGAACAGAGAGACCTGCGGAGAGACGGGCGGGGGGTGAGCCGAGGGGGTCCGCGCGGCCCCCCTCCCGACATGCAGGGGCCCCTGTGGCCCGGCCTCCAGCCTCCAGCCTCGCCTCTCCTCTCCTCGGAGCACAGCCCGGGGCGGGGGCCGCCTACATGCGCCGGGCCCGGCCGTGCGTGCATGCAGGTGCAGTCACCATGCAGACCACACGCCGGCGGGCGGGGGTGGGCGGGGGGCCCGGCCCCAGGAGGGGAGCTGCCCGGGCCCCCGCTTACCAGGCAGGCACTCAAGCCACCTACTAGGGGCGCGTCCCTCCGGCCACTGCGCGCTGTCCTCGCCTGCCCGGGTGCTTAAAGGGAACCAGACACTGCGGGGTCAGCGGGCGCACGGCCCTGGCCTCACTGCCCTGTCCAGGCCTCCGGGGCCCCGCAAGCAGCGCTGGGGGCGCAGTGGGCATGCACGTGGCCGTGTGTGTACCTGCGGCTTGAGGGATGGCAAAGGTGGGAGGGAAACCAGCTCCTGCATACGGAGAGGCGGACATTATGCCCGGCGCACCTGGAAACAGACAGACACTCAGCGCCGGGCCCTGACCTGTCTCCCTGCGGGGCCGTGCGGGCGCGGGCGGGCAGCACTCACCGAAGGCGGCGGCCACGGTGTGGTCCAGCGAGGGCTGCGTGTCCCCGGAGGGCAGGTCGGGCCGCGTGTAGTCCCGGCTCTTGTCGTTGTTGTACTTGACGTTGAGGCTGGTCAGCTTGGACACGTCGATGCGCAGCGTGCAGCAGGCGTTGTAGATGTTCTGGCCGTCCAGCGACTGCGGGGCAGGGCGGGACGGGGCGGCGGTGAGGCCGGTGGAGGCACCACGTGGCGGCCCACGGGGAGGGGCGGGGGAGGGGCAGGGCGCTCACCAGCTTGGCGTGCTGGGCGCTCACGGGGTCGGCGTACTGCAGCAGCGCCTGGAACTGGTTGTTCTTGGTGAAGGTGATGATCTTCAGGACGGTGCCGAACTTAGAGAAGATCTGGGGAGAGCAGGAGGCAGGTGTTCAGCCTTGAAGCCCGAGGGGGGTGGGGGGTGGGGGGTGGCGGGCGGGTGGGCGGGGCTCACCTGGTGCAGCACGTCCAGGGTCACTGGGTAGAAGAGGTTCTCCACGATGATGCGCAGCACTGGGCTCTGGCCGGCCATGGCCATGCCCGCGTCCACGGCCGCGGCCGAGGCAGCCAGGGCCAGGTTGCCCGACTGGACCGAGTTCACGGCCTGCAGGGCGGCCTGGGCCCGCTGTGGAGGGAGGGCAGGCGGTGAGTGGCGGCCGCGCCGGCCCGGGCCCCTGCCCACACCCACCGGCCGGGGCCCCACGCACCGCCTGGTTGGGGGAGCTGTCGGTCTTGAGCTCCTTGTGGTTGGAGAACTGGATGTAGATGGGCTGGCCCCGCAGCACGGGCGTCACCGACGTGTAGTAGTTCACCATGGTGTTGGCCGCCTCCTCCGTGTTCATCTCGATGAAGGCCTGCGGGCCGCGGGACAGCAGTCAGCCGCCGTCGGCGGTCAGCCTGGCGCCTCGACACCCCCCGCCCCCATCGGGCGCTCGGCACACCTGGTTCTTGCCCTTGAGCATCAGGAGGTTGGTGACCTTCCCGAAGGGCAGCCCCAGGGAGATGACCTCGCCCTCCGTGACGTCGCTGGGCAGCTTGCGGATGTGGATGACCCGCGAGGGCACCCCGGCGCTCCGGTTGTCCCCCTTGAACTTCTTGCTGTCGTTCCCATTGGCTGCAAAGCGGGGGGACGTGTGTGGCAGGGCCCCTCCCGGCAGGCCGCGCCCCGCCGCGCCCCACCCGCTGCGGGTACCTGCGGAGGCCGAGCTGCCGCTCATGGTGAACGGCCCGTTACTGACGCAGGTGGAGAAGAGCTCGTCAGATCCCCGCTGCAAGAGAGGGCGCGGGCTCAGAGGGCACCGGGGGTCCCCAGGGGGTGGGGGGACAGAGCTCCCAGTCACTCCGAGGCTGCTGGGCCCCCAGGGGTCTCCTCCCAGCACCCCGGGAAACCAGACCCGCAGCAGGGGCCAGGCCGGAGGCCAGCTCTGGGGCTCCCCGGCTGCTCATTGAAACACAGCCCAGACGCACGGGAGCGGCACCCCTGCCGCAAGACTGGGACGAGGGCCAGGACCGTGGCGACGGTGGTGGGCAGCGGACAAGGCTGACCCCTCAAGGGCACCTAATCTCGGCGCTCCCGGCCAGCACCCCCCCAGTCACTTCCTGGTCAAGGGCTGAGCACAGCCCGTGGGGACCCACAAACTGCCTTTGGGAGGATGGACAGGCCTGAGCACAGCCGCATGGGGCCCGGCTAAGGAGTGCTTGTGCACGCGCAGAGAGTACCCATGTGGCTTGCCTGGGCCCAGCTCTGCCGGTAGGCTCGGGGCTCCCCGCCTCCTGGCCACCGCACCCCACCCAGCACCAGGATGCCCGGGGCAGGCAGTGAGCAGTGGCTCAGAGGACAGTGGGGGCGCAGCGCTGGGAGGGCTGCCCCTGCCCCCGCAGGTGTCCCAGGACCGGCCTTTCCTGGCCGTCCCGGAGCGCCCGAGGCCCCCTCCCTCTGGCCCCACCGAACAAACAGGTTTTATCCGCAGGCAGATCTGCGGCCGTGGAGACAAGAATCCACTTGGGAAAACCGAAACCCAGCCAGGAAGGCCACGCTGACCTGACCGTCTGGGAGCAGCTGGCAGGCGGCGGGGAAACTTGGGCCCCCGTGGCGGGAGGGGTGGTGCCATGGGGTGCCAGCGGGGCCCCAGACAGAAGGCCACCCCGACAGAGCCCGGGGCCTCCCAGTCCCAGGCCGCATTCCTGGAGAGCAGGGGGCGGGTCCCACACCAAACCCGAGCCCCCCACACTGCTTCCAGCCCCCCAGAGCCTACCTTGGTCCCGACTGTTATATCTGGGACAATGCTGTAAGGAGAGAAAGGCGGGGTCAGCCCAGCACGGGCAGTGGGGGGGACAAGCCACCCCCCATCTTATTTCCCCTTGAAAGGGGGCGTCCTCCGGGCCCCCAGCCCCGCCCCACCCTTCCTTCGGGACTCCCTTGGGAAGCCCTGGGGAACCCTGGAGACTGGCAGCGGGGGTTCGAGTGCTGCCGGCCTTAGACTGACTTGAGAAAGCAGGCCAGTGGGTGTGGGGGGTTGTGGGTGGGAGGGCCAGGTCAGAGGGAGCCCCCACGGGGACGAGATCGGCTGGGATTATTCATCAACCCCAGCGGGAGGAGGGGGACTGGACTTTCTTCCCCTCGTGGGCACAGGAAGGGGGGAGGCGGCGTTAGATAGGACACAGCCACCTGCACCCCAAGGCCCGCTCCCCGCGGTGGCCCGGCCCCGATGACGCCGGTACCCGGGACGCACCGGCGAGCAGCCCGACCCAGACTCCACGGCCCACTGCACCCGGAGCCGGAAGAATGAGAAGTATGCGCCGGGCTGGGGGGCAGGAAAGGGCGCGCCCGCGGAAACGGCCCCTGCACCCCCAGCGCGGCGCCCGGAGGAGGGAGGGGGACTGCCAGGCCCCCGGAAAAGGGCTGCAAGCGGGGAGCCGAGCGCGCCCCGGGGGACCCCCGCCCCCCAGAGCCGAGGGGCCGCCCGCGTGGACGGAAACCCGGGTGGCCACCCCACCGCAGCCACTTCGCTGGACTTTCAACTCGGACCGAAACCTGCAATTGAGCCCGGGCGGGCGCGGAAGCACGTGACCCCCCGAGCGGAGCCCGAGCCTGAGCCCGGGGCCGGGGGAGTCACGGGTGTGGGTGGGTGGGTGGGTGGGTGGGGGCGGGAGGCCCACTCCGGCTTCCCGACCCGGGCAGATAAGCGTCCCCGCAAGGCCTCGGAAAAGCTGGGGCTCAGCGCGCAAGCCCCCCGCCCCC